>JAFIDM010000001.1:117639267-117655358 GCA_023159025.1 Thereuonema tuberculata | reverse complement strand
ATTTATACAGTATTACTTATTAATATGAAATGATTATATTCTAACTTCATTGAACTATATGCTATTCCACTTACTTTCTGCAGGGATGTTTAATACTGATACATCTTTACGCTTCCTAAGTTTTTAACTGCTATAAAACTCCCATTGCTGTAATTGGCGGGAAAAAAAAAATCAAAATTCAAATATACAATTAAGAACAAAGAAAAATAAATCCATTGAAGCAAGCTATTGGAATTCATTGATTGATAAAAAAAAAAAGCAGACTAATATTCAGGACGCTACAAAACCGCAATTAATAGCTCTTTTATAAGATCTGAATTGGGACTATTTTGTTTCCGCCATTACAAAAAGTATTAAACTTCTGCAAATCCTTGAAACCGGTATATAGCACAGTTTAAATTCAAAATTCTCTCTATATTGTGTCTGAAAAATGTTAAAATTTGTTAGTCTAAAATTTTTTATACTTCTTAAAGAGTTTATGTAAGTAAGCGCAAAGTTGCAGACGGACATTTTAAGTAGAAGTAACTATATAAGTAACTTACATCATTGATGAAGGTAAATTCTAAAATTATGTATCCTAGTGCTGGCTTTGTTCTATTATAAGCGAATTCTGTTATTTTAGTAAAAATTAAGCCGTTAGATAAGCAGTATGAACCTAAAATCATCAATATATAAATACTATAATTACGATAACTTAAGCAACTATTTATTCTTGTAAACTGAAACTTTAGTACTAAGCTTAGACTTGATATGAAATAATGCTGTTAACAAAAACAACTTTCAAAATAAATAAAAGAAAAAAAAATATCAGAATTACAAGACCCTGTGATTCGCATCACGATAATGATATTAAAAATGTGACCAATACCGGACAATACATACAAAAAACTATTTAATAAAGACTGAGGAAGAGAGCCGTTTACTTCGGGCTTCTCGAAACATGTCATTTTATTAAATAGCTTTTTTATATGTATTGTGCGGTATTGGTCACATTATTATTGTTATTTCCCGCACGTTAATAATCTTCACGATAATGATAAATTTAAATGTTAGTATTTTAAAGCATTAAGTCTATACATTTAATTGTAAAGCTGTCAACAAATTTTAATGGAAACTAAATTGTGAATAAACTGCTGAAAATAAATCGAGAACAGTTTCTATTAGTTATTCGAGTTTTTCTTTTTTTTTTATTTGTATAATTTTGATAAAATTTATAAAAGAAATGCGAATGCAAAGTATTAGTCATTCAATGTTTCCACATTCGTAATCTCTAATTACTCCATTCTATTATTAGCTTGCCAATGCAAAAATTTTTGGAACTCCGTTTTTGGTTTTTAAGACTCTTCTCCAATTTTTTGTAAGTTTACTGAAATTTCTTTCTTCATTGTTAATTTTTTGTAATGTAGTAATTTGCACTGTATTATAGAAATGTGCATTACATAACTTACGCAGCTATTAGAGAAAAATAAAATAAAAATTTAAAAGATAAACAAAATGTCATATAAAATTTAAGCCATGCAAGGATATAGTTTTACAAAATATTTTATAAGATAGTTAGATAGAGAAATTAATTCGAATTGTTTGTTGATATGTTAACTTCTAATACTTCGTTAAAATAGATATTTTAATAACATCTGAGCACAAAAAGTAATTGTCCAGTAAATATTTATTTTTTTATAATCCTTATGAATCACCAATATATTTTTCATCTTTAATCAGCTGGTATTAAAATTATGCAATTGGAATCCACAATATAGTGTAACTCGTGAACACTTTCGTAAATCAATTCACGAAATTTTTGGGTAACATTGTAGTTTAATGTTCAGCTCCAAAATGGCCGTTTTCCAAAGATTTTTCTTTAGTTTTCAGTAGCCAATTAGGAGCGGAATCAACTAACTGTAAAATTATTTAATTCTGATATGATTGTAATTATCTTGGTAATTTATCTCCTAAATCTCGTTCGACTCGCTAATCTAAATCACCTTCCACATCAATCATCCAATCCACTGCCTTCATAAATAATCGTGATAAGCTTTGATGTATCATTTACAGTAAAATTTCATCGAATCCTAAGATGATTAAGTTTGGAAATGTAAAATAAAGGGTAGATAATTTGTAGCAAAGTCATGGCAAATTCATGGATTATATAATGTATCAAAATTTCTCAGTAGTTGAATTGAATAAATATGAAACTATATTTTTTATATAGTTTTATCCAAACTATTTTAAAAAGTATCTGTAATATTGTAAATGGTAAATGATAATTTCTTATTGGCTTAATGTATAGGAGTAATTATTCTGTAAAAATTTGATACACAAATTGTTTGGCATTCTTTAATTTTTATATATCTTTCTTACGTACTGCAATAAATTAAAATTGATTTTCTTTACATAATTATATAATTTTCTTTGTATGATTCTTATAATGGCAACAAAACATTCAATTTCCGGTAGTAATTTTCACTGATTTTTGCTGGGTTTTTTTCATTGTTTTAATGATAATATTGAAGAATTTTTGAATATTTGAATAGCTATGAAGAAAAAATGTTTGGATTTTGGCTACGCTTGCTAAGTGAAAGTCTATTGAACAAAAATTTCTTCTTCAATTTTTATGTAGAAAATTACTTATAGCAGAGCATATCTTTAATAAGCAAATCATACACACATATACCGAGCTATGACGTCTTAATTACAACAGTGATTAAGGTAGATACTGAGTATTCGGTTCGAAAACAAAATAATAACGAAAAGATGAACTTATTAGATTAATTATAGTAGGTTTATTAGGAGAATTATTACTCAGAATCCACTAGCAATGCATTATTTAGATCAAAAAGTTAAATTTCCTTAGAGTTTTTGAAAGAAGTTAAAGTGAGGTAATAAAGTAAAGACAATTTTTCGTTGAAATATTTCCAAACTAAAACAAAAAAATACAGATTTCAATATAAATCTATAGTTTTACGTGTACATGTCGAGATAATGCTTTGAGTTAATGTGAGCAAAGAACATTCTAGATACAGAGAAAAAAATTGCAAAAGCAATAAGAATATGAAGAATGATTTGGGATTAAAGGGATGAAAGTGTGCGGGTGATAGAGGACTATGTGGGTGTGTTTGCACTCTTTTGGGATCCCAGAAGCCTAATTGCTACAATGTTTATTTCGATGAATTACGAGGTGAAGCAATGCGGGAAAGAGTCTATTTCGTCGGCTCAGTCCATTGCGTTAGCAGAGGGGATGATGGAACATGAAATATAGTGATGGCCCTGTTTACTCGATCGCTAATAGGAGAACATCCCAATAATTCCCGTCTGTGAAAAAGCAATAGTTTCAATGAAGATAGATTCGTTTGATGTCCCCTCCCATCCCTTGGCTGTTTACCCTCGAGATTCCCTGGGACAGAGGGATAGATGGGTGGGTGGACGAATTGCACATATCCCATTTCATAGTTCCAGAATGACTGCAGGCCAAGACCTTCTCTATGATTATACATTGAATCAAGTAATTCCGTTAGCTTTTTAATGTCATAAATTCTCTGGATTCTGACTCATCCCGGGGTATATGTCACGGGTCACTGAGGGGTGGAGACGAGATACTTCGATTACGCATAGAAACGGGATTTTTTTTTTATCAGGAATTTCTGGTGATGTTTCTCTGGTGATGTGCGAAGTCGAAAGTTTATTAATCTCTAACCGGTTTGTCAAACATCAAAAACAATTATTTATTGGCTTATTAATACTTGTTTATATTTCTTCGTTTCAAATGATTCTGAAAAACATTGTTTTTACTTGAAAAAGTGGCTACGAAGGCAGTTGCTTAATTTGATTTTTAGCGATCCCGTAGGAAGAATGCGTTTGTATACCATTCATCAGGTTGCAATGAAATTTTGGTGAGTTGTTGTGCGCACGCCCGCGAAGGTTTCTGAATTAGTAGAACCATTTTACAATATCTTGTGCACGAGTCGTTTAAACAAATGAGTGTATTTCCGGTTTCAGCGCTTGCAGTTTCCGGTGCGACTCGAATTTGCAATGGCCATCAACAAATCACAGGGACAACACATGGACAGCCTGTAAGTGGCCTGCTCACGCGTCGGAAACCCTTCTGATTTATTCATGTATGCACCAGATGGAAAAACAAAAAATATTGCGTATCCAAAAGAACTTCAATAAACAGAATTAAAACACAAACACTTTCTTTCTTTGAGTGGCATTGCAACGCATGCCGGATACAGCTAGTATTTACAAACAAATGCTCCAAATATACTGAAGAAAAAAATATTGCATCTCTATTGAAATAAATGTGACCATCAATCCAGGGTTTATACCGTTTAAATACAAAGAATTTTCACATATATTGTTTTTGATGGACAAACATAATGAAATCGTTCTGAATGTCCTGTTGGAGAAATTTACCTGTAGTGAAATTGTTGTAAAAGTCAGAATGAAAGTCAAATAAAAACATGATTCCTCATAAATACAAACTACCATAAAATGTTGTACCTTGAATTTGTCCTTTTGGATATTGTTTGAAACTTTAACATTTTTATTGATGTAATTGAATTAAACATAAGTACCATAATTAAATACATTTATTATTTATTAATATTCAAAATGTTTTATGTGGGGATAATGTACAGGCCATAGAGATTATTGATAGTTAGTTTACACATAAACCACATATTAACCAAGGAAAAAACAAGTTCCTCAAGAAACTTGAAGTCAACTTTCATTAAAATTTGACATTTTATTTTCTTCCTTTCATCGACTTTGGCCAACTATGGACCACGGGTAGCCCTACCTGGCAACGTCAGGCTGAGGCTAGGAAATTCCAGAAGAGGGACGAGATTCACATCCCGAACATTTTATTTTATTTTTGTTTTTCTTTTTCTTAATGCTGGGAAAACAATATAAAATGAAAATTCGCCGTTGATTTTGTTCAACGACAATATACTCTGAATAAAAACATTGATTTCTTAACTTTTCTCAAGAAATTATTGAAATTCGCATTATCTTCTTGAATTGTCTGAATTGCAACCAATTTTAATCATATTTAGCATTGCGCAGACATGAAAAGAATTAGTAAATGGAGTAATATTCTGTAAGACATCGACAGAAGTCAATTATTTTTAGTTGTAGTGCTTTTTTATTGGAACTTTTGTAATCTCACGCAAAGAACCCATATGGAAAAAAATTACAATATAAAAGTCAAAATAGTCACGTGTCATTAAATTTGCACGTCAAGTTTCAAAAAGATTCATCCAGAGGTAAAATATTGACTAATTTAATGAGCCTCAATGTTCCCAGGAAAGTAGGATAAAAACAAAAAAATTTAACATTCTAGATAAAATTAAAGTTTTATTGAAAAATTCTTCATTTTGATTAATTTCTACACATTACTGAAAACTACTATTTTCTGTTCATTCTTAACAACATTTAGAATGAATAAAGTATCAAAGCAACTTCTTAACCTTTTCAAAGTTTCTTGTTAGTATTTCAATTGTGTAAATTTTCTTTTGCCACCAAATTTTTTGCAAGCGATCCCATATCTTGGTATTCAAATTTCGTTCTGCGTTCAAATCATGCAGAAACATAAGGTTCGGTTCGTTTGGTCGGTTTCAGCAGCCAACGGATTTATCAAATTCGTATGTGCTCCAGAAACAGATAGCAAACGGTAACTTCTTTTACGATTCTGTGAGTGTTTGAGTTTGCATGTTTGGCTGGCGTAGAGTTGAGTGAGTCTTAAATCATGTCGGCGGCGCTGACTGCGAATGGTCAATTGGAAGTTATGGCTTCGGCCACTCCTTCTTTATTGTGGATGTACGATGAGAAACACATATAGAAGAAGGAAAAAAACCAGCGCTTGACATTGGTATTCCATAGAGTCTTCCAATCTGCAATTGTATCCCGCTTTACAACACATTCAGGCATCGGCATCGTTGGCCATTGGTACGCCTACCATTACACCCGCCTCGCCTGATACCATAGATCACGAAAGGCAATGACATTGCGGCCATGTTTATTCCAAAAAGAGGGAATTGAAATTCTGCGAAAAATCGTATCTTTGAATGTTAATTATTAAAGCTTATAATTATAATTAAATATAGCTATTTAATAATGCTTTAAATAGATTAAGTAGCTTCTAGAAATAGAGGTCGTACACATTTTATTAGTTAGTTAATATTGAGTATTTAATAAGAAATGAATCAGTAAGTGTTCGTATTCTGGAGCAATGATATTCAATCTGCGGTACGTTTACATCTAGGAGTACTAGAAAAGATCTAAGGGTTATATGAAAAACCATAACTGGTTAGAATCCTAACAAAAACTGGTTAGAATCACATAATTAATACGGTAGTTGAAAAAATATTTGATATATTAATATTACACTCCTAGAAATCCTTAACATAAACAACTCCTTTAATTTCCACGATATTTCAACCTTTATTTGCAAGGGACTTCATCAGATGGTAACAGAGGATAAGAAACTATTCTTCTTCCTCTACATTTCTAGATTCATGTTTATGTTTCTTATTCTGGCGCTACAATTTCAGTGTGCGTTGGTTCATTGAATATATTTCATAGGATAGGAAATAAACAATTTGTATTTGTAAAATTAAACCTTATAAATTTATTTATATATAGCTAAATTGAAAACTTTGAATTACTCACCAGTAGCCTTAGGGATTCATAATTAAGGATAAATTACATCTGAGATACACGAACAAAGAAAGGTACACTGTTCTAGAACATATGTCGTGACTACACATTTATTGAAAAATTGAGTGTTTGTCTAAGTTTCAGACATTATTCAAATAAAATAACATTAAATTTCCAAATCTTTTATAACAAAAAAAGAATAAAAAAAAAGTTTGATCCTCCATTGTCCTGGAATATGCATAGTAAATTTAAAGAAGAACCATTCAGCAGTTCAGAAGTTACTTGATGCGCAAATGGACTCACATACAGACTGAATGATTTGATGAGCTTTATTTTCCTATTAGAAATTGACTGAAAATAAGCTATCGTTATTTTCAAACTTTTGATGCGCGTTAGCTTCAGAAACTGAAGAAAACTTCTCTTCATTACAAAATTCTGACTTCGTCAATGTTTGCTTGGCTTTTAAATATTATTCATGCTTTAGACAATACAGTAACAGATAATGCATGAATTATAGATCCGAACGTCCATCTGACTTTATGCTAACAACTTGAAATCTGATAACAGAAGTTTCTGGAATAACAGATGAAATGAGAAGTTTCTGGTAAAATAGAAAACTTGCTTTAAAATATTGAAATATTATTTCTTTAAAGTAATAAAACTTCTGCGTATTGTTCTAAGAAAAAGCCGCCGAATACCATTTACAATCAAGTTTGCCAATTGCTGAAAATTGTGAAAAGCATAATTACTCTAATTCTCTGAGTTTGGTTAGTTTCTATACGAAAAAAAAAGCAAGCACAAATTTCGATGCATTGTTGTGCATTGTTTATTAGAAAAAAGTTGTTTCCGTTCATTGAGTTTATTTTTTCTATATCAATGTTTATCATCTCTTCACTTTCATGCAAGAAACAAAATACAAATACAATTTCCAATACAATATCCAATTCAATGTGAAATCTCTAGTTCGTAAATACTTCCCAAGTTTCAAAAAAATATTTCGCTGGTTCAAAATTATTAGGGGAGAAGGCTTTTTTAGTCTCATTTCTTTTAATTAAAACCTGACTAAAAAGATAATTATAGAAAAATATTCTTAAAGATAAGACCAAATTATAATATGTTTGGTAATAGCTTTTGAAAAGAAAAGAAGCTATTTTATGAAATTATGATCATTCTACTGAAATTAATTTTGTTTTAAGATTGTATGAAATCAGATTAAAGAACAGAGTTATTCATAAGTTCTTTGTCAAATTCTAGTCTAGCTGTTTAATTTGGTAGACATATTACTGGATCTTAAGACGTTGCTGCCTACAACTTAAAAAGTTCGACAATTACATGAACTGTTGGAACAAATGGAACCGAACGGTGGCATTTTATTTTATGTTGTAGCAATTGAAATGAAGTCGCCTTTTTTGCTAGCACTTGCTGCGGCCATTTGTAAGGCAGTCACGTCGACATCTGGTGGCAAACACTTTCATCAAAAGCGTTATTGAAAGTAAGTAATGGCCCTGAAACACAAAAGCAAATCCTTTTTCTTTTTATTTTATTCTCCTTCTTTGTTTTCTTCTCTTCTTGAGATCTTGTAAATCTGCAACTTGCAAATTTTAAGGAAACTTTGTTCCAATTCTTTCGTTCTTTTATCTTTTATTTGTAGAAAAAAAAAAGAAAAAAGTTGTAGTTTCAAAAAAAAAGAAAGAAAGAAGAGTCCATTTAACAATCAACCATTCCACAATTATTTTGAGTTTCTATTTAAACAATAAAACACTACAATTTCTCAACAAAAGTTTTTTAATGTTTGAAACTTAAGCAGTAAAATTTTAACTTGGAACCAGTTCAAAAAATCCCCAAAAATGTAATCGCATGTAACAGATTTTATTTCCTACAATTAATTTCCCAATTAAAAATTATTATACGATTTTTCCTCATACAATCAATGAATTCTTTTGGACAATTTCTGTAAAAACAAATTAGAATATTACATGATTCCTAAAGAAAAAAACAGTAATAATAATTTTCTTCGAGAATTTTTAGTCTTTCACGATTAATACATTTAAAGCTAATTTCATTTTAATGTGAAAATACACCCACATCAGCAGTCTGTCAGTGTATTTGTATCTTCACCGAATAACGTTTGAACCAATGGATTGATATTTTTGAAACTTGAAATGCTTATTTACAAGAAGCAATCTAATGTTTTCACTTGAATTTTTTTTGTTATTCCTTGTCAAAAAAAGCGTATAAAGGTGAACTAAAAAATCCGTAGAGAAGTATTAGAACGTAATGAATGGATTCCCTATCGTGTTTTAACAATTTTAGGCAAGTCGATAATTTGTTCGTATTTTTATATCGTTTAGATTTATTAGAATAACCCAACTTAAGTACAGTATTTAATGTCGAAAACGAAGAGAGGTTTGTAAGTTCATCGTATGTTTGTTGCATGTGTGCGCTTCTTTAGTATAACTTTTGAACCAGTCAACTAATCACCTTGAAAGCATGTTTAAGGACAAGATATATCTCTCTCTCTCCTTTATATTTAATATTTTTCTTATACATTTAAAAGGATAGGCGAGATGAAGTTCTGAAATTATTGAGGCCTCGAGACAGCCCCCCCCCCCCCCCCCAGAGGGGAGTAGGTTGGTCCCTCAGCACCCAGGCCCAGGCTGATGTCTTAATCGAAAATAAACTATATGAATTAGCCTATCACTTCTAGACTTTATTAATAATTAATTGTACATTTTACATGAACTAATTTACTGCGTAGAGCTATTCTGCATTACAGTGTTAACATTGAGAGAATTTTTTCTAAATTTCATTTCTACACTTTTGTGTACAGCTGGAAAACGTAGATGTTGGTGTTAGCTTAATTTACTGTAAAAATAATGCTAATAACTGTGAGCGGAATGTTTAAAAGGAAGAAATATGAAATCGTATGGCGTTTTCGAGACATGTTTGGCTAAGAATCTATTTTTTTAATCATAACGAGGGAGAGGACCCATTACTGCATTTGGTATCTGGGACCTGAATTTGATGTTGAGGGCCTGCCTTTGAGATCTTAACTAAAACCTTCGATAGCAATCAGAGGTTTGATGTATCGGTTGAACATCTAAAAATCGTTCTATTTTTAATCTCAAATTTGCTTGAGTAGTTAAAATAGCGATCTTTATAGAAATAAAGATTTGGTAATGTTAATGAAAAGTGACGCATTGAGGTTTTAAGCAATATCTCAAGGACAGTATGCTGTAAATTCTTTCAGTAACTTCTTGTTTTTGATAAAAGTTTTAGACTTAAAAAAAGAATTTACCAAATCTCCAATTTTCTGCAGAATTTAGATGTTCAATCTCATCAGAGACCAAAGCCCGCGTCGAATTTCATTCGTTCTTTCAAGACAGCTACTACTTAGCGAAGGAGAAAGAAGAAAAAAAAACCCTACACAAAGTGGAAATACGAAAGAAGACAGGAAATAGAGGTGTAATTCAATTCAAAGTTCATCAGCATCAAAACCCTTTGATGTCGCCAAAGAATTTAGTCCGATATCCTGTCATTGGATAGATCCTGAGATTGAACTTAAATTCAATAACACTGTACAAGAAACGGTTTTAGATATAAATAATTCGTCCACGGCTGTAACATCATTTCGCGTTTTGTCCTCTTATTTATGTCCTCCTTATTTTCGTTCTTTGGAAAAGCACCTCGTAACTAGACCAGCACTGTATACCCATAACTGATTTATTCTTGGCGAGCTGCGATGTTTATGACTTCAAAGATCGGATTAACTTATATTGCTTTTTTTTTACTTAAATCCCAGAAGAAACAAGAAGCTTAGACTCGTATTTTTTTCAAATCTTTTCTTGAAATGGAATTTAATATCCATTTCTTACCGCTTTTTGACGATTATTTGAAATGTTGTCTTCACAAATATTGATACCATAAGTCAGAAAGATGCACCAAAAGATGAAGTTCCAGAATTTTCCATTAAGCTTTCTTTTCTTTTTCGTAGAATTTTTTCATTTTGAAAACCCAACAATATTTTGAGAAGATTACGCAAGAAAAATCAATAATTTGCCTCGCTTAAGTTTTTCTTTTCAGTTTTCTTTTTGTCTCTTAAAATGATTGCCGAAACCTGATTCACACTTATTCGAGGGAAGTATTTTTATCTAGTTGTGACTGAAGTATCGTAATGGGTTCGATTCCGCCCACACACCATCTTTTAAGTGTTATCTTAACTGAAGGTTAGAGCATTGTTTATCTCTTTTATGATTTTTCAAAGTCGTTTGGCTTCGCTCCTAAAATATTAAAGAACAGTTCTTCGAAGAATCCTCTTCCTTCAAAGGCAAACACACCCCAGATACATTGAAATGAACTTTAAATGCTGTAAAAATGAGTCGAAAGAAAGAAGTGCGGTTCTTAAAACGCTGGCAACCAATCATTAACTGAACGTCTTGCATCTTAAAATCGTAAATAAAGAGTGGAAACATTTTGAAGTGTTTGGTTAAATCCACTCCGTCTCAGTAATTGGGTCAAAATGTAGAAACCAAAAACTTTGTAGAGCAGGGGGGGGGGGGGGGAAGGAAGGTTCTCGATCACGAAATTCTTTTCTTAGATCTTCTTCGAATAAATCAAACTGTTTTGGGTAGATTTAGTTGAACAAGATAGATTTTGTTGGTTTAAGATTAAAACATAATAGTTAAATTTCAAACCAGCTTTAGTTTTTAGCAGCTGCCAAAAGAAAATAATGTTCAACAAATCAATCGATCTGTGTCTGTGTGTACATCCTCTAACTTGGTAGGCTTTTCCAAAGGGTTATGTAACTTTTATATTTTAATATTTTTCAGTTTGGGTCCTTGCAGAGAAATAAGCGCGAAAAGGTGAGGAAAAAGGCTTAGTATCAGAACTGAAACATTGGCTTTTAGCCGTCTTAAACAATAGCTATTAATCCGACTATTAATCCTCATGATATTCGCGCGAGCGTTAATACAGAAATGGAAAACTACAATAAATTCATAATTCGTATTCAAACTAATATTCAGAATATAGAAAGCAAACGACAAATAAAATTGATAATTGAATGGATTAAGGAACGTGGGGAACTAAAGGAAATGAAAGAGCGGATAAACTAGCCAAAGAAACCACTAATTTGGATGAAATAAGTTATAATATAATTCCAAAATCTTATATCAGAAATAAAATTATATACAGATAGAGTTAAATACATGTAGATGTGGGAATCACAATATAGAGTGTCCTCAAAAGGAAAATTACCCAAAACGTTTTTTCCATCTGCTTACAGAAGATTAAAACTAAATCAAATCCCAATCTTCTTTTTAACCACTTAATTTTTAACTGGGCGTGGAGCCATTTATGAATATCTAGCCAAATTTAATATTAAACGTGATGTGGAACAAATTATGTGGAACAAATGAAATACAAAACCCTGAACACTTACTTTTTAAATGTAAACCTTTTTAACAGGAAATAATAAAATTAAAAAGAGAATTAGACATATCAAATTGTAAAGATGTTAGCATTTTTACAAGTAATAATCAGAAATTTGAAAAATTGGTTGTATTTTTAATAAGGTAATTTCGCAGAAATTAAAAGAACTTCAAGATCCATAAATTAAAGATAAGATTATTTGTTTTTGTTTTTATCCAATTGTACGTCTCGATATCTTGGTGTTCTATTTTCTCTTGTCATAATATTTAATTTAACTTTGTTATTATGTATGTTTAACAATTTCATGGTTATGTCATATGGATATTTAAAACTTGTAGTTTGTGCTTTATGAATCTGTAATTTTTAATTATTCATAATTGTATATCCATGTAATACAATGATGGAGCAAGGATTGTATTTAATGCTTTTAAATAAAAAAAATATGAAATTAAGCAGATTTAAAGAATTTAAGTAAATAATTTGGATTACTTAATTTTTTCAGAAAATGGAAATTTCCTAACGTTAATATTTCATCAGATAAAATTAAAAATAAATAAACGTAGAAGTGTTTGTGTTATTTTCCTAATTAATAAAAAAAAAACCGCAAAGATAGTGAAAAGAAATATCTTTCCCATTTTTTTCGAAAACTTCTTTTTAGACATTAGAAAGCATCAATAACTTAGCCTTTTCGTTTTAAATAAAATCGAAGGATTACAAATGACGTTTTAAATTGAATTTCCAATTAAAATGACTAATGGTGAATTAGCTTTTTCAGATTCTATAATTTCTGATCCATTTTAGTTGGGATGCTGATCTTCATTTATGTGTAGTATATGATTTAACTATACGACATTTCTTGGATAGTGAAACTCAAAATGAACAAATTTCATCTTCCAAAATAAAAGTGTGAGAATAATTTAAAAAATTGGACTATACTCACTTAAAAATGAGACATATATTCAAAAGGATGTTATATGTTGTGGGAACCATTGATCGACTCTCTTTGTCAGAGTAAAATGCAAAGACAAAGGAAACAGATTAGGGTTTCCCGCAACATAAAACATCCTTTTCAATACAAATCTTTTTTTAAGTGTATTTAGTCCTATTTTTGAACAGATTTCACTTACAGAAATAATGTTAATAAACAAAGATGTGCTTACTAAAGGGTATCTCTGTATAATCTACGTTTTCATGGGATTATTAATTGTTAACAGTAAACAAATCTTTTATTTACTTTTCTCTATTACGAATGCTACGCGAACAATACAAACAGCAAATCCTTTGCTGCCTAATTTTGCCAACAAAATGCTTTAATAAAAGGATGTATCATTTATGATTCAAATATTATTCAGTATATGTTTAGATTTTAGTCTCCTCTCACTTTAAGCTTAGAACCCTTATCTTAATATAAATTATTAATAAAAATCTCTTTGCAATCATTAGAAAAATCTCAATAATTCTGCTTTTACTTGTGAATATTCTTTCTGTTCTGTCAATTCTAGTTCTGTTGATATTTTCATAATTGTTCATATAATTTGCTAATTATAATTGGGTAATAATATTTATATGTTTTTTTTTCTGAATTTTCTTGCGTTAGCAGTCAAATTTGTTGTGAAGAAAGGATTGATATGTGTTCTGCGTTAGCCTCCTTCTAGCTCTGATCTTTGATTATCGAAACATCTGAATGTTCATCCACACCGCATCCCAGATTTTTATCCAAACAAAAGACAACAAGACTTTTTTGTTTCTATGATTTTTATCAAAAATTCCGCTCAATGGTCAAGGTTATCTGAACTTGCATTCAATTTCCGATGTGAGATTGGGTGATTGTTGGTTTCTTATGTGTTTCTGCTCCTTTCATGTCTTGCACTCGATTTAAAAGTATATATCTAATGAAGCTTAGCCTCAGTCTCTCTCTTGTGCCATTAAAAATCTGGCACTGAAATAGACTGTCCGGCCACTTTATTAGGTACACCTATCTAGTAGCGTGTTAGGCCTCCTTTAGCCCTCAAAACAGCCTGAATTCGTCAAGACATGGATTCCGTTGAGGTATTGTGTACTGTGCAGACAAGAGTGTGTCACGCAGTTCCTGAAGATTTGATGGAGGTGTAGGTCTGGAGCGAACAACCTGCTCCAACTCATCCCACAAACTTTCAATCGGGCTGAGATCCAGGGACTGAGTGGGCCACTGCAGCAAGGAAAAATCATCGTTATGTTCCTCAAACCATCCAATAGTGATGCGGGCTTTGTGCACCGGCGCTTTATTCTGCTGGAAGTAGCCATTGCATGATGATAAACTGTTAACAAGTATAGTTGCACTTGCTCAGCTACGATGTTTAGGTACGCTCTAGCATCCTGATGTGCCTCCAGAGGTATCAATGGACCCGATGTGTGCCAGGAAAACATCCCCCACGCCATGACACTGCCCCCATCGGCTTGAAGAGTTGTTGTGAGACACAGCATTTGTGCGCATAGCAGGGTGTATCTAAAAAAGTGGCCGGACAGTGTACGTATACAAAAAAAAAACAATAAATCAAAATTTCCGCGTATAGTTAAAGATTTCAACAAGGCGATTGTATTGTTGAATTATTTTTTATAAGGGGAATTTCAGAAACATTTTTGTGAAACTACTTTTAATGTGTAAAACAACTGAAAATAAAAAAAAAAAATTAGAATGCGAAAGATTTACTGACATTACCAACGAAAGATGAACAAGAATTAAAATATTTTCATGCTTTGTCCTTTTATGTAAATCGATGAAGAATTGCCGTTTAATAACGAATTTCGATTTAGAGATGGGGAAATTAAACTAGAAAGCAATACAGGGATTCGAGGCTAAACGTTTCGATAAGAATTCACGCCGCAAAGCTTCCATCTGTGTCCGAAACACAAACTCATGTCTTTCTAGTGAAGGCAATTTGTCACTTGTCAGAGTAACAAGTTGTGGCACAAAAAAAGAGAGAGAATGCATTTTGCATACATGTCTGCATGAATGGAAGACAATTGTACACGATACACGACACCTCGCACCTCCACCTGCAGTGGGCTCGTTCCGTTTCCGTCCGTAGCGAATGCGGAAACCGGAAAAGCAAATCAAATTACCTCGGATGGTGTTTACTCAATCAGTCGCGAGAGCGAACAGCGAGAAATGCTAATGTAATCTTGATTATTTTTTTTCTTTTCTCTCATTTCCCTGTGAAAGCGGTTGATGAAGTGAATGTAAACAGAATATACAGGAAAACGGAAGGAAAAAAAAAAAGAAAAACTTTTAAGTCAGAAAACCAACTTAACCTATGATTGTTGGTTCTTGTTTTATTTATGTATTTCTGTAAGAATCGATTGCATCTGTGTGCGAGGATATTTTAATTAGACTAGTTGAAAAATCATGCCTTAAAAAAAAAGTTTTAGTAGTCTTTTACAGATTAAAGTTGAGACAAAGCTAACTTGATAGGAAAGAAGCAATTATAGAATTCGAAGGACATTGCTGCGCAAGAATGTATATATTGTTGGAAGGTGTTTTAATCCAGTGTTTCCCAAAATGATGCGACTGAAGAGTAAAGATGGGAAATTTCGAAAACAATCAAGGATTTAGAAACATTTTCAAAAAATTTATATTATAATTACGTAATTATTTCAAGAATATATTATTTTATATATATATAAATAAATAGAGAGAAAGAAAGAGAGAGAGAGAGAGAGTGACAAGATCTTTCAATCAGTTTAATTATAATTAACTAGCAGCAAAACCCATCGGCTGGCAGGCATAAAAAAAATCTGAAAAATCATTTTATTATCAACTATCAAAGATAAAGTAAATGTAATCTAAATACTGTGCTAACTTGTGAACCAAGCTTCTACGGCAAAAATGGTTTTGAGTTTTGAAATCAGCGTAAACAACTGAGTAAGTATGCCAAATTTCATTGAAATGGATGCAGTGGTAACAAAATTATTTGGTTTTGAACGTATGTTTTGTTAGAATTTCAGTTGTCGAGGTCAGTTCCCAAGAA
>JAFIDM010000001.1:117600008-117629267 GCA_023159025.1 Thereuonema tuberculata | reverse complement strand
GACTGAGCGTAAAAAAAAAAGAAGAGTAAAAATTGGGGAAAATCCATTGCAGATATTTCCTAGCCTTTGGTAGGATAAAGATAAGTTTAAGAAAACTCCATAATTTATTCAGGATTATTTTCCTTAGTTGACAAGAAGCTCGTCCATCGTGTGCGATATGTATCACGTGTTCATTCTAATCTTATGTTCTCGTTCTCTTCTACCGCATTTGTCCCCATCATAATTATTCTTGTTTTCTTAATCTTAAAATGATCATCAAATGATTTGCAAAATTCCGGTATTTAAATGTGTTTTTTTAAATTTAATTTCACGTTTTTCTCCATTTGAAGTTTTTATTTTTTTTATTGTTTCTTCAAGTTAAAACTTGACCATTTCAAAAAAGTATTATAGCCCAGTTTAATTTTAGCATAGAATTACAAAACTACCAATATTAATAACAACAATAATAAAAAATATTTAATTTCCGTAATGTTTGAATTAAGTTTTACGGTTTCATTTTAATTCACGATTTCGTTCACGAGAATATTTTTCTCAAACTGTTTCTTAAAAAGAAAGAGAAAGAATAAAATGGAAGTAAACGAACTTATGAGGGAGGGAAAACTGGCTCTCATTGTAAACTGGGAAAATATTTGAGAGTCAGCAATTGCTTTGTCAGTTGTATACATTACCGACTTGGGTTTTTGCTCCTTTTTGATTCTCAGCGGTCATTTTTTTTTTCTTTGGTCTCCCAAAACTCAACAAAGACTCTTTATTTCAAAGCCTGGAGTCAGCAAAATTGCCCCGTCCTTTGATGGCTTCTCTAGCAGTTAGTGCTATTGTTGCTTTGGCGACTAGAAAATGTATGAATCACCGCCGGATTCTGAATGGTTTCTGGTTTCAAATTGACATTTAATATTTCAAAAGCCTGAAAAACAAAGCCTACCAAGAATTGGCTTGTTTTCTGGTAAATGCTAATTAAAAAGAATAATTAGAATTTTTTTATTTTATTTTATTCTAATTGAAATGAGAAAGCGTTTATAAAATTGCAGTTATTGTTTTTTTTTATTGGACTATGCCTTAATTACAATTAATGAACTCGGATCTGTTTTAATTAGAATATAGTGTGTTTTAGACTTAACGACTTCTTTATTGCAGTCTATCAAATAAAGACATTGGAATTTTATTTTTATTTTTTGATTTGTCGATTTTTAGTCATTAGAGTACAGGAATAAGTTTTACTGATTTGCTAAGTATATAATCTATTAGGGTCTTCTGGAGCTTTCTGGAAATGACTTATAGTTCGAAAGTGATAATTACCGTAGAAGTAGACATTCCTGGAGTAATGACCTGTTTCTAACTTATTTTCAAGACTAATTTATTGTCGTCTTTTAATTATATTTTCCCATTACTTCCTTTTTCTTTGAATGATTTATTCTGGTGAAGATGGATTTTCATAAAGCTGCATTGTTATTTAGTGAAGCGAAGAACAAGAATATCAAAATAAAGTCTATGATGATTTCATTGCAGCGAACATTTAAATGAGTATCTGATAAGTGCAAGATCGATGGTGGAAATTCCTTTTATGAACTGTTTTTTTTTCTGTTGTTTATAAACAGAGCAAAAGTAAGATATTAACTTGTATATATAGTCAACTGCAAATACTAAATGTTGATATGTTGGATAAATTTATAAAAACTACCGAAATCGACAAAAAAGGACATAGAGAACAACTCAACTGGCTAATCAAAAATGATTAACTTTTATCTATTTTTAATGTAAAACAATCAGTTACTTTTATTTCATAAATTTTAGAAAGTTCGTTTATATTAGTCCCTTTTATTATTAGCGAAATGAAAATTTTGAAGTTGAGTTCTCATATTTCCTTCTTAATTCCATAGGTGCCTGTGGTGTAGCCAGAATGTTTGTTGGGAGCAAGTAAAGGTAGGAGTTATTTTTATTTCTTTTTTGTTCTTAATTATGCATAAAATATATATAATAATATGCATATAATATATATAATATGTATTTGTTACACAAGCGATGTCACATATTCAAACTATTAACTTCAAAAACAGTTACTGAAATTATTATTACATTTTTGGGAAATTTTCAAAGCCACTTCGTTTTAATTAATCATTCATATTATATATCTGCATTTACAATTGATGCTGTAATTAAACCAGAAAGAAGCATTTTTCTTGTCTATTCAAACAACACTATTAATATTCTACAGGGGTTTTTATTAACATTTGCAATTAAAATGAAAAGTTACTTTACAAATTAACAGTTTACAGTCCACAATATCTGATTACATTATCCTGTTGCTTAAAGAACAATTAATTTGCAACATTAATGAATTAATTCGTTATTCTTAAAAGAAACATAAACTATTTTGCTTTAAAGAACGTAAGAAAATGTGGCTGATTTTAGATCTTGAGGTCGAAGGTATTGGTAAGGTATTGTGGTGTAAGGTATTGGTTTTAGATCTTGAAGTCTAAGGTATTAAGGTATCTTGAGAACTAAGCAAAGACGAGTGGTTAGCCTCACGATCCCCTGCCTTTATCCCGAAGGTAAAAACAAACCCTTCCCATTTTAAAGAAGATTGTTAATAAAAATAAACAAAGTATTGGGTAAAAATTCGTCATTTCACTGAACTCAAGGATTTTAAATATTGTAAATGTTGTGTAAATCTGTATTAAAAAAGGTGTACGTGCGTGCGTAAGTCCGCGAGGAATTGAATTTCACAATTCTCACGCGCGTTATCTGGCAGCAGGAGTATTGTTACATGAAAGACGCTATCCACAACCAATGGAATTTTGCGCATGCGTTGCCAGCCACCAGGAGTATTGTTATTGGCCGACGCTGTCCACAACAATGGAATTTCGCACGCTCTCATGCCAGGCAACAAATTCCGACTGTTACAAATGGATTTCAATATTCTATTTCATGTAATTTTTTTATAATTTAGATTTTACTTAATTTTTAGTTTTAGTTTAAAGTGTTCAGTTTTAGCTTACTTGATGTAATTCGTTTTTGTGAATAAATATTTTTTTTCCACGTTCCATATGCAAGGCTTCCGGAGTTAGTATAATCAAATTCTTTTTTTTAAATTAACTACTATCATACTTTGAAATGAAATGCGTTATTCCAGAATATGCATTATCCAGAAAAATCCAGGAAAAATATATCCACTGAAAAATGTTACTCATTTTATTCTATTTAATAACAAATATTACTAAATAAAATTTTGACGTGTACATTTAAAATTTGAAAAGTAGACACCGACTAATATGAGGATAAAAAAGTTTTTACACATTAAAAATACATAATACCGGTTTCGCCTTTGCCACCAGGCTTTATCGACTAGTCACAAAGGCGAAACCGATACTATGTATTTTTAATGTGTAAAAACTTTTTTATCCTCATAATTTTGTGTGTCGGTGTCTACTTTTACAAGAAATATTATTGTTAATAGATTTGTTAAATGTGAATTAAATTCGAATTCTTCCATTAAATTAAGAATTAAAGTGAAATGGTTTATTAAAAATTCTTAATAAATCATTATATTAAGAACTTTTAATAAATCACTTCACTTTATTATACATAAATAATCAAACTAAATATCAATTTAATTTTATTAGTTAAATTCAAGTAAAAATTAACAACCTTCAATTAAAACGTTTTGTCAAAAATTAATAATTTATAATAAATTTGACAATCAGCAAAAGAATATTTTTTTTTCTTTACAAATATTCCAAAAGCTAAACATTATGCATATTTTGTATTTATGTGTGTTTTGCATACGTGATCTTTTACAGTACGTATCGTATACATTAGTAATCATTTTGGAGCATTAAAACCATCTAATAAACACTGAATTGTCTGTATAATAGTCTACGTTTTATTATAATAAATATATAGTTTATCGTATACGAAACGTTAGATAAAATATATTAAGAAAAGAATAAAAAACAAGATATTATTTAAGAAAGAAAGAAAAATAAAACGCACAAGACTGATAGTTCACTGATCTGTTTTTTGAAATTGCGATACCGGGAATCCAAGATGGACTATTTCTGGTTTCCTGATCTTCGTCAGTTGGATCCACCCAGTATCTTACATCTCAGTGAACTCGAGAAACATATAAATAGAACAAAAGTAAACATCAAAACGGCCCTGCAATTAAAAAACATCAATATCTAGATTAAGAATAAAAAGATATTATTTGTTTAAAGTTTATTTATTTACTTAACTCTTACAATGACGATCACTATACGTTTTGTAGTTCGTTTTGTAAGCAATTCTAAGTACTGTCGATTTTAAGTAATTTTGTATATGAATTTTGTCCGTTCGCTGTAGTGAATACATGCACATCGAAAGTTAGTACACCGAGACCTAGCTTTATTAAGGAATTTAAAGTTAAAAAAGAAATCCTCAAAAGTCATTTTCTTTATTAAACTATTACTGAAGATTCTTTCTTAATATTGGTTAAGAAATAATTGATATATTAAATTATAATATCTCTTGGCTGCAATTTGAAATTCATTAAAAATTTTGAGTTTCAGGAGATAATTAGATTTGTGTAGGAAAAAAAAAGTTGTCCTTAAATAATATATTAATTAAAGTTTTCTAAAAATTTAAAAATAAAGATTGAACAGAAACAGCTACAGTAATTTTGGTTTCTTCCTTATGAAATATTTAATGGTAATTGATCTACCAGGATCTCATCAAAATCCCTAGATTAACTTCTTTTTTCCTTCTGTGATTCCCATTACACTTCTTAACGGGCAGTAATGGCGGGAATTTCTTCCCATGGCTAATCGAGTTAGTCAAGTAAATTTTCGCATGGAAGAATGCGCTCTTTTTGAACATGAAGGGACTTCACTAAACAACACTTTTCGCCGGAGGAAGTCGCAAGGAAGGAGATATTAGAGCCCCTAAGAAAAGCCCCAGTTATTAATTAAGCGCAGCCCAACTTCTGCCTAATTGCAATGCAAATAGTGGAGGCCAAATCGAGACTAAAAGCACCGTAACTTTTAATGGAGAAACCTGGGTTAATGATTACTGAAGGAAAGGAACTATTCTCCCTCTACTAATGACTGGACTTCCTCCAAGCAATTTCCCTCTGATTTGGTTAAGTCGGTAATGATGAAGCCTTTTCCTAATAGATGCGAGACACTGAGCCTTTGGCAAAGGATACCCACAGACCAACGGCTGCTGGCGTCAGTGTTTGGACACAGGATTCTACAAACTTTAAAACCGCGGGAGAAATACCAATTACAAGCTTTTAGTTAGACAACGATTTTTTTTTTCCATATGATTTCAGATTAATGTTATGCTTTAGTTCATGGTCATTCTTTCTGGTAATTGGTAAATGGGATTCTAAATGTCTGAATTTTCGTTTTACAACAACAAAGTATCAAAACAAATCAACATTAAATTCAGAAATTTGAAAGATCGAATTTCTCTTCCAAATTTATCGTTAGTCTTCGATTTTATTGTTGAATGCAATCGGTATTAGGTTCGAACTACATTCAATCTATCAAGTCGATTAAGACAGGGTTTCTACGCTGAATTCTTTCTTCCATACAGTTCCTAATATCCACCTAGCATCTGAAGAATGGGTATCGAGACTCTCTCCCAGTGGTTACACGAGGGCGGACGACTGGCTGACAGTCCGAACTCAACTTAGCCAAGTTGGTCCCGAAACGCCGGGAGCTTTACCTTCCACGACCCCAAGGGCCTACATAGACCTATAATAGGATAATTTATCTTGAGCTAATACTTTTTCAATAATTACAATATAAGTTCAACGACTGAAGAAGAACAATTAGAAAACTTATCCAAATACATGGACAATTAAAAACCTTTATGTAATATACACATTTTAATTCTGAAATGACTCCTGAAGCAAAAGATGAGTTATTTATCTTATTTTTATAATTTTAGACAAAAACTGTAAAGTTGAACAAAAATACATCGGAAGCGGAGACCTTATTATTTACTGGTGAGTTCTCCTGGCTGATGATCGCCAATGATCGTGAAACAGCTGTTCCAGGATGTCACTTGTAAATAATTTGGTCTCACCCATTGTTATTAAACAAAAATACAATATTCATTTATAACCAAGTATTTTTATTAAAAGTAAATCATAAAATTGTGGAGATGTGAGTAAAAATGATTAAAAATATCTTTCATTTACTGGTAGTTAGAAAAAGAAATATTTACATCCGTTTCCATTGTCATGATTTTTATTTATTTTTAATTATGTATTGAAAAGTCAAATTTTAATTTTCTTAATTAATGAAAAAACAAATTTATACTAAAGTGAAACAGATTTAAAACCTAATAAAAAATATTGGATAAAAGTTATTAATACATTTTTTTATTTATCTTTCAATTATCTGTTTTTAATAATTTGGCATTTATAATACTTGTATTCTTGAAAATAATATAAAAATTAAATTATCTTAATAAAAATTATTTTCCTAATTTTTTTGTTACTAATTTTTTTTATCTTATCTTATCTTACTCTTATTATTTAGGGGTAAATGTTTGCTATTTTATTTATTTCGAATAAAAAAATGAAAAATGTATAGAATTCAGAAATTAGATGTCTTAAGGAATTACATTATAATATTATATAATATAAGTAGGCCTATTTCATTTTTTAAAGGTTTTTTAGATCCAGTGTTTCACTAGGTGACATCCCAGGATAGCTCTTTAGCGAAATAAAAATAATTTAATAATAATTAAATAATAATTTGTTTGCTCGTTAAAAATTCATTGAGGCAAGCGGAGGGTAGCTCATGAATTTTCTATTTTTATTTTTAATGTGTGTATTTTGTTTTAGTTTACTTCTTGGAGGTTCCATATTCCTTCCCACTAAGATTATTTCATTTTTTATTTACGGATTTTTCAAATGTTCCATTTATCTGAAAAAAAATCTTCCTAATTCTAATTTAAATTAGGAAGATTTTTTTTCCAAATAAATCGAACATTTCAAAAATACGTAAATAAAAAAAAATCAAATAATCTTAGTGGGAAGGAATACAGAGCCTCCAAGACCACAGTCTTTAGAAGTTTTTTAAATATTGCTAAACGAAGCAAAGCAAAATTAAAGACTGAAAATTTATTAATTATTTACAATTCAAAATTTAATGAAACCAATTTAATATTTTCAATATTTGTGTTATTGAATACAATGAGATTGTCGGTCTTATTGAATCATTTCCCAAATTCCTAATTTTTTTTCTTATTCTTATTTCGCTGATTTGCTATAGATTCCATGTGTTGATGAGTAAGATGATTACTGCGATCGTGGTACCTTATTATCTGTTCATTTAAATTCCGTTGATGATCGGGTCCCAACGAGTTAAATACCAATCAGAAAAGTGGCATTTTTATCGATAAACGACATTCCCATTCTTTCGATCGTAGAAAGATCACTCCATATCACCCTACTTCCCCTCATCTCGCTTGATCAGTTTTAACTTTCAAATTACTTTTCATTAAGTCTTCCCCCTTTCCCAAAAAAAAATCGAACGAATTCCGTTGAAAGAAATTAACGAGAAAATTGAGTTCATCGAAAGAGAGTAGTCAGTGGAAAGTTCGACCTTAGAAATGAAGCTGTTAAAAAACATCCAATATGAAGCTCAAACCTAAAAATGTAGTCAAAAGAAAAGGGAATTGTCTAGTAAAGAGTGTTTAGCTTTTAATCATTTACCATGGCTAATACTATTACATACCTGAAATAAATCAAGTTAGATTTATACTCTGTCGACTATCCAATTGTTCTGCAGAACATCCTTCTTTTCATCTCCAAAATATAAGTTTGTATGAAGTTTGTATTGTAAGCGTATGGAGAAGGAATTCAATTTTTACTATTCAAAATTTTTGTTGGTAACTATTCAACTTTCATACACAGCTTTTCTTTAAGACGAGTGTTTCACTATCTACAGGTAAAAATTGCACTGTTCACATTATAATTTATAATTTATTAATTTCTTAATGTTATTCGAATTGCTTATTATAGCAATTTGAATTTTAGTTAACATTAAATATTTTAAAAAGAAAACAAAGCTTTTGTTTTCATATTAATATGTTTTATTTTGAATCTTCTATTCTTTTATTAAATCCTTTTTTGCCTACACAGTTCATAGGAAAAGGTGTTGTTGGCATCGGATGATGCAGCAATTTTATTTCTTGTTTTTTATTGAGGGTGGAACCACTGCCAGTTTGACAGTGGTTTTCACCAAGATCTTGCCTTTCTGATTTGGTTAGGGTGAGGCTGGGTTGGGCTGATGAGTCCGTTGAAGGACGAAACGGCCGTTTCCAACTGCTCCCCATAACCTAAAATCAGAAAGGCAATTTCTTCTTTTTTTCTCTTATTCAGGTGCGGATTTTCTTCTACTTTATTAAATATTTTATTTTCAGTTTTTATCATTTGATTGATATGCTTGGAAATCATTGTCTTATCTATTATTCTAATGTATACATTGCATTTGTTCTTTAAAAATAATTTAAAAATATAAATTCCTAAATTATTCTTATTCCATTCATCCCGTCTTTTACGTATTTTCCACATTAGGGTTCACAGTTTCAGCTGCTACTATTTCTTTGCAACAAATTTCTCCTTTTGTATTTCTTTCAACTTATTCATTAATCCTCTTCAATATTTTTAAAGATTATAATTATGTTTATTTACTTTTTATTTTTAATTTTTCTTGAAATTTTTCTCCTTAGTCTTGTAGATGAACAGTTCTTAAACCGACTATAATACATTATTATATTATTAAGTAATATTATTAATATTATATATTCAGCTCTGGATTTTTATTAACGGCAATATATAATTACCTTTATTATTTATTACTATTATCATCATTACCATCAGGGTAGTAACATTTTATATTCGGTCAAAACAAACAATATCTGCTCAAATTATCTATTTGGAAAATGAACAGCAAAAAAAAAAAGAAAAAGGAAATAGGAAAAAAAAAACCCAGTAACATAGTAACAGTAAAAAAAAAACGAATAAAAACACTTCAGGCTTTAAGATATAATTAAATCATATATGTTTACCATAAAAAATATATGGGAACATCATACAATTTTTTTTTTGTTTTAATTGTGAATTTATTTTAGTTTTGAATATTTTTTGAAGCTTGTTTTTCTGACCACTTTTGAACCTTTGTTTATAGGCCTTGGTTTTTCAAGGATATTATGTTTTTATCACTTATGTTATACACACAAAACTTCATTTCCACCAAACTCAAATTTCTTTGCAAATTTTATTATGTTTCCAAACGATTAGCAGGCACTGTTTCCCACAAATCAGTTTTATATTGTGGAAAATGTGAAATCGTAACGGGAAAGCTATTTTTCCAATACGGTATTAATCTCCTACGCTTCTTCATTCAGGAAACATTAAAATCCTTACCCGTAAAACCTCAACAGTTTTGAACTGAACTATTAAAAGCAATGGCAGAACGAAACGCAGGGGCCAATTGCCAAACGAGTAATTGTCACTTACGAATGAGTGTTGAGACGTACACACAGATTATCGTCGAGCAATTTCATCGCTAATTAGTACCGGTAAATTGCAAGTACGATATGATTCAGCTAGTGTTGGTGTATGTGTGTATGTGTGTTTATTCGTTAAGTAATTGGTTTCGATGTACAGTCCTATCTCTTGATAGTCGTTTCCTAGCTGTTAACACTTTGTTGACTTTTACAGTTTATTCTCTGCAACCAGTAGTGTTGTAAATCACATTTTATCAGATTATCGTCTTGGATTTTCACGCCCTAAAAACGAATAAAGCCGCTACACGAAAGATAGCTTTCATTCACTTGTTTGCAAGACTTTTAATGAAAATTGTTGCTTCCAAAGTCTAGTGAATTCTCGATTCACTGAATCTTTATCTTCATTTTGATTTAATCGTTTATCTCTCATCTTGAGAAATGGACAAAAAAATAAAATAAATAGTTGTGGTCATAAATTTTTCAGAGAAACGATTTCCAAGTTTATTTATGAGAAATGGTGAGAAATCGATGAGATATATAATTAATAAAGTAACCAATTTAAATTATATAAATTTGCTTGTTTGCATTGAAAATAAATAACATATTAGCTCAATTTTGGAAAAGGTAATAAATTTATAATTTTGTGTAATTGATACATTAAAATTGAAATTACCTTAAACAAGCATATGACTGCTAGGCTTTCACTGTTTGATTGGTAAAAGATAGGTTTGTTATATGGTACTAAAAAATAATAAACACCGAAATGTAACAGCTGATATAGTAAAACTGCAAAGTAGAAATGAATGCTTTTCAGTAAAAATTGTCATTGTTTACATGGACATATTTACGTGAAGACAGCTAGTGGATTGTAATATTATATTATTAAATCTGGCCATTGCTTGCAGAAAAACACTAGGGATTAGATCATAAAATTAATAAAAACTGTAGCTTGGTAAAGGTGTTAAAAATCGGCTCTTATAAACTAGAGAAGTTAAAATGAAATAGATTTGCAGATAATGATGTAACATTATTATCTATTTCATTTTAACTTCTCTAATTTTATCTGTTATATCAGATAAAAAAAAAGTGTAAATATCCCTTTCTTTGTTTTAGAAGAATAGCACAGAACAATTTAGTAAAAATTTATAATGAATATAATTTTATTTATTTCTGTTGTTTCTGAGGTATAACATTCTAATTGCGACGCCATTCTTCTTGTAAGCGCATACAAAAATATAAAAGTATAATGATTATCCAGAAATGATTATTAATATTTTTATGTAGATTATATCAAGAAGTCTTACGACAATTTTGTTAATTTTATGTGCATCCTCCTTATAACTTGCAAATGTAAATTGTAAATAATATTGAAAACTATATTATTCAGCAGTTAACTAGATCAATTAATATTATTTCATAATTGATTAATGCATTATCGACACAAATATCATTCTTATCAGTACTGATTGATTGAATATTGGTGTATCTCCAGCCATTTCAAAATTAAATACTTATTATATGAAATACAATGATCACAGATAGAGATCAATTGGCTAATGTTTCTATTAAATAGGTGAGGCCATCGGATAAATTCATAAACAATCATAAATTTGAATATAGAATATAAACAGCTATAAATTTACACGTTTATCGTTTTATTGATTATAAAATTTGTGCCAAATGAATTATTAATAGAAATTTAATTAGAGAACTTGTTGAATAATTATCAATAGTTGCATATTGATTTCAGTATAAAGAAAAACATGCAAAAGAACAATCAAATTCCTTTGATGCTTTGAGCTTAATACTTCGGTTTTAAAATATGTCGGTCTGTTTTGTAAATACGTGTAAGTGAAAAGGACAGTCACAGCTTTTACGAATCAAAATTGCAAAATGTAAACAGTATAACAGCTTAATGGAGATTAGATCGAACAATCAACAATAATATTTTCTAATTTTGAATAATATGCTTTCATAATATCCATTAGTTTTCATGTAGGCCTATCCATTATCACTCTTGGTTTGTTTGTTTTATTGGTTTTCTTTTTGATACTCTAATCTAAATATTGTAAGTTTTGTAAATACCGATAAACTGATCTAAATGTTTTAAAAAATTAAATAAAAAGGCATAAACGATTTTTAGAATTGGTACATTACTCGACCGCAGCTATACATTACTTCTTATTATGTTACATTGAATTTACTAGTAGTTTCAATAACTTAACTACTCATTACCTAGTAAGTTTCAAAGCTGTAAATGGTTTGAAGCATTAATTATGAAGTATTTTCTATATATTTCAAAAACACAAGCTTTACAATTTACATGACAGTTATCTGTATAAAAAACGTCGCTAAGACAAAACATTTCAATCTCCAAACACTTTCTTATGATGACATTTAAGTTTATTAACATTTTTTCTTATTTCTATTCATTCTATCTATTTTAGATAAATAGCCTAAAATAATCAGGAAAAATGATGTAAAAAAAAAACTCTAGTCCAAATAGGCTGTTGTTATATTTAGGAAAGTTGTTATGGTAATCAGTAAATTAAATACTAATTGATAAACATAAACTAGTAACATCTATTTCTTTATCTCTTACGTGTTTTTCTCTCTATAGTTTTCATATCGAAACTTTGTGTAAAAGTATACGATATCAGGGAGCAAGATAAAACTAAAGGATTTGCAATCAGCAAGTATTTGAAGACACTCATATTAAGAAATTTCACTATTCCATAATTGTTAAATAAAAGAAAAAAAATTAATACATGAGTTAAGAATTTTTACAACATACTTTTAAACATTTTGTAGCAGAAAAGACTTCTTATTTGTATTACCATCTGTCTACGTGAACCTCAATCCGACTTTTACCCATTCCTTATTTTTTTGGAAAGCTTTTACTTTTCGACTGAACTTAGAATTCCAAGACTTGAAAAAATTCTGGGGTCTCTGGTAATACCTTTTACCTAAAATACCATCTTTAAGTGATTGCTGGCCTTTAAAGTTGGGACAGTATTTTAAAGATGCATTTTTCGATTGTGGAGGTAGAAGTGTTCTTTGTATTGATGGAAGAATGCAAGGAATGTCAACAGTTCCCTAGTTCTATCATCGACTGGTATGTTCCTGTGACATGTATTAGACCTGACACTTCCCTACGTGTCATAGGAACATGTTTTTGTCATAAAATAATGCTAAGGATTTTGTAAACGAAGGGGACGATTAACCACAAGATCCATAAAGTTGTCTAATTGGAATTTGCTCTAATTGCATTTCAGAAATGATTGCGTAACCCTCAGAGGACACTTAGAGAAATTTAATATTTTTCTGCATAAGCATGAATATAAATAATTTGGAAATTTTTTTCTCTTTTTCCTTTTTTCGTAAACATAAGTGTTTGAGTCAGGAACTTTGATTGGCAGATACGAAGAAATTGATTACATTATTGAAGTTGTTTTTTTCTTACATTCTTTCTGTCAGTTTTCCATTAATATATTCATTCCATATATATAAGAGACCATAACACACAAATCTTATTAAACAAAAATATACTTCTTTCACATAATATGTTTCGAGAATTTCTCGTCTTCAGATGTGTACATAACTACAAACATAAAGTAACCAGAACTACATCTGAAGACGAGAAATTCTCGAAACATATTATGTGAAAGAAGTATATTTTTGTTTAATAAGATTTGTGTGTTATGGTCTCTTATATATTACAGTCTCCACACGATGTATTACTATAAATATTCATTCCATGCATATATACATTTGTGTATCATCCACTCGACTCTATATCCAAATACTTGTTTATAATATTGTCTAATAAATAATAAACATATGATTTTAAAATATTTTTCTTCTCTGTATTTTATAAATGTGTTTGCTTTCATGTCTTGCATAATAATTAACTGAAAAATTTATATTACTATCTAGTTTATTATGAAAAATTTTCAAAAATTTTCCAGTTTTTCAAGGTAACATAAAAAACAAAGAAAAGAACTTGTAAGCAATATAAGAGTTATTGTAAATGTAATTATTTTCTTTGTTTAATCAGTTACAAACTTATTAAAAAAAGTATGAAAGCGTGTAACTAATACGAATTACACTTAGAACTTTTGTATTTCGAAAAAGATTGCAATACTAATTGAACAAAAATTTTTTAAAAAGTTCCAAAAATTTCATTAATAAAGAACAATTATTACAATTGTGTTAATTCAATTAAATAATAATAAAAAAGTATTTTAAGTCAGAAGAATCTGTTGAAATAGTTGATGTTTTCTATGAAGGCAAGTTAGAAGAAATAAATTATCACGAATGATTTGAAATGTTTTAGCAGTAGTATTCTGTTATTGTAGACGGACTTACGATAATCATTTCCTAGCTATTACAAGGAGATTAAGTAACAGTAATATATAATAATAATACATCTACAACTTCCTGCCAGGAAAACATGTACATTTTCAAGGATTTCTTTTCAATAATAGAGCATGAGTTTCATTATTTTACTAAGTTTTATTTTCCTATTAAAATTTTATACAGAAACTAAACGGCCAATTCATTATAAGCCATCTTTTACTTAACTTTAGTTTTATGCTTTTCCATTTCTTTATTATTTTATTTTGCATGCACGTTAATTATTCGAAATATCCAACTGACAAAAGATAGATAGTTTGCTCTGTGGGCAGACCGATCGTTTTCAACTCTATTTGCTATTCTAACTTTCTTTGTATATCTACAACTTTGTACAATATTTCATTTCTCTTTATATTACGATTAATTCATAAACTCTTGTCTTCCGCTCAAAGAATGTTTTTCAGGAAAGCTAAATTCAGTTTTCGAATGACATTTCAGAACTAAAAAATAACTTCTTTTCACATCCAACGTTTCAAAAGGCATTTCAGGTTTCATGATGTAAGTCAATATAACCGAAAAGAAAGTTACTTCTTAACTGACTTAAGGTAATTCTGTTTCAGAAATTTTAAAATCTTTTTATTGATGTCTTATTTTCTGGTTAGAATCGAAACATCTCATTATTTGCATTAGAAAAGAAAATACATCATTGCATAGCATTAGAGATTTATTCATTCGTTGACTCATAAAGAATATTATTTAATAACTAAAATTTAGTTAGCACTTATTACCCGAACTCTCTCCAGTTCAATTCTTCTGCATGGGTACAATCTAAACCTGAAGTAGTACTTATTAACTATTTATTGTAAATAAATGATATTCTTTGAACAATATTGTAATGTTGCTTCCATAAAAAAGTAACTTAAAAAGTAATCTTAACTTATTAAAGGAACTTACATTCAGATAATTATTAAAGACAAATGAATGAAGTTATTTCAATGGAATATGAAAATATTCATAGAAAATATTAAAGTCATTTCGTGTTTCAGGAGTTCGTCAATTAAGCAAATTTCTCTTGCAAAGTTAAATGACAAGGAAAAATGAAACAGCTGGTAAAATTTTTAAATAGATTAACATCGAAGAATTATGGCGGATAAGATGAAGTAAAAGAGAAAATACGTCTTGCTCAAATGCTAAGCAAATTATACGGTACGATAATTCGAATTAACAATGAAACAGTGACGCTTACAGGTCATTAAATCACAATGAACTAGTTCAGTCAAAATCCACTTCCCTCCACATAACAAGAAAGACATTTCAAAATATCCTTAATTGCATTATTAATAATTGGTACATGTGAAATTACATTAATAGTTTTTATTTCATTCATTTCATCATTCCATATTTTTATTTAATTGCAATAAGAAACTCATTATTCATGTAATCATCAATCGAGCTTTGTGATCATCAATCGAGCGTAGATCTTTCTGTGTTATAGTTCAGATTAATTGACTTCTGGCTGGTTTTTCAATGAATATAATATACTTACTGTTGCTTGTCCATTTTTCTTCGATTCTCTAATCAAGCATGCCCTTATAAGCAATTGATTTATAAATTAGAAATTATCTTTTTGGTTTTATGCTGAAATCTCCGGGGATCTCTGAGTGTGCACTTTTGAACTGTGAACTGTGCTAATATTAACATGATTCTTCGAATACTAAGAAACGAGTTATACAAATTCGTTTTCTTTTTGTTTTTTTCGTGCTGAACAGAATATAACAAAACTCGAGTTAATGCAGCTCAGATTCGCTTAATCAATAAATTGCAGTATAAGGTTTTCGAACTGTTTTTAACGAAATATACCTGCAGAGAAGCTAGTCACGAATGTCGAATTCAGTTTCTTTAATAATAATAAAAAAATTTTGATCAGCAGTTGATTTTGTTTGTCGATCGCTTTGGTCTAACAGTGGTTTGGCATTCTCCCAACCTTTTCCATTGAGGTATTTATAAGGATGATACGGCCAGTTTTAAGAGAGCGTGCTAATATAGTTAATGCAAGAGTCGTGTAAACAGAATATGAAAGGAACAGCGCTGCCAGAATTCAACATTTTATTTCGTAAACGTGAAGAAGACAAGATATTGGCATTCTTAGAGTTCGTCAATGTTTCATAAAATTCAATACATTTAAAAACACTTTAAGAAAAAGAGATTTTCTAATGTTAAGAAAAATTAAATTCCATTGATTAAATGTCTTATTACTTGTTTTTATTTATGTTTACTTTTACTTAAATGTCTTATTACTTCTCAGTACTTAGTATTTGCTTTTAAAACGTCAATGGTCTAAGTTAGGAAAAATAACAAATGTAATTGAATATTCAAAAACTTTATGTCAAAATCAAATAAATCCATAATTACGAAAATTCTAAATACTACAACAGACATCAATATTTCGTCTTTTATTTCAAAGACTTTTTCTAGATTACTTACAAAAAATACCTCTCCCTTTCGTAAACATCAAATCTCCTTAGAAATAATAATACAAAACAAGAATTCTGAAACGTGAAAAACTTAACAATCTAACAACAGAAAACGTGACCACATTCATTTCTTTATTCCAATTTACAAGTCTAATTCATTGTTCAAAAAAAAAAGTTTACTTTTACCGATAAAAGTATTTATTATTTGTTTATTTTACAAAATTGGTTTAATTAAAAACCTATTTAAATTTTAACTTTACTAATTTATTTTAATTGTCTTTTAAATCTTCAAAATTAAAGCTTTAAACCGTCTTCTTATGATCACTTTTCGTAACTTTCCTAAGTTCTTAAAAAGATCTTATAAATTGCCAAAAACATACAACTGCAAAAAATATAAGTCGTAGATGCCCGTTACCGCGAGAAAAACCCTTATTATTTCTGTTACTACTGGATATAGATATGATTTAAATCTTTAAAGAAGAATAATTTAACCCTTCACAAAACTCGGAAAAATTATGAAAATTTAATTGAATGCTTCCAATGCTTCTAATTTTGCGATTAATTATGTTAGTTGTAAAGGAGAATAAGAAGGAAAAGTTGCAGCGAAATCATGTTTCACTTTCGGTTTTCAAAAGTGCTTTCGTCTAATTCGTGCGATCCTCTTGAGGTTTTTGAAGCTATTTCTTCATTACCGGCGTTCCTAAGATAGTGAAGTAGTGCTGTGCGACCATGAACAATCCCTGCTATGCCTCCTACTGAATGGTGAAAAGGGCATTCACATTGATTTAATAGGTTTGAAGTTGTTTAAGGGAACAAACATTTTTGCGCTTTGTGCTTTGTAAGTGTAGAGATGGTTATGTTCTTAATGATGAATTTAGTGCAATTTTAGGTTTTCTCGGGGTTCTCCCATTTCCCTTGCACACTCTCCCAACATAATTTCTCAGTCTTTCTCTCCGTCTGTCCTTATTTCCGTGGGATAGCACAATAGATCAACGGGCGCGGTGCTCGGCTTCCCTGCCACCCACACTCACTCAGAACTTAAGTTTTCTGGACACATACTTTCTTTTATCTTTTATTTTCATTCTTTAATTTTTTTCCTTTTAACCAAAGATACTGTTATATTAGTATTGTAATAAAAATATGACTTTATGTACTTATTAAATAAAGGAAAGGAAATAAAGGAAAGGAAACGCAGCACTTGAATAAAAGGAGAAATTGCCTTTCTGATTAGATTATGGGAAGGAATTGGGAACGGCCGTTTCGTCCTTCTACGGACTCATCAACCCAATCCCCTCTTTCCCTCAACAAAATCAGAAAGGCAAGATATAATATTATATTATTATTATTATTATTATTATTATATTATTATATATTATTATATTATTTATTATTTCGTTCTTTTGACTTACGTTTTCTGAACTTATATATTGCCAAAGCTCGTTTTCGTATAGAGCGTTACTGGAATTACGTTTATTTTTAAGTACAGATCCTATTTCTATGTCTTTGTCTTCTTATAAGCAATAATTTGTGATGAGATTCAGTGCAATGGTGGGCTTCTAATCCAATTTTCGCCCACCATTCTAAATCTAAAAAATCTTTTGGATTATAATATTATTGTATCACAGTTTACAGCTCTTATCAATAGTTCCAAGTTAAATTAGAATATTTTTGCTGCAGGTTTTTTTAAAAGCCAAAATTTCAGTAATTCATTCTTCTTTATATCTGTAACTTTATAAGCATAAATTATCAAAAAACCAATGAAGAACAAATGTTTTATATGGCTCTTACATGAAGTAGTAGTAACAGTTGTTGGTGTTAGGTCTAATACGTCTCTGAAATTCATCTTCATATGTAATCTCTAAGAATTCAAATATTAATAAATTCAAATTTTTCCTTTTTATTCTACAAGAATGAATGTTATCAGAACTAGTCTATTGAAACGGAAGCTGTCGAAGAATGCATCTGTTGTATATGTCAAAGTGCAAAAGGTATTTCTTAAGAGTTTAGTCAATGCAGGGAATACGTTAAGCGCAATGAGAAACTTTCGAAGGGATTCTGTATCTTTTTTCTTATTTCCTTGCGTCTTTAAATGACATTCGTTCAAAGGAAGAAATAAAGGTGTCATTTCTTTTGGGTTGTCAGGTGAAATGGTTCCCTGTATAAGGAGATGGGCCATTGAGACGAAAGAGTTTCCATTTGTTCGTTTTTGTGGTGGGAATTTCTTAAGCCTCGTCACTCTTCGAGGAGTCTCAGGTGAGGTTCTTTATTGCAAAGTATCCCGAATCACTTAGGACCCATTTTGTTGACATCCCTTTGGCAGTTGTTTTGCCGTTGTTTCCATGGTGACTCGCATCCGGCAGGTAGATTTAACTCGGAGCGCGGAGCAACGGGGTCCTAATAGGTGCACGTACCCCTGCGTTTCAAGACACAAAGTCGCAAATCAATGGGAAGTTAACAAGGACAAGGAGTGACCAAAGGCGCCATAACAAGAGAAAGAAGAGAGATTTCGCCCCCGCTTTTTGGAGCAATTTTGAAGAGAGGGAAACAATGAGGAAAGAGGATGATGGAATAGAGGAAACGAAAGCCAAGGGGAGGATGAAAAAAACGGCGCCGCTTCTGCAAATTGATTCTTTATACAAAATCTAGGAAAACTAGCGTGGAAAAAAAATCGTTAAAAATGTCCAAACTTAATATGCTAAAAAGTATAACAGAAAGCAAAACTCTTTGATGCTATATTGGAAATGAAAAACAAAAAGAAAACATTCCAAAATATATCCTTAATATGTTTACATAATTCAACTAGTTTAAGTTTTCTAAAGATTTTCTAGTTTTCAGTTTGAGTTATCAAAGCGGATTTTGAAAAACTTTATTTAAAAAAAAAACACCTCTTTTCTTCATATTAATATATTGAGAAATATTACGAAACTCTTTAAGATCTAAAAAATTTTTGATGACTTTGACCTACTAATTCCCTCCCGGTGTAGAGGGTTTAACCGAAGAGATAGGCTACGATACCACCTTTGACCAATCAGAACAGAGTGAATATGGAGTCTTTGTCTTGCTAGTCTTCAAGTTCCGGCAAAAAATACATACTCCCTATTTGATATAGGGCTAGTTAAATCTCCTTCTAGAGCATTGGCATCATTGGGAACCAGAAGGAGTTGTAACCACCCCCACCTTAGAATTTTTAATTGTAACATAATTTAATCTAATTTCTTCTATCATACAAGCAAATGTGGTAGACTTGTCAATTTGATTTAAAATATTATTTAAGGTATTCTATCAAGTTTCAAAATTAGTGTAAACTATAATAATACAACTCTTTTTTTACAGTTTTGCTGCCTACAAACTTTTCTGCATTCGCCAGGCTAATATGATATAAAAACATGATTATTAATGCTAAAAAAGACACTGTAATAGTTATAATAATAATTTTACTGATAATAATAATAAGATTATTATCACTTGAAGAAGCCTTGAACATAAAAAAAAGGCGAAACCGGTTGTACCTATTTTTAAATGCAAATAGACTTTTTATCTTACTCCACTGTGGTGGCCTATTTTTCATACCATATTAAGCTTATTTGTTTATTTTTCAGAAAGTAAAAACCAATCTTAATGAAGATACAATGTTGTTTTAGCAATTAAACGAAAGAATTTAATTTAATTATTGAAAGAATTATGATAATTTAAAAATGTTTCCTTTAACGTTTTGATGATTGACTGAAATCACGACGGCATTTAGTTAAGCTGCGGCAAATTTTTATATTTATGACTACATTATTTGGAAGAATAGATAAAATCATCATTCAACTAGGCTTTAACTTTAATGTCATAGCTTTCGGAATATTTAACCATTTATTTTATCTGTTAATTGATTTATTCTAGATATTTTCTATGAGGTACATTTGTCAAATGTTGTTAGTCCAATAACCACTCCTGTTTCGTTCACAATTTGCAGTGATGAACGGTTGTTGTTAGCAGAGGTATTAAGGGATTTCAGAAGTTGACACCCTCACTGGCGCTCGCAAATAACGACATCTTTTCAATGATAATTTACAGCAACGTCAGTGTGGACGGATATTGTATCTACCAATTAAGGACGCTTAATCAAGAGGATTTATGCATCAATTAATATCGAAAAGGGGAGGGGGTCCTCTTTCCATAAGAAAGGTAAAGAAAAGGTCACAGGGCTTTCCTTTGAGAGAAACGAAGATGGATTTTACTGTCTTGATTCCAATGGAACCGTATTCAGGCATTGCAAGACATTCAGAGCAGCTAACAATATTAATGGCTTCCAATGCATGTAAACACCCTTTGTGTCAAAACCGAGCATTCATCACATCTTGTTAAGCACATTCAGTAGGTTTTAACGGAACAGAAAACGCACAATGGATGGCAACCTCTTTATCGCACGAGAACTTTGCTTGTTTATCAAAAAACCCAGGGACACCAAAGCAAAAATAAATACGCCTTTCATTGTCAAAACTCTTATCATTCTAATGGTTGGTTTTTTTTTTCGGTATTTAAGAAGTCCCTTCTATTCTTCGTAATTCTAGCCTGAACTGTAATTCTATAAATTCTATTACATTCTGTAATTGTGTTATAATTTCGGATCATCTAAATCACATTTATATTAATGACATTTACTCATTTACAGTTGTAGTAAAGGAAGGAAATTCAGCAAATTCTATTTCATATTGTTCTGTGATATTTTCTTAATGTTTGACCGTCAGCAAGAAATTTGATGCATTGTTTAACGTAAGATTAAGTCAAAGCTTTGTCTTTTTGTTTGTACAAATGAGTTCAAAATAATGTTATATTTCGTCTATCTAAGTGATGATAGTTAACAGAAATTAATTCAGCATTCTTCTGCACCAGCTGCACTAAAGTTTTCTTAGATTAAGAAAACCTGTGTTCAGTTCCCTGCGGTGGTCGGGATTTGTTCACGATTATTTCTCCTTCAGACGGACCCTAGGGTTCATCCAGGGACTTCTGTTTTCCTCGGAGATAAGTGGACGACAGGGTGATCGTCCGACCTCATCTAGCCCTGTTGTTCGAGAATCACTGGGAGCCTACATCTCCCGCGCACCCAAGGGCCTGTATGACCTAAAGCGATAGAGCTTTACATTTTTTTGAAAAATAAATTGAAATTTAATTATTAATTAAAAACTAAAAAAAAATCCATCAATCAGTAGATTAGTGGGTTATTTGTCTAGAAAAATTAACTTAATGCCCCTTTGGACACATTATTATAACATGTGTTTGAAATAAAATTATGAAATACGAAATTTGAATATGAGCAACTCATTAGTGTGAATTTCAGATGAACATAATGAGATCTTAAAGTAAGATTCTTAAATTAACTTTAGTTAACCAAAAATCTTAAATAAACTATACAACATGACCAATTTCTGAAAATGGAATGTGATACACAAGTTCACTTAACTTCTATTACATTTGAAATGGATATAATTGGTGCTTTATTATTTACTCTCTTAAATTCTCTGTACAGACTGACTAAATGATACACACAGTTGGAAAATGTTAAAAAGTTTCTCTGAACTGCAAATACGAATTTCCATTAAAAAAGTGGATTTACAACTTCATATTTGTTTTTTCGAGTGATTACTAACTTTCTCAAACTTTTTTACGAGAACATAGAACGTTGAAAAACTTGTTGTTAGAATTCCTGAAGATTGCTACAACAAGAAGAATTCAGAAGTCTTAACTTTGTGAATGAATGATGGCTTGGAATATTTGGCTTTTCTGTGACCAGTGCAGAAGCCCCAAACTGTGTGGATTGTGATAAATAATGCAACAGAACTAATTTTCCCTTCTATTATGTGGATGTTAGTACAGCGTAATCAATTAACGTTAAATTTTCAGTAATGTATCATTGAGTTGTGCATGTGGTGGTGCTACGAAGCCTGGATTTTCGCTCCCGAACAAATTGATACCTGAAAGCGTGTTGGGGATTCCAGCGGCTTTTAAAGCCGTGTGTGGTTAATTTTATGCAGAGTATCTCTAATATTGCGATCTTGCAATTCAATCGGGTTTGGGGCCAATTCGTTTAACTTGTATCATCATTATGAATGCATTTTCCGATTCCGTGAAGCTTTTGATAGGTATCACATACAGGTAAAATGCGCTGGGTTTCCATAAAGGGCAAATAGTTGCTTTATTCCTGAATAATTGGATTTCATTTTATTCTTAGTAAATTAGGGAATTAATATTCCCGATGCCATATGTATTCATAGCTGTAATAGAGCTGTTTGCTCAAAACTTAACAAAATGGAAAATGTTCGGTAATAATAACTGTTGGATATCATATTTACTACCCATAATTGCTGCAAAGTTATTCATTAATTTCAGTCATCTTTACTGACTTTGAAACCAAGTACTCATTAGCATTTTGAAAAATTTTATTCCCATTAGATGCAGAGTTACAAATTTCTATTTTTTAACCTAGCAGAATGAACTGAAGATCTTTTTCTACGCAACTAAATAATAAATTTATATTACTTTTTAAGAATAAAGTTGTTAAGGTGAACCTGCAAACAACGTATCACTATCTTCTCAGCATATATTTTAAATTATTACTCAGTCAATTACTTTGGACAATTAGACATTTCTTCTACAGCGAAATTCTTCAAAATACCAATTACAATCGACATTATCAATTAATTAGAAATGTTTCAACACAAATGTTTCTCCATTAATCGCAATATTTCGGAAGCCTCAGTGGCTTTCTTTTTCAAGCTTAAAAAATAAAGGAAAAGATATACACCATATCTTCTTCCCAAAAACTTCAGAATAAAAAAAAATAAAAATAAAATAAAATAAAATAAATATGTCGCAGTGAGCATGTTACATTGTGTGATTGTTGTATTGACTTCTAATTTTCATGATTGTTGTTAATTTATTTTAATTTTATTCTAAAGTTTTTAGGAAGAAGATATGGTGTGTATCTTTTCCTTTTTTTGTTTAGCTTGAAAAAGAAAGCCGCTGAGGCTTCCGAAATATTGCGATTAATGGAGAGTTTATGTTGTAGAATAAAGAAGTTTAATATCTGGTGACTAAGTTTACTTTATTCAAGATGAATTTGCTTATAATTAGAAATGCATGTGCATTATGCTTTAACAGTTGGAAATTAGCATACCCAAGATAGACTTTGCCAAGACATTTGAAACACCTATCTGTTTAAAAAGCTGTTGTTGATTTTCGTATCTCGTTAGCTGTTGTGAATTATGTAACTTATTGTTGATTCGGGATCTTTTATTTATCATCTTGCTCGTTACGTTCTCGTAACAATATTTGCTTAGGATTGTAAGAATTTGTAAATATTGAATTTGTAAGTTGTGGTAAATGATATTGTTAGGAATATTAAAAATACAAAGATATTATTGAAGAAAAGCTAACACTTTTAAGAAAATATAACATCTTTCAAAAATAATATTGCCAAAGATAACAAATAAATTTTAATTTTGAATGTGTCTACAGATTTTCAAATTTTTATCCTTGTACGTTTATAAATCAGATAATATTTTGCACACACTTTTCATACATATGTCCATCGATTTTTTTTTTTTTTAGTTTTTGTTGAAAACCTGCGAAATAATTCTAGGATATGTTTAAGAATCTTCTAGCTATAGCTCGCAATCTTGCCCGTATACAAATCCAGTGGGGCGGGAATAAACTATCTTAACATCGCTCCTAATATAAGGAGCAAACCAAGCGGAAATGAAAACTACGTTCAGTCCATTAAGATGACAGACCATAATCTAATGATAATAGATCACGTCATGCCCGTCAAAGGAGCACCAAATCCCTTAAATAAACATTCTTCCTCTATTAGTGTGTTTGAACCTACAAGCATGCATAAATCATTGAAAGAATCTGAGAGTTAATCAAATTTCCACCCAATTGATGCATTAAGCGTCATCGAGGAAAGTTTAAAATAAATTCTTCCTATCAGAAGTCTACAGTAAATTGCAGCCTATGTGCCCAACGAAAGGAAGACCTTAAAAATATATTTATTTTTGTCTAATGTACTTATGGAAACAGAAACATTACTAAAACTGATTCAACCAACGGAATACCAATGTTCTTGAAAATAAAATACCTTGATTGGAAGAAATGATAAAAAGTTCAGGAAACTTGCAATTTTCAGAGATACCACGTTTATGAATAAAATACGAAGTACAGAAAATTATTTTCTTAAGCAAAAAATGCGTTTTTACGTTTCTAATTGATTCAATCTTATTCTTCGCTTAAACTAACTTCTCCACTCGTAGACTACAAGAGAGAACGATTATTGTTCCAAGATAGTTTTTAGAATAAAAAAGTATTTACCATTCAGGATTTTGGATAAATTTGAAAGAAGTAAAGGAAGTATGCTTTAAAAAGTAATTATAGGACCATCTTAAAAGAGAATACCACTTATGAATCGTATGTCCTTGACGAGTGTTATTTCTGGCCAATTGATCTTTTAGAGTTCCATTAAATTCTTTACCTCTCACTCTTTTTTATCGAAGTGAAAATCTTCAGTAATGCTGGACACAGTATGAATTAGCCGCTAAAAGATTGTTTCTGCTCAGGCTTCCAAGAATGACGAACGAAAATCAGAAATTATTTAATATGAAGACAAAAAGCAGATCCTATTGGGCACCGCAGTCACACCGTGTAGTGATTTTAGGAATCATCGGTTTCTTAAGAAGATCAGCCCCACAAGTCTAATTTTATCTTATGTCATTAATGGAGTTTGTCATTCTGATTTTGGCCGTTAGAATTCTCATGGGGATCATGCCCATCCATATACTGCCAACAATAGTTCATCAAAAATATCTTTTTATGACCTGGTAGTTCACCTTTCTATAATCAATCTAAATTTTGGAAGGATCCTGCTCCTTAGTTTGTCACCTGCGCCTTTGTTCCATGCACAGATAGCCCAACTGAAACTAAAAGATTCATCCGAAGATGGCATCAATATCTGTTTGACCGAAATCAGCACTGGTAGGGAGCTCGTAATAAGTCGTACACAAAATATTGCCTTTTGAAACTACATTTATATATTTCTGTTATTTAAACTATGATCTTTTAAGTCTTATTTTAAATCATCTTAAGTGACTACAATCACTTGAAACTTTACATTTTAATAATATTTTCTTTCAATAATTTTGTTGATTTCAAATTTAAATCGGCGACTTTGTTTTGGGTATGGATATCTGCTTTCATTTCTCTCAGTACGTAATAAAAATAAGTATTTTTATAAAATACTTAAGTATTGTAATAAAATAACTTCAAAGGATATATCAGTTTAGTAATTTTAAAAAGAATTCTTTTATTTAAAACACAAAGACTTCATATGTGTATTTGGAAAATTGCGGGAATCTGGCAAATCAGTTCTAGCCATTGTCATCGTGTAACTATCGAGTTAACATCTTCTTATTACAATACTATTAGATGGTACTTCAATAAATGTCTAAATGGGAATAACGCACTGATTGTAAAGTTTAACTTTTCGTAGTTGGCTTAAGACTGTTTTCCATCCATTTTAACAATTTAATCATAGTCAATTCACATAATTGATTACAAATAACTCGAAGATAAACAGTGTTCATGAGATTAGTGTTATACAGGACTACTAAAGCAGCTATTGTAAAGTATATTGTGTCTATAGAATTCTGAGTAGCTTGTCCTTATAGATAATGTTTTCTAAGTTCCATTTGAAACCAAAAGGCAGTATGGCAGTTCATAACTCACTGCCGGCAGGTGGCGGAAGACTGGCAACCATTAATAATACTGCCTTAATGCTCATGCTGGAATTATGAATGACAAGAAGAACGCCGTTGCTAGTGCTGACAGTGTTTCAGTTTTGATTCCTCCCCCAAAAAAGAGAAACGAATAAGAAAGAGAACACCAGTTGACGATTTGATTGTGATCGTGATGTATAGCGACAGGAGTGAATGAGACGGCCTTACAAATTCATATTTGTCACGTGTCACGATAGTTGCGGGGGGCGGGAGTGTCCATGGAGACGCGTTCTCTTCTCTGCGCAGTTGTAACGGCCCTCAATGGAATGAATCTCCCTTTGCGGTGTTAGATCAAATTCAGAAGTTGGGGGCTTTTTCGTGAGACCACTCTGTCGAAATAAAAGCAAATCCAATGTCAAAAAAAAAAGGCTCCAAATGACTGGGGAAAAAAAGGAAGGCGTTGAAACCCAAGGTTAACTTCATAACGAATTGCTTTCTCTTGACACATTGAATTATAGGATACTGTCCCTTAGCAATAGCAATTGCAAGAACGTGCGCCATTGAAGTTAGGACCCGTGCTACATTTCTGTCTTGCGCTAGAGGGGTAGATTCTTCATCATCTTAATTGCTTCTATGGATTCACTCCAAGAATTAACGGCATCACATTTATCAGACTACAACTTGACACAAAGAACTTAGCAACTTTTGTTTGCCAATAAAATGCTTAAATTATTTCATAAAGCTTTTTTGAAGTAAATTAATCATTTCAGTACTGAATAATTTCTTACTTTGTTTACTTGATTTTTGATTCTCAATGAATAATAGACTATTGTAATCTTACCAAAAATAACTGAATGTCGAATTAATAGAGCTCAGAGTACTTTCATCAAGAAGAAGTAAAAATTTGACAGTTTTTGGATTGTAATCTTATGTTTTTTATTGGTTGGCTTTTATTCTGTGTCAACGAAACAAAAAAATAAACGTTTACTATCTGTAAAGATTCTTTTGTGATTATTTCGAAATCTCATAATTCGAATTTTTGATTCAAGTCTAAGAAGTTTAGTAACCCAGCTTCAACAACTAGAATATTTTACAATTTTACTTTAATTAGCGAAACTACTTAATTAGCAATTAAAGATTCATTTGTTTTCTAATCTAATGTGCCACTTATTTCAATTGTAAGAAGCTTTGATTTATGACAAAAGAGAATAATTGTAATGCGTTTGTGGTTAAAATTTAAAATTTCTTTCTTGCTTTTAAAAAACATGAAAAAAAAATTAGTAATAAGAAAACAAAAGAAACATATAATATGTAGATTACAACATGCTTGTTGAATGTCATATGAAACAGCTAATAAAATTGTTGCTTTATTATTAAAAAATTAATAACGATGTTGCTATAGAAACTAAAAAAAAATGAGAAAAAAATGGAAGCTAATAGAAGGAGGCAACATATATAAATTATGAGATTTTGTATAACGTAAATGCTTAAGAGATGTAAATATAATATATTTGAGATGAACTACTGTTCAAGAATTGTAAACTTAAGGTATAGGCATAAATAAATTTTAAGATTCAAGTCTTATTTACTTGAATATTAATGTATCTATTGAGAATAGAATGAAAAGGATGTGTATATTATTTCATCTTAAGAATTGATCTGTAAATATCAAATGAACATTTATCTAATATCAATTTATTATTCTTATTTATATGTTACACTGCAAGGTATAAAAGAAATGTTTTGCGTTTCGTTAATATTATTAGTGTTGAAGTAAATCATGTTTATTGTTTATTGCAAAAATCTTTATTTTACACCACAGCAAGTAGAATAAAATTGTCTTATAATTCTAAAATCAAGTAATTTATGAAATCACATATTTAAAACTGGAGCTAAAAAAAATTATCATTGGGGATTATCATTAGGGAAGGCCGATCCAAAATATAATACTGTATAAGTTTTTTATCAATTCGTGATTTTTCAATCATATGAAGTAATGTAAGTAATATTTTACTTATCTTTTCTATATTTTATGAGAAATGAAGTGCATTCTGAAACTTTTCACTGCAAATAAACTTTAAATAAAAGTTCCTGAACATTATCTTATTTCGCCTGTTTCAAAACAAAATTATTTCACCAAAAATAAGAAATTGGAAAAAAATTAATGAAATGGACCACTTGAGGATAGGCGGGGCTTCGTAGTTACAAAATAGCCCACCAGGCTACCGCTTGGCTTGTCGGATAAACAAAGCCATGTGTTTTGTTTTAACCCCTGAAGATATAGAGGAAATATTATATTAAAGAAGGATATTCCAAGCGTTTCTACAGAATTATTACGATAAGGAACGGCACAGTATTGACTCATTCCGTCTTGAAATATCAAAAATCGACGATTTTGTGAGTAATTCACACTAAGCTACATGTTTGTTTATCCCACAAGATCTCGCAGCATGTGCTTACACGTCATACATGACATCGGTAGGGGCGTAAACCTCAAGTGGTCCATTGGAAAACAGATCACAAGAATGAATTGTATGGATTTCTAAGGAGAAAAAAGCTGACGGTTTAGAAATTATTATGATCTATTGTGAAAAGTTGTATGTACTGAATTCTTAGTTGCCTAATTATAGCCCAATATCAATTTAAATGGACTAAATAAACTGTTAATAATGAAGTAAATACGCCAAAATAGCGTTGTATCAGTGTCTGAAATAAAAAAAAAGTTTACTATGCCATGAAGTATTTAGTTGGCATTATTGTTTGTTATTCTAGTTGATATTGTAAATTTATAAATTTTGGTAATTAAAATTTATTTATAATAAAGTCCAGGAATGAAATAGGAAACTTGAATTTAAAATGATGAAAATATTGTAATGATGGAAATGAGTAAAATAACGAAAAATATACATTTTTCTATAACTGTAATACACATGTCCTAATGTACATATTCTAAAACTATAAATTTTATACATTTTTATTAATTGAAAATCACTTAGATTTATTGTTTATCCTTTACATATGTAAAATAGCTTACAATTTTGCTTTATAATAGTTAACCTAAAATGATATGTAAAAAAATTTATGACTTGTAACAGTTTGCAATTCAGTCTATCATACATCAACAGGATAGATTTCAATAATCAATAAATACTTCCTTAAAGTAATATATT
>JAFIDM010000001.1:117521547-117590008 GCA_023159025.1 Thereuonema tuberculata | reverse complement strand
GCTGAAAAGATGCCTGAGGAATGGGGAAATGATTTCTGGAGCTAATGGCTTCTAACAAAAGCGTTTTTATTAAGCTGGCGTTCGGTTCATTATTTCCATTTGAGAAGTTTCCAACAATAATTTACTCTTTTGAAGACAAACTATAAATTAAAAGCCAAGATAATCTTTCCGGATGAGAGGATTAAGACAAAGTAAAAGGCTTTCCCATCTTCTACTAATTTATGTTGTTGTCTTTCGTTTTGTTTTCTTTACTTTTGCTTAATAGATGTTAAGATCGGAGCCAACTTGAAAAGAAATATCAATACTTAAATTCTTTTGATAAAGTCGCAGATGGTTTATAACTTCATAAATCCTGACGGTAAATAATACTTTAACTCTTTGAAGCATAAATGTATATTAACAAGGTAATACAGTCATTGAAATAGTTTACTTTGGTCATAAAGACAAACATAAGGAATTATTATTCTTGTATTAGTTATTCTTACAATGTCCACTTTGCTAGGTTGCATTCACATGAATGTCTAATTTTTTGTTATATTTCAATGGCCGATTTCAGCTTCATTTTTAAATTTTGAGATCTTTTACAAACAACCATCACCTTATTGTAACTTGTAAATATTTTGTATAGGAATCGGGTTTACATGACTTTTTGTGCCCAAAATATCGTCATAAATGAGCTCCGTAAGTGGCTGTAACTCCCCTTGAATCACCCTGTATATCTCCGATCATAAAAAAAAAAAAAAAAACTTTACAATTGCTATAAATTAAATTAAAAGTTTGCCATAATGTCAGTGATTTCTGAAATATCCAATAGTGGGCTGTACTGTAATGCCATTGGCCTTTCTCATGTGTGTAATTGGATGTGCGCGCTGTCATTTCAAAATTGCGATCTGCTTGGATGACTAATATCTTATTGGAACCTTACAGAAACTGCATAACGACATCAGGAAGAAAAGTTCCGGTCTTTTGAACGGCGACGGTCTGATTCTCCGTCATGACAATGCCCGACCATACGTTGCACGGAACATACAGAACAAGATGAACTGTTTCCACTGGGAAATTTTGGAACATCCATGCAGACCGAATTTTCATCTCCCAGTGATTTTCTCAGGTAGATGCTTCACATGCAATATAGTCCAAAGTGGTACAAAAAAATGGCTTTAACAGTTAAATCAGAACATGATTTTGTGGGGCTAGGATGAAAAAACTGGTCAAACATTGTTGCAAATGCCTTTATTGTCAAGGTGACTTTGTAGAGAAATAGTGTATCTGGGCACTTTGAAATGATATATCCTTAAAGTGCACATATACAAAATTAACATTTAATATTGGAAGAAAATAAAATGAAATGTCCTTATTTTCTTCCAATATCTTTATATAAACTTCTTACTATAATTAGCATTTGAACACCATCATGAGGCAGTGAAAAAATGACAGTGGATATAAATCATTTTTAAAGAATTTTGAAGTTTTGAAATTTACATCTTATTATTTTTTACGTCTTACGTAAATATGCATATCGAAAATTTTTAATTAAATATTATTGTAATTTTAACTTTGTTCACATTCAGATTTTCATATTTAATTGTTAAGGAAATCAAAAGAAATATATTTTGATACTTACCAAACAAATTATGGATTAAGAATCTGGTGTTGTACTGTTCTTTTTCGTGAAGACTTCATTCGAGTGCCTACAAACTAAACATTTTTTGTTTGTTGTTATACATTAAATTTTATAAACTTATACTTGGGTCGTATTAAAAAATAACGAAAATTTAATAATTTCAAGAAATAGGCCTACAGCTACTTCGACGCGAGAATAAAAGCACGGCAGAAATAGTTTCAGATATTTTCTTTTTCTTATAATTCGATTTGAAATTTCTGTTCTTCTGACCAAATAGCTCTAAGAATCTTCAGACTTTATTTTTAATAATGACATCTATGGCCTTGAAAGTCGATGTAATTCACTGCTTTATAGTTGAAAATAAATCATTTTTATTTTTATTTTTCTTAAAAAGATGGAAGTTACAATTCCGTTTTCTTTTTTTTTTTCAAAGTTGTCGAACATATTTCTCATCTCCGCTTAAGGGAGTATTTTTTTGCGTGCAGCCTGTGTGTGGTATTTTTTTTTTCTCTTTCGTAATTTCAGATAAAAACGCAACATTTTGGCGACTCTACTACTCGCAAGTCTCTGTCCGAACTATAAAACGGACATTTATTGTGCTGTGAGTTATACCAGGTCGAACTGGAAGCCTGCAGTTGCAGTGCTGTGTGCATCTCAATGTGATGGAATTCTTCGTCCATTCTTCCCATTTCGTGGAATATATATTCGGGTCATAATAAGGCCTTCTTGACATTTCTCCATCGCATCGGTCAGGGTCAGTGAAACTTCTACGCCAAATAGAAGTCTCCTTCTGCCTTTTTTTTTGGTTCTCTTCCTTTCAAATTATCATGGGGAAAAAGAAAAGGACCACTTCCAAAATAACCTCCTCTTCCAACTATAACAGACAAAGTTTGAGACTTTCTAAGAAATTATTCTGACAAATGCCCATTCAAAAGTATCACTTTGAATTGTTTCTCTTCAAAAGTATTTTCAAAGCCAGTGTTACAGTAATCAAGTACAAAGTATGTTATTTATTACACTTACTAGAAGGAAAATCTAGTGTACATTTAGGTGACATGGAAAATCTATTACAAACGTATGTTACAATTTCTAAACTCCTTTATACACATATACAGCGGGGAAAATTGATATCACTACTGATTGTGAAGTAATTTTTCAAATTGACGTTAATACTATCTATGTATGAAATCAGAAGTAAATGCTGAAATATTTAGAATTTGAGTGAATCTTAATAAAGGATTTGGACTATTCTTCAAAAATTAGTGCAATCCTTAATTTTTTTTTATAAATTACTTTATTTAAGTACGGTCAAAATTTTTACTAATTTTGGGAATATTACACGATAAAAGATCTTTTCCGATATCAACTTGGGAGTTGTAGTTTTGAATAGAACTTCATTATAATTTTTATAAATTTATTATATAATCACTGCTTCCAAAACTATGAGATAAATTATGAATTTTCCTAAGTCTCAGGCTGTCACAATCTTCGTCAATCTTGTGTCAATCGTAAACCTAAGGTTACACCACAATCGAGATATTAATAAAAATTGTAGAACAAAATGATAATTGTGATCAAAACAATCGAAGTTAATCACTTATCCAAAAATTTATGCCACATTTATTGTGACGGATAAAAACTATGAAAATTTATGTATTCCTACAAATGTAATAATAGGAAGTTGATAGCATCACAGTTTTCATGAAGTGCTACTGTTTCGATTACTATAAATCTAAATATTCATTATAAATAGTCATTCTAACATATGGATGGCTTTAACATGTTGTGTCCAGATTAAATTCAGAAAGGAAGTTTAAAACATAGAATTGTAGGATTTTTTTTTCTGAAATATAATATCGTAGTCGCAACTTTAATTCAATGTTTCTTCACTGTTAGAATTCTACAGGCTATTTACACGAAAACACTGTTTTGATGTTATTTTGTGGGGAACATTGTTTTGAAAGCGACTAAGGCAACAAAAGAAAAGTCGTCTTAATGTCATAGAATATCTTGGGAATGAAATGGAACATCTTATAAAGTTCCCTCCATCCCTACCCTGTTGGACTGAGGGTATCAGCAGTGTGTGACTTCCACAAATTACGCAAAGTCCCAGATGCTAACTAGTGGAATTTGATGGAAAGCATGCCCAGAAGGATCACTGCAGTGATTGAGGTGAAAAAGGCAAGACCATACAATACTGATAGACGAGGCAACCCCCCCCCCCCCACTGCACAAAAGCTTTTAAAGGCGAATATTTTTGTAACATTTTATCTTTAAATAGACATAATAAGCACAAACTTAAAATAGATACTATGACAGTTGGGGTGATGAAAGTATCAGCAGCTGGTAATAATTGCAGAAATTGGAATGAAAACTTTCATTACAAAGAAAAAAAGCAGAAAGGGAAGAAATACTGAAGTGTACTTAATTAACATCTGCTTCCCAGAAATGTTAATATTTCAAAGAAGATGAGAAATACGAATACAATTTCGAATTTTAATGATCATTCTTTAAATTAAAGGCTGGATTTTCACTTAATTTTGGCTCTTCGTAATTATTTTTAAAAAAAACTTACATTTTGTAACTATTATAATAAACTTTGCAACATAATTTATATTTTTTTGTAAATAATAATTATAATTTTTATTTATAAGTTATAATATTTTTAAATTTGATGACAAAGCGTTGTGTAACGTATTTAAGTAATCTAATTTCTACATTTGCGAACGAAAATTTTGACAATGCATCACCAGATGTTGTCCTGATTGAAACTCTTTGTGCCGCATGAAAAATAAAATAAAGAAAAACGTAAAAATGGATTTTGTGCTTCGAATATTAATTGCGTTGAAAAGCAGATCTAAATTTCCCATCGTTATTATCTAAATCGTGACTTTCCAAAGTTCTTCCTCCTCCTCCTGTGGTTTTTTTTCTTTTTTCTTAAAGCTTTGTTGATGACAGTTTCTTATGCAAATGAGAGTGCAAGCGTGGGAGGAGGACCCCTCGTTTGATGATCCGATCTGCAAACTGGTAATATCCAATAATTGCTCTCGTCTGCTTGCCTATTAGGAGCAGCTGTTACAAAATGGACGATCTCTTTCGCCTTTTAGTAGGTCCAATGCATTCGTAATGGATGATAATGCTATTTGCAAATGACTTGTACCAATGAATTTCTAATCCTCCTGGAGTCAATTGAACATCCCTCTCCCTACACTCCTCCTCTCATTTTTTTTCCTTCGTTCCATTTGCTCTTTTTATTTTTTTTCATTTCCTTTTAAATGGTGGAAATGGTCCAAAGCGAAACAGCCCCAAGAAACAGTCTCATGAAATATGTCTTATGAATGAGATGAAGATTCCATAAAAGTATTATTTGCTCCTCGCTTAATCCAATCCACCCAGAACTAAGCCCTATTACTAATTCCGCTCCCGAACATCTTTAATGCAAATTTACAGATGTGAAATTGATGTTGAATTACGCCCAAGTCACAAGGTTGGATTTACAATTATATATCTGGTTTCATTTCAATTTGGAAGTGGTTCGTCGTTCCAAATCAAACAACGGCAGAATACAAATTAAAACACAACATTGAGTGGAAATGGAGAGGCACAGCGTTTCAATTTATCATTGTACTTTACTAATGAATTGTTGCTCGCTCGTACAAGTAAAACATTTAAACATAGCACCAAGTGTAATTTGGATTAGAAGTTGGACATACATTACAAAAACTTTTTATTGCTCTTCTCTATTAAATTGTTTCGCAATGTAAATGCCAGAAGCAGAACTCTTGAATTTTCTAACTCTACAACTTGCTTTAGAAAAAGGAAAGAATTCTTATTGTCTTTGTGACTTCTCTATCTGTTTACGTGTAAATGAAGTGCTAGAACTGAGATGTTATGTTAATGGCTCAGTGCCAACATCGTCTTAGCACTATTGTTTTCGTTCACTGATATTACGACTTAAAGTTAATTGAAGGTTTAGAATTGCGTAGGATATGGAAGTAATGATTGTATTTTATTTATAATATAGCCATATTGAATTTGTTGATCAAAAAAATTTATGAATACAGTTAGATACCCTAACTGTTTTTGAGACGATATTTTGGCATTGCAGGAATTCTAAAATTAGCATAACATCTTTTTTTTTATATTGGAATTTATTCAGTTTCCGAAATTCTGTTAACATGAATACTTTTATTTTATACGATTGTGTAAGCCAGCCTCCGATAGGAGAAATTATTGGTTAGCCGATATTTTTAAAACAGTCACTTAATAGGCCAGCACACTAACATAAAAATAATGTGATGTTTCCATTGATAAAGTCCTGTAGTACGGGACGAAACGGCGTCTGGTGTTTCTTAAATTGCATTTTTAAATTAAGTTTATTTTTATGCTAGTATATTGACTTTTTAAGTGATTGTTTTAATTCTATGAGCACGCGTAAAAAGTTTCGATATTTTTTTTGTTAGATTTCTTAGATAATTTGTGTACACAAGCAGTCACGTGCACTTTTCAGTTTTCTACTTTGTGGTGAAGTTTAAAAAAAAAATAAAAATAAAATAGAATTTGTTGGGTGTTTTTACAGTATACATATAAATGTGTAGTTATTTGCATGCAACAAAATTTTCTTATTTGAGATTTTTCTTCGTAATTTACGCAATCACTATGTTATGTTTCAATTTCTATCCTACAGGTAAATTGAAAAAAAATAGATTATTAATTTATAAAAACTGTACATTACTATAATCATTCTGTTCATTAAGATTAAATTTGAATTAAGTAACATTACAGAAAACTCTTTAAATTCTACTTTTATATTTCTATCGTGGCTATCTCTTTAATAGTACTATAAATTAATGATGAATGAATTAACGTGCAACTGTAATAAACATGAAGCGACCGTATGCACAAAACATTAGAAACAGATTTAATAAGAAAATAAAAAAAATAAATCATATTACAAGTTTCGAAAACATTTAACGGTTTTCTTCATCGGAATACAAATTTAAAAAAAAACAAATTTAAAAAGACCATCCGCTACTGGTTTTCGAAACTTGTAACTTGTTTTGTTTTTTATTTTCTTATTAAATCTGTTTCTAATGTTTTGTGCAAACGGTCGCTTCATAAGTTTTATAAATTACTTACTTTTTAGCAATGTGTATGTTAAAAAAAATAGTTGTTAAGAATTATTACAACAAGTGAGATGATATTTTTAATCGAAGTGGAAAGTAGACCCTTTAAGGAAGCCATCGGAAGGTATTGAAAGGAAGTGATGTTTCAGAATCAAAAGTAAAAACGTTTTGGATGTGTATCTCCTAAAAATACTTGAGGATTTTAATACAAAAGTATATCTCTATTGTAAGTAAAGTACGTTGGATTCCTGAAGATGTTTCCTCAGTATTGTTTTAAATTATATACGTAATTGAGAGGTTTTCCCGCGTTTATTTGCTTGGTATTGTCATTCTGTCGTAAACTTCTATCGTAAAATTCGTAAAATTCTATCGCTGCTATAAAAATAACTGCTTTATTATCCTGTCCAAGTAGATGTTAGTATTTCATTTTAATTTTAGTAATCTGCCACAAAGTACTATTTTTTTTTAGAAAATTGAAAGCATCTTCATCGTCTTCTGTCTTCTATTTTCATTCTTGCTTTAAATCCTGAAATAAATTGATTTACTTTGTTTCATGTTTTTCTGACAGTATCATTACAATAGCAGAAACAGTATCTGTAAAATGGTGATTCTTGTTAAGATTCAGTTTCTTGTTAAACTGTTTTGCTAATTGGTCTATCAATATCTTTGATAGATTTCGGAACTTCACTAACAAGCGCTAATTTATTTAACAATAAGTTTTTAAATTCAATTCGAAATTCAAACATTCATCATTATGTAATAAGCTGAATGTAATTCTAATAGCTTTGCATAAAATTATAAAAAAAAAAATGTCTTATTTACAATGGAGAAAAACGTCGGAGATTAAGTGAAAACAGAAAACCTTATAAAAGATGGATTCGTATCCTAATCATCCACTATACATCATAAAAATAAAAACAGTTGCCTTAAGATTTTTCTAGATGGATCCTGAAACATTGAAAATAAAGCAATAGCAAATGAATGGCTCAAGTATTTTTTTTACTAAACAATTGAAAGATTCGAATTATACCTCAAGGGATGACAATTTACAATATATATATTAGACTAAAAGTGTTTGTAAGTTTAGCATTGTAAAGGTAATGCTGACACTTCATTTAATACATCGGAAAGGTTACCATTATTGCATTACTTGAGTTCTTCATCTTCAATTGTCTTGATTTTTATTTAATATTTGATAAATTAAGAAATTAGCCCATTGGCCTTTTATTTAACTTAACCTTAAAAGTACAATGAGTTATTGATAAGCAATTACAATGTAATTGAGGGCGTCTGTCTGTTGCATTTATTCCGAAATGAAAAGCATAAAAACTATAATGTAACATCTTTGTATTAATTTAGGAAGCGTCGAATAGTTTTGGCAGTGGAGCGAATAATAGAAAAAAATGACAAGAAAATAAATTTAACCTATCTTGCTTTATTGATTTGCTCACTTGTCATAAATAAAAACCTTTTTAAGTTTCATTGTTAAAAAATAAAACCTTTCATTAAACTTAAATTTCAATCAAAGTGCAGCAGTTGTTAGTTCCGATATGATACTATCTCTTGAACTCATTGGCTTTGCGTTGCTGGAGTTGATGTTGCCGGGGGTATTTTCATTTCAGTTCCTTTTGATTAGTAACTGCATTTCACCATTATTGTTGGTTCGGGGTTCAGCGCCGGAATAATAACCGTTATCAAAACTGGAGAAGTATAGTTTTATTGGAAGGGAGGGGTGGTCTATTACCGGAATACCGTTCGCGGGATGTGGAAACGGCCATGTTTATTGGTTCCGACTTCACTGAATGTATTACAGCAATAATAGACACCTTCACCGGTTGAGCTGCTTTTTTTTATTATTATTATTGTTATTATGCACAGGAAGCAGCCTGTTGTTATCACCCACGTTGTGCATTTGAACAGATCTCAATTACCACTTGATTTTCTTAGACTTCTGAAGAGATTCGCAATACAGAGAAGAGCCTCCAGTAACGGTACTTGTCATTTGAAGCAAAGCTAGAGTATCTACTAGAAAACTAAAATATCATAATTTAATTCATAGTTTTATAAGGCTAAAGTTCAAAATATTATTGACTATTCCGCTATTATAGTTCAGAAAGTTCTTTCGCATGTTGATAACTCTACACTTCTAAATCATGTTTATTCAGGAAATAATAAATGTGGACATATAATTCAGTTTGACTCAGTTTTCTTTTTCAACATCTTAAGTTACATAATGCTTTCATTTCAAAAAATAATTTTTAACTTAATAACTTTTGGAAGAAGTTTTACTGGTTCTGAGCCCTCATTGTTGGAATATTATATTGTTGGGAATATAATATATCCAAGTATATATACAAAAAGTTAAGGTTCAAAGGCTTTTTTTTTTTTTAGGATTATTTTGATATTCTTTAAGGCATATCAAAATTCAACTCACAAACAAAAACTTATTATTCTGTTTCTATGATCAGAGTAAGACAATCCACGTAATGTAATCTTGAAACTTTACATTTGTATATTTTATTATTCTAACAACTGTTGTGTTGCTAAGGAAGCTTGCCTTATATATATTTTTTAGATAAATAGGTATGTCTGTCTCTCTTTTTCTTTATATTTAAATTCAACTTTACCGTGTGGAAATATAAACATTTCTAGATATTAATTTCCATATTCTTGTTTAAATTTTATTTATTATGTAGAATCTATACATTATAGTATGAACTTTAAATACGTGTTTAAAAAGTAAAAAGAAAAGTTTTTTTTTTTTTCTAAACATATATATTATTTCAAACTTTAAATCCCCAGAAATTCGAAGAAAAGTAAGAGAATTTTATATACATATATATATATATTTATTTAATTATAAATCCATTCTTTAGAATTCAAAAAAAAAATTTTAACTTTTTTAATCGTTTAATTTTTCATTTCTTGAAGAATTTCATTGCTAACAAAATTCATTATTTAAATTAGCATTTTAATATTATATTTAAAATTACATATAAAATCTCAATATTCTTTGTATTATTAATAATAATTAATATTCATATATTCTGTATGAAAGCTTTCTTTATAGTCAATACAGTGGAAGTAGAAATTCATGTAAAATTAGAGAAAAATAGAAAAATTGTCAAATAGCTGTTTCACTTTTTGGTTTTATTTGCAGAAATTGCTAGAAGGATCTCGACAGAAAAGTTCTCTTAAATCAGGTTAAAACAATTCAGTGGAAACGGTTGGTAAATACAATGCGCTTTTAAGGAATTACTTCCAGTAAACTACCGGAAGTAGAGAGATACGGAAAGCGTACTTCTATTTCAAATGTTCATTTTGTGCTTTCATGTTGATTTATGACATTTTCTGTTTGCTCGAGAAGAGGATTCCAGTTTTGGGACCAGGACGCAGCAACAAAGATGATCTCCGGATTGTTGACGCTAATCTTAACACGACTGAATCTGTACGAGGCCGTAAAACGAAGAAAATCTCGATCTGCTCCAATCCCGATCGCTGTGCAAATATTCGTTGCCGAAAGCACCCTCTCTGCTGACCACTCTCCCCCTCCTCTTCCCTGTTAATGAAGCACGAGCGCATATTTATGTCCTCGTCTCCTCCCCCACATGCTCTTATCGCTGTTGGAGGTGGGGGAGGGGTTAATATGCAGGCGAAAGGCTCTTCCTGTCGTTATGGAGCGTCGCATCTTCTAACTTGTCAAGGCGTAAAGATACCAACTTCTGCTTTTGTTTGTTTTTCTTGGTAAACAGTGGTCGGTGCAAGATTTGCCACTCGGGGCAATGCCTTAATTGTTTATAGGAAATTGAGTGACTTAAAGGCGATCTGTTGATGTAACAGATTACAGCAACCATCTTGAATCAGAAGTACTTTCTTTCACAATGCCAATATAAAAGTTGATAAAAGTGATCTAATGATTGATATTTGTTTCCAATTTAGCATTTAATATTAAAGACAGAATTACGAAGAAACATTCTAATTAAAAATATTCATTATACAAATTCTTTACATATTCATTATGTTATCCTATTAAGTATATATTATTATTTTACTTATGTAACTTTAATTTATTTCTACTCCATAATAGAGTAGAAATAAATTAAGGTTATGTAAGTAAAATAATAATATATGAAGTTCATTGTGCTTGCATTTTCAAATATACAAAAACAATCTTTAAATAAAAATTCAGAATTAACGAATTTTATCAAAGTAGTTTCATACTCTTACAATAAACTGTTTTCATTCCATAGTTAATTTGAGTTGTAATGTTCAGATTATTATCTTCAGAGTCCAGCATTAAAATATAGGATGTTTACCGTTTATTTCTTATTGTTTGCAGGATTGATCGCATATGTAAGAAATCATATTTATTCTTCAATCTCAGTATTAAACTTAAGAATAACTGGATAGATTTAAATAAAGATTAATATTGGAGTAATTAAAAATTTGAAAAAAGAGGATCAAAATGGAAGTGCAAATGCATAAACACATTGATAAAAAAAGAATGTCATTTGGCGTAGAAAATGAGAATGATGATGCAAATAACCGAATACAATATCAGAGTAAATGGGCCGATTATTCGGGCAAAATACTACAAGTCAATACAGTCTTTTGGTATTCCGTCTCACCACCCTAGCATGGATACATGCATCGGTACTGCTTGGTATGGTGTCATAGAGACGACTAATGTTATCCTGCGGAAGATTCTCTCATTGCTGTTGCAACTGCCTCCAGATCGCTCATACGCTTACGTCCCGGTTGGTCCCACACACGTTCAGTGGGCGACAAGTCTGGGGACCTGGAGGGTCAAGGAAGGATGTCGACAGCACGGAAGCAGTCCAGTTAAACTCGTGTTGAATGTAGGAGGGCATCATCTTATTGGAAAATGGACTGCTGTAGCTGCTGTTTAAATGGAAGCACCGTCCATGCCACTCGCTCACTACACCACTGCAAACGAAGCCACTGATAATGGGATATTAATGGCAGACAGCGTAAGGGGTGTTCAGAATGCAAATTTCGTTCTGCAAGTCGCCTCGCAATCATGCAGATAGATATAGGAGTTTCTAGGGTTGCCACTACATGTCTTTTGATAGTGGACACAGTGGCGTACCAACGATATTTGATACTTGGGTGGATGGGGCCCCTAGGCTGACTGGTGGGGCCCCCTAGGCTGGCTGGTGGGGCCCCTCCCAGACGGGGGCCCGGGGCGGACCCTCCCCCCCCCCCGCCCCCTTCCTTGGTACGCTACTGAGTGGACAACGATACCTTGGATCAGCTCGCGTGTATTGGACACTGACACGATTCTCTCTTCTGGTACTCTGCCTAGGTCAGTATGCTAACAACTTTTTTTTTAAGGTACCCTGAAATATTTCTCGATTTAGTTTTAGTTAAAATTGAACTTAACTTTTATATCTTATGATAAATTGTTATTGATTTAGAATTCCTATTGAAAATACTGTATAAAACATCAGGACTCGCCGTTCAATTCTTTGGAATTATTTAAATTGCATATCAATTCACAAATTAGTGATAACAAACGAACAAAAAAAATTCAGATAAAGAAAAAAACGTGATTAAAAACCATGAATTTATGAGAAATTAATGATAAATAGGCTACAAGTTGTGAATTAAGTGTAGTAATTCACGAATAGTGAGATATCCAAAGTAAAATCTTAAAATTTATTAAACTAAAAAAATATATTAATTTACCAAAGATGTTTTATGTGATAGATATACTTAACCTAACCTAACCTAACCTAATTCTTTGGATTACAGAATTTCCATACAAAATATGGATTCCGTCATCGAATGAAGTCATGTACAGTATCTGAAATGTTGTACGAAATTATTAGATGTGTTCATAAATGTCATCATATGAAATTTAGAGTAATGTCTTTTGAGTTTGTAATTCAAATATTTTTTTTTCTATTTTTATTACACGTCGTAAGATATTCATTATTCGAAGGGGAATTCCGATTCATTTGTATTAGTGTTAAGAAGACACAGAAAAGCGTTGTCGGGGTGTTTCCATTTACACGTAGCGAGAACGGAGGAGAGAAGGGCGTTTTTCCCGGGAGAGCTCCGTCCCCATCACTCATACACGGACTTCCCCCATATTCGTTTCGGGGTCAAAATATTCTGCTGCCCCGAGATTATCTCTCGGCGACCCAAACCAGAGATGTATGACTATCATAATTCCAGATCAGAAATTATAGTTCCCTATTGGATTGTAATGTTCTAATATTTTCAGCAGAGGAGTGTATTATGACATGTCAATTAATTTGACTTTATTATCTGTTTCGCTCTGCGTCTATCTCAATGCGAATCAGTTCCATGTTAAGGTCATCTGCGTTGATACAGAGGAAAAAAATGGCAAGTTCGGTATATTTAATGTTGGGACATAAGGCAATGCTGTCTGTACAGGCTATTTAATATTGATGAATCTAAGCGATAAAGATCGATCTTGTAGAGAGGAAGTGATTGAAGAATAGAACTGAAAATCGTAATAAAATTGAAATGCAGCAATATAGATTCAATCATAGATAGAAAGTAACTGATGTTGTCTAGTTTTAATTACTGTCTCCAAACGATGTAATACGAAAGTATACTTATCAGGCTATCACATGCGAATGCAAAATTTTTATTATTTTATCAAAACTACTGTGAAAGACAGCAGAATAATTGTATTGTTGTTAAAATGATACATAAATAAATGTCTCATTTTAATGGAATTCACGTTTCCTGATCCGTAGATGTGTTTAGACCTTTCTTAAATTAGAATACGTATCAAAATACTGAAAAATAAAGTAACAAAGAATAAGCACTGATTAACATTAATTTTGTTTTTATTTGTTTAGTTATAAATACTGTATAATACGAAAACGGCACAATTTAACGTGCGTAAGATTGTTAGGAAAAATAAAGATAAAAACGTAGACAATTAAAGATTCGCTGAGCTGGAATTTTTCTAACCGGGAATCCAAAACAGACTGTTTCAAATTTCCTAGCTTTCATTAATTGGATCCGCCCATTGCTCATAGCTCAGTAGAATCAAAAGAAACATAACGAAAGGACAAATAAACAGAATAATGGGACTATCAGAATAGCGAATCTGTAATTGTGTGCGTTCTTATCTTTATTTTTCTTTACCAACATTGTTAATCTCGTTAAATTTTGCCATTATATGTATGTTTATTTTATAAATTAAGCCTTTAGAAGCTGAGCGTTTTACTAGCGGGGGATTGATTTACGGCCCTTTTTATTCTTATTTTGTATTTTTATGTTTTTAACTGAAGGGCTATTATTCTATTTATTTGTCTTTTGTTTATGTTTCTTTTGATTCCACTGAGTTATGGATACTATGGAAGCTAGAAAGCTTAAAACAGCTGAGTGAATCTTTAGTGGTGTGCGTTTTTATCTTTAGTTTTCCTTACTATACAACACGACTCTGTTCTGCTGGGAACTTCACTTAGCGCCCCAACCATAACGCTCATGCCAAAAAGCATTGTATACGTTAAAAGTGGAATTTTAACTCAAACAGAAAATACAATAAATTCACAAAATGTTCTCAATTAAGAAATAAATAAAAATTTAGTTCTCTTGAGAACCATGCAAAAATCCGAACAAAGTTTGAGTTTTATATAAAACAACTCCATTTATAAAACAACTTTAATCAGGAATAGCTTTCAAAATATTGTATCAAAAAGTAATGAACACACAATCGTAATTCACATATCTGAACTTAAATTAAATTCAGATAAATTAAAGATGTATGTAAATTACAGAAGTTAAAAAAATGCAAAAAAAAAATCTTAATATAACATTTTGTTTTAATAGTTTAAGCAAAAACTTAGGTTTTGCAATTCTAAATTAGGATCTCTTTACAACAGATAAAAAAAACAACTTATCCTTAGTTAAAATAAAATATTGGGAGTTATTTTCTAAATGATTACATGAAAGCAACATCCATTATTAAAAACATTAATTGTTCCTTAATTGATTTACCTTGCCGGTGAAATATTGCACCTGATGAAATTTTGACTCTTTATTTATTTATTTATTTATTTATTTATTTCTATCTCTTTATTTCTATCTCGCCGCAATTTTAGATATAACCAAACATGATTTTCGGAAAAGTTATCGATCATCTGCTCCCCATTTTTCTGCTTGCCGTGTTCTCGGTCAAGGTTATTCTTCATAATTTGGATTTTCTCTTCAAATAAATAGTCCACCGGTTCAGAAAATGCATTTTAAGAAATGTGCAGATTAAGTCTAGATAAAATCGGATTATCAACTCAATTGATGAGAATAATTTACACTAATTAATCCAGCTAATTCAGTGTGGGAAATCTTTTTATAGAATTAATCTAAATCTCATATTAGAAACAGCCATAGTCATTCATTCAATAGAAGAGACAAGACGATTGCAGACTGTTGCCCTACTGAGCTATAGGGAGCCACATAAATCTTCATACTCTTACCTCATGAAATAAAAATTATCAATATGAAACTTTATAGTTAAGGGCTTACTCATAATATTTTAAAAATTTAAAAATTTTATGCTTGTTTTAAGGCCGACTTAAGGGTCCAAAATTTTTGAATATAAATAAGACTACAATTACTATTGCTATTGTAATACTACGCTACAGCAATATTATACTACAATAATACTTCACTGTTCCTATTTGTACTTAATCTTTTAATGTATTGATACTCTTTACATCAACTAGTAATAGTGATCTACATTAAAATATGTTTTCAAGAATGCTCTTAAATTGAGGAGACATAATTATATGTTGATAAGTGAAAGGTAAGGTAAAGATCTATTTTGTTTAAGGTAAAAACATTTCGGCTGAAAATCAAATTATTTTGTTCCAACTCTATGAAAATTAACATACATTCTAAAATCGTTGCAATGGTTCTATTGTAATTTTTATTTATTTTGCAAAATAATTACGGAAATTTATTTTGTTGCCTTGAATTAATGTTTTCAAATTAAATATTTGAGCAATATTCAAGGTATAAAATTTTGATTAGCTTTCTTCTGAATTATGAGGGTTTTTTTAATCTAAAGAATTCTAATAATTGTGGTTAAACAGTTTTAGGATGTAAGGAAAACTTTTCACTTGACAAACATGAAATGTCCAAAAGTTATTGCCCTCTATTCATCTTGTGTAAGATATTTGTGTTGCAATTATTGCTTAGTTTATATAAGCATTTCTTTTTACAATAAAGAAATAAAAATATAGTATAAATAAAAATATTTATCATTCTCAATATTGTTAGGGTTTACAAGATGTTCTTTAAAAAGGGCGCAGTTCGTCTTACTTGGCAGAAATTATGCGTTGCATGTTTACTATTCTTTGTTTTTTGTTTTTTTAGAATCCTTAAAACACTATAAAGAAAAATTGACTTTTCAAATTGTAAGACGCTTTGAATATATGCCTAATGTTTCCTCAAATTTTCTATTGGTTAAAAAGTATAAATATGTTATGTTGCATTAATCTATAAAATTAAATCAAATGCACAAAAACAAAAAAGGATTAGCACTGTCACGATCTCCTTGCTGTGCTGTATGTCGATTGATTGCTATTAATGAAAGTTAATTGTTTAGTTTATAATATATCAGAATCAAGATTAAGATTGTAATTCCAATCTTGATTCCAATATCTTGATTTCTAGTTTATTATGACATGTCTAATAATGTTATTATGAATTTTATTCATCGACGAAGTCAGTAATGAAAAAGCGAAATCTACACCAATTGTGTATTAAAGGGAAGGGATATAAACTTCAAAACAACCGATTTTTGGTTGCATTAAGTATTTATTAGTTGATATGAAATGGATGAAATATTTATCAAATCTTCCAGGAAGGAAATGAATTTCTGGAATCTAAAATCGAGAATTTCGAACGAGTCTTATTCAAAACAAAGGTATTAAATATTTAAAATTCATTTTGATTCCTGCAAAATTGTCTGGGCTGTTTTTACTCTACCAGCGAAACAGACTTCGTCCAGAAAATTACCAACATCTCCCCAAAGAATAACAATTTTCAAACCTAATTTATTAACTAATCAATATTTTTCTTTATTTTTTTATTACTGTTTTATTACTATTTCTTTTCCTAAAAGTAACTTAAACATAAACTTAACATATCCTAAAAGTAACCTTTTTTTTCTGCAGTTCAGTTTCGGGCAATTTATGTAAAGACTGGACTTTCGAAGATAACTGAAAATGTGATTTTAGTAGCGTTATTGCTACTATTATTTACTTGTATCATATTTTTGCAAATAAGATAATTAATTTACATTACAATTTAATTCATAATCAATGAACAGTATTTTATATCTTGGAGTGCATTTCGTTTAAAAAAATTCAGTAAAATTCAATAGAAAATAATATTTTCTGTCCCGTTCAGATATAACCGAATCGTCTAGGCAGTGACCTATTAACTTGGTTCTTAGGCTTGAATCTGGCTTCCAATCCGATGCTGCCATGGATGTTTCCTTTTCTTCTCTTTCACAGATTTGCTACGCCCAATTGTGAATTCTAGAATATTAGGAGAGACTAAAAAAAGACAGCAGTTCTAGTGATATGTACTCATATCTTTTCAAATAAAAAAAAGTATTTGTTTTCTTATCTTTCTGATAATCAAGAGATGTTTCATTCTAAAGGTAAGGATTTTCTCGGCTTCTGAAAAAAAATCTGAACCAAAAGTGGACAAAATACGATTAAGAAATCTTTAAAGTATAAAGTTTATTAACACTGTCTTTTCCTAAAAAAACAAGCTTCTATTAAATTTCCCTGATGTATATTTATAGGCAGGGTAAGTTTGAAGTGTTCTAGAAATCCTTTAAAAACAAATCATGTGCAATATGAATCACTTGAATTCGTTCACTCATACCGCAGATATATAGTAGTATACATTTTGTTGTATTGTTGTACACACACTTGTTTTACAATGCCATGATCTTCAGATAAGTCTGCATTGTCGTTCATCACCCATTTACCAATCCCTACCATCTTGATGGTGTATCTCATTAGAAAATGTAGTTCGGGATTTTTATATGACGCAATTTTCTTCCTATGACGTAACGGAGATTGAGCGTCACAACAGTGTCGCTTAAATACGTCACTAGCTAATGGAGTTAAATCGACCAATAGTGCTTGCATGCATGTTCTTTAAAATAAAATATTTTCAGTAATGCTAAAATTAAAAGTCATATACAACAGAACACATACCAATTAATAATAACGAGATTATAATGTGTGATTTTAAATCCGATGTCGACAAAGTTTACAGGATTTGTCTACATCATGAGAAACTTATGAGAAACTCTCGTAGGAATAGTTTGATAGAATATAGACAGAAAATACTCAAATAAAATTTATTAAACATTGACTTCGCAGTTATACAGAAAGCAATTTCACCACAATATAAATACTTGCAGGAATTTCTGATTTGGAATTTTTGATTATAAAAGCTGCAAACATTTTTCAGTAACGTAATTTCCTTCAAAAAGTTGGCTTTGTAGAGCATTACATTAAATCCTACAAAACAAAACCAGAAATTTCATTCCTGAAAGATCTTAGCCCTGAGTCAATCTTTGGATGATAAAATTCATGATTCGAATCGTTGTCAATTGAATGCAAGTTGTTGCCTCTTTGCAGTCACTAACCTCTGACCCCTTCCGTCCGATAAGGAAGCTATGAATCGACGACATACTTAACGGCCAATCAAACATCGTCCAGTGGCACATGCGTAATGGCATGATCCAAGTGGCCCAGGCTTTCTCTTGTTCTAAGGGGAATGCTTCATTTCCTACCGGGAAGGAAGACCCCAGGGTTCTTTGTGAGAGAAAGGGGTTTTCGAGACACAATCGCAATTTAACCCGTCGCCGTTGATGAATGAGGTCCTGCGGGGGTGTGGGAGACCGTTAATTTATGCGCCTGATTGAACCTCCATGCCTTTATCGCTCTGTTGAGATAACATGAGTTGGCAGCCACTTTTGACGGCTTTCCCCCTTTCGACCGACGGTTGAAGCCAAAGGATTTTGAGGAAAGGATAAACAGATGTGTGACCTACGACACTTCTACCATCTTGTATAAGCACCTGTCTTAAAAACTTCCAAATGTAGACTCTGTTGCTGCTCGTCTTTTCATTAAAAATTTGGCGAATTTCTTTTTTTATGATTTGTAATCTGTTTCAGTATAATGTGTGCATGTTAAAAACAAAGGTCTAAAATAAAGTTGAAGTTTCAACATTAAAATTAATTCTTTTATTTAGTTAAATGGGGCAATTATCTCAGAAGGTAATATATTAATGAAAGAATCAAGAATATAATTTATGCTCTCTTTTTTATAAAATAGATTATTTTTTATAGATATAAAAAAAATTACAATAATTCAATTAAGAGGAGTCAACTTTCAGTACTAGATATTAAAAAATAAATTTTTCATATTAGATTATGTCGTTGATCCGTAATTTTGTTTTGTCTTATTGAGTTAATATTTTAAAATGTACACGAAGGTCACAGTTGGAAAGTGCTTTCATTTATATGCTACCGGGATTTATTTACATCCCCGGTAGCCGAAGTGATAAACAGCTTGACTGTGGGTTGCAGGGATACGGATTCAATTCTCGATCTCAGCGGACGTCGAGAATTTTCCCACGCTAAATTCTCCTCCAAACAGATCCTGCGGTCCAACCAGCCTTCTGTAGAATGTGTATCGTGTTTCTTTCCAAGGGGTACAGGCGGGCGAGCGTTGGGCTGACCACCCGATCTCATCTCAGTCCCAAGGTCAGTGTTGGGAGCGCCCCCGTGGGCCCTAATGGGATGTACCTATCTACCTATACAGTCATATCACTGTGGTTTTGAATAATTTTAAAAAAAATCTACTGTAATTATTTAGAAATTTCATTATAAATAGTTCTAAAATTGCTAAATAACAATAGTTATTATTAAATCGTTTTTGGATAAAAGTAACTGTGCAGAACTCTTTGGAGTTATAGTTTAAAGTAAAATTCAAATTATTCATTGGATATATATATTCAATTAATTTCTTTCCCAAATATTTCATATCAACATTTAATAGAAGTATTTATGTATTAATATTTGAGATCTTTAGCAAGAAACTAAAGAAAACAGTTGGAAATGATCTAAAGAAAAGTAAAACGTAAAGAAAAGTAAAAATCTTACTTTCGTCGAGTTAAGTTTGAAATCTGAAAAACTCTTACAACTGTTAGTTATTCTGTCAATTCAAAGTATCCAGCACTTGTTTAACTATCCAAGCAATTTAGGAAATTCATTAATTCAGTTTAATTAACTTATCGAAAATAAAATTCTCTTTTTGTTCTTCCAATTACAACTAAGTCTTTTATAATTTACATGTCTGTGAATATCTATTCACAATTCAGCCTTTTACTCTGTTTCTGCTCTTCTAATAAATTTCTCTTTATTATTTCTGACTTTCAGTTGATTTCATAGCTTGGTCTGATGTAATCTGCATTCATCCCTTTGCTTCCAATCTCTCCATCTCTCTAGAGGAACCAATGTTTACATCATTTTAATCAGATTAATAAATAAGAGCTTTGATCTTACTTTGCCATCTTCCCTCTTTAATGGCTTTCACTAGCTCTTAAGAAGGGCCAATCAATTTGTCACTTCTGTTCACCTACTCAAACAGAGATTTTTTTTTCTGATTTCCTTAACCAAAGTCATCTTTGAAATTTCTTTATCCCAAACTCAGAAAACACTCCTTGGTAACCACATTTATAAACTTCATTCTACAGATGAATAGATTCAGCGTCACGTTAAATCTTCTTAACTTCTTTTTTTTTTAAATATAAAAGACAAAGCAACTTTTCGTTTTACTGAAAACCACCTTTCTTTTATTTATTATTTTAATTCTTTGGTGATTAATCAGTTCTTTCTTGGCTAATTTTATTTTCGAAATAAATTCTACATGGTTTAAAATAATTTCATATCATAGTTAAGATAGTTTTCGAAGACAGTTGATAAGCTAGTGTATATACTCTTCAGATTAACACAGTGCTGAATCTTTTTAGCGGCCCCTAGGTTACAGCTTGCCTGTAAAACATAAGGAACCGCTCTTGCTATGCTTGCTGGATATACCCTCTGTAGTGGCCAAACGATTAGAGGTATTAGAATCAAACCTTCACTATTGTGTTCAGCATCAAAAAGTAGGTGACCACGTCCAAAATATCATACCTCTAGGAACACTCCCTGACCGGAAGTTGGGGGTCAAAAGTGGTCGCGTCCGATAAATTTTGTTTATAAAATTGTGCATATTATGGGGCCGCTTTGCTTTTGACACTGTCTTGCTTTTGCATTAATGCTTTGCATTAATTATCTTGTCTTTCTCTGTCTTTGTTTGCTTAACAGCGCATTTTTATATTTGAAGAAATCCTATCAATATTTTTTATTGCTTTTTTTTAAGCTACAAATAAAATCCTTTGGAAAAACACCTATGATTTACCAATGAATACGACACCAATTTTTAATCATATAAAAAGATCTGAAATTTTTTAAGCTGACTTGAATGTGATTAAATAGTTTATTAATTATAATTTTTAGAACGAAATAGAATTTAGTTCATATTAGTTTATCCAAGTTAGTTGATATCTAGATTTTATTCTAGATAAGAGCATTTGACTAGCATGATGTTGAAATGTAAAAATTCAGATGCACTCAGAATTTTCTCGCGCCACATCATTATTGGTAAGATAAGGATTGTAGTTTTCATAATAACGATTAAAGATTTTTGTCCGACATGTTCTTCTCTGTTTAGTAAAAACTATACTTAACAGTCTAGTCGTAAATACTTTATTAATACATTAATGGTACATTACTATAATTAGTGATCTAACATTACTCTCAATGTATTTTAACTGTCTAAACTTCGAAAATGTCTAAATTTATTTGACTTTTTCATTGGTTACTACAATCGTTTAAATCTATTAACATACATTTTAAGGAATGTTAAAGAAATCACAGTTTTCAGTTTCCAGAAATTTAGTAATTCGTTTCCTATTTGAATTTCTCCAAAAGTTTGGAAATGATGGAAAGCTTCCAGCACAGCTCCAATGACAACATGGAAACTTTACAATGTAAATATATTGTAAATTAGATTATGTTCTAATGTTAAATAATTTTGAATTAAGAAATCTTGAATGGTTCATAATATAAACCAAAATGAATCACACCTGATTACGATAACATTAACTGCCATTTTTTTTTATCATTTAATTCATCCTTTGATTCTAAAGGAATCTTAAGATATTTCCAGTTCTATTTTTAACACGTTTTTATTAGCTCGCTTTCTTGTTGTCTGTTTGTTCGGTACAAATTTTGCAATTGATTTTAAACTAATTTCCCGATGAGCTAGTAACTTAAACTTTAAACATAGCTCAGAAATGGATGACAATGCAATATTAACTCGCTTTATTGTCTATCTGTTCATTAGGGAACTCTAATTCTTTGGATAACAGGTCGGTGAAGCACGGAGCGTCTGCTGTAGGTTTATACTTACAAATGCAAATGGCGCTGAGTTGCCGTGCATTGCAAGGCAGCATTTTTGCATTGCAAGGCAACGCCTTTTTTGTTCTTTTAACCTTAACACGTTTTTATCGTGTTTAAAATTTAAATTCGTGTTAAATGTTTAAAATCGATTGAAAAATTTCATATACACAAGATTAAAAAAAGCAGAAAATAATTATTTAAAAAAATATTTTTTTTAATATACCATGTTTTTAAGACGGACTAAAAACTATAAAATAAATTAATTAAAATTAATTAGTACGTATAAAAAGTATAACGAAAAACGTTCAAGATAATATACACTCCATCCATACAATCTCAATTATCTATTGCATGCGCCACACGTTTTTCGTTACACTTTTTATACTTTTTATACTACTTAGTTTATACTTTTCAGTCCGTCTTAAAAACGTGGTATATTAAAAAAATATTTTTTTAAATATTTATTATACATTTAATATACTTGTTTATATTGATGAGATCAAGAAATGAACTTAAAAGAAAAAAAGGAAGCTTCCTTTCTTTTATTTTATTGAAAGCTTGTAATACGCTTGTATTTTCTATACTTGTAATACCAGTGTTGTAATTATAGTTATATCGTTTGTTCGAATACATACTAATCCAAGTATTCTATTGGGCATATGTGGATGCATTTTCAGAATTTAATTTTCCTTTTGGCCTGTGTCTATGAACCAGCTGATGAATACCGGACGTGTGAACGGCCTCTGCCTTTCTTATTCGCCCCCTTTGCTGTGTGAATGGACCACTCCAAGGCAGAGGTTAATCAGGCCGTGGTGAAAGCCTCTCCCTCCAATGCCGCGCCAACGTTTTTGTTAGGCCTAATTGAGCCCTCGGGAGGCTGTCGACGGCCATAGCTCCCCCCTTCGCTACTTCCGGCTGCTTCTGTCACGCGAAAATTAAATCGCAACGCACTCGTTACCACCTCCGCTTCCAGAAGATTCTTGCTTTTTTAATTTACTTAACATAGGAGCTCCATTTCGTCCCCTCTACTCATTCCAACTTGGCGACAAACTTCGCCGCCGAATGATGAGATCGAAAACGATATGAGGCTCATTTGACTGTTTTTAAAAGAATATTCTAGAATTATTTCAGTATTAAGTTTGTGTCGTGGTTATACGACTTTACCTATCATCCTTCAAAAAAAAAAAACTACTTTTCTAAGGAAAAAAGGCCGGAAACTTGATACAAATAAAATTCTTAGAAAAAAAATGAAGAGCGATATGGTTTATGACTTGCTTTTCTTGAATAAAAAACAAAATAAAGTTTGCCTTATTATCATAAATTTTGTTCATAAAAGAATTGTAGTTTGAGAACATTCCTCTTTCCAAAAACCTAGATTGCAGCAGAAGATGGTGTATTCCTCATCTCCAAAACGTACCAAGTTACTGATTTCGCTTTATATGCTTTCTGAAAACGTTAAGGACTTCGCGGTATTTTGTATTACTAAGATAACTGACATTTGAATGGACCTTTCCATTCTACCCTTGCAAATAATATGAAACTTGAAATTGCAAGTAACATTAATTACCGAGTTAACTATCATGATATTGTAATCTGACTGATAATTGAACTGCTCGTTTTCAAAACGACCTACATCAGTTTAATGAGTGATCCAAAACTTATTTTGGTTTAACAAAATATCGGAATTGCGTATTTCATCCAAAAAATAAATAAATAAATAAATAAATAAACTAGCAAACTCATAATATTACAAAATGTATACCAAGTACTATAACGGACATCAATATTTCGTCGTAATCAAAAGACTTCATCAGGATTTATTTACAAATATTTTTAGGAAGAGAGAGCCCTTCTCCATAATTTGTAATCCTGATGAAGTCTTTTGATTAAGACGAAATATTGATGTCCGTTCTAGTAGTTGGTATATATTTTGTAATATTATGAGTTTGATATAAGTAGGACATTAAAAATATTACAGAAATAAATTAGCAGTTTCATATTAGCGAATAATTGCTGAAGGGATGTTTACTTTATTTTTATAGTTTTTTAAGATGAGAATTTTAACTGCAGTATTTTTTTTAGTCACAGAATGATGTCACCAAAACTTTAAGGACCACGGATATTAAAAGCATTAGATTTAAATTCTTATTAGTTGAAAAGTTTTTGAAAAGGAAGGATTCTAATTTAAGTTACATATAGTCTTTGGTTATAAACATAAATTAAAAAAGATAAAACAACAGAGAAAGAATGAAAGAATACTGGAAGAGAAGAAAGAAAGTAGAAAAATAATCAAGAGTTATTTCACGTGGTCCATAGTCGGCCAAATTCGAAGAAGAAGAAGAAAACAACAGAATTAGAATAGAAAGTTGGTTCTTATACCCAATTTATAATTGGAAGTTTTTATAACGATTATGAAATTCAAATCATTATAAATGGGATTATCTACCTTAAAGGCATTAAATGACTATACAGGCATCTATATTCTAATTTCGTAGATGCATGCAACTTTTCTTCTTTAAATTTCCGCTTACTTGAATCTCGTTACACTACTTTGAACAATTCCTTGCTCCCAAAGATATAGCAGTTCTTTACGTTGTGGTCCTAATTTTTTTTCACAAGGGAAGAACCTACTAAAAATATTGATAAGCCAAGTTGTTGAAGCTTGTTGAATACCTTGAATACAGTAGATAAATTCCAACCCGTCTGGTAAGTTCCAAATCTTTAACTGATTACATGTTGTGAAGGTATGTGAGAATAAATCGACTGTATTCTTTTGTTTGTTGTATTTAAGACAACTTAAGATTAATTAGCCCAAGGATATTGAGAGAGGACATAAGACAGAATTTCATTATAGAGATGTTGAATGATGGTGAACACAGTTGAAGTTAGATCTAACATTGTTTTACTAAAAGATCGGTCAGTAATCGACACGATTTAGGATACCACAACATGGAAAGGTGAGACAGGCACACTTACATATTGAACAACCAACGTGCGACTGTTGTGGTGAGCTTGTAGGAATAGTCTTATCACTAATTGAGCGATAGACAGCAGGCTATCGGCCGTTGTGTGGAAATCTTAAGACCGCACATCAGTAAACGTTTCCTTCTGATTAATGGACACACTATTTTCAATAACTCTACAAGATTATGTAATACAGCAGTGCAAATGAAATCAAATTCAGCGATTGATTTCACTGTATTTGCTCATAATTTAGCATTCTTCAAAAAAATGTTATAAGTTAAGGATAGCCACATCTAACCCACAGTAATGGAATTGTTTTTGGGGCTTGTGACTGTTATTCTCAATATTTACAAAGAAGTTAGATCTCAATTCTTGTCAAATAATAATATAAATAACATCATATACTAAATACTTCTTACATCGTTACTTCTTATAATATATCGAAAACATTTCCTGTTTTCTTCATCAGGTTTACAGTGAAAACGGAGAAGAACTAATATGTTCTCTCACCTAAAATATTTTTAACAAACATGAAATATTATAAACTAAATGTACCATAGCGTATAATAAAACAACGTACAATTGTTGGTTAAACATTTTTAAAATACAAGCTATAATATTGTTCATAAATAATTCTAATAACAAATAATAATTTTAAATTCAAGCTATTAACATTGTTCTTAAATAATATCCAATAACAAATTTACAATAGTAATCAATTATTAAACGTCTTTTATATATATCTTTTGAATAAATTTAATATTGTTAACTTTCAAATAACAAATAACGATTTTAAATAAAAGCTATTAACATTGTTCTTAAATAATATCCAACAACAAATTTGCAATAGTAATCAATTATTAAATGTCTTTTATATAACTTTTGAATAAATTTAATATTATACTGTTGACTTTCAAAGATTTATTGTATATTTATTATTGGATAGTATTTAAGAACAATGTTAATAGCTTGAATTTAAAATTGTTATTTGTTATTGGATATTGTTTATTGTAAATCTGATGAAGAAAACAGTAAGAAGTAAATATTGTAAGAAGTAAAGATGTAAGAAGTATTTAATCTGTGAAGTTAGATCTCCTTTACTTTCACTCATAATAAAAGTGCAATTTGTCATTAACATATTTTATGTATATATATATAGGTCACATTTATGAGAGCTAGAAGAAACTATAAACATTTTTAAAGAATACTTTGCGGCTGGAAATATCCTCAAGAAGTTTGGCGAAAAATCTGACTTGGAGAGCATTGAGAAACTGGAAGCTTACTTAATCTATATGTATCATACAGGTGAAGTATCGACAGAGTTTTAACGATTATGTTAGCTACATTTGCAAACAACTCTTACAAATTAATGAGTCTTATTAATGAACTACGTAAAAGTATTTATATATCAGTACATGTCCATTTATTATAAGTCGTAACAATGTGATTTACGCTGTCTTATATTGATTTCTCCCAAATCCTTTCAGCAAGCCTAAGATATAAGGTACAGAATCTTTATATTACTTTAGATAAGTCTTCTGTAATGATTTAACTGAAGGATCAGTGTACCGTAAAGATGCTACAGTTGTTAAACTAACCAATGAAACTCTGATTTCATTTTCAATAGTAAATTTGGAGAGAACTCAGAGTAATGAACTATTATATTTTGTTATAATTTCTATTAGTATGTGAAGCTACATTTGGATAATTTTATATTTTAAAAAAGAAATAGTTAACAACACTAAGTTTACAACTGTTGTTTGCACTGTTAGAATAGTGGCTCCATTTTCTAATAATATAACTGTTTTAAATAATGTCAACGGTGTTATATTACGTTAGTTATTTATATCTGTTTATTGCCTTAATTCCACAATTTAATCATAAGCTATTTTATTTAATATTTTCAAATGATTTTCTAAGTAAGTTTATTCGTTACTGAAGAGGTTCTTCATGCTTTCTGAATTTCTAGTTTGACGTAATCGTTTCCAGTGAAATATTCGTAAAGTTTAGACAAATAAAAAATCCTTAAAAGAACAATGTACTTACAGTTTATTAAAATTTTTAAATGAACTTTTCTTTTATATAATGCTGAGGATCGTAGGAAAGAGCCTTCCACAAATAATTCCAACAGGATATTATTTAACTACTGGATTCAACCTTAGAAGGCATTACTCCAGAGAAAGGAAGTAAGCACAGAAAATCCGTAAAGATCCAAAACTGACAATGAAGTTGCCAGACAAATCGTTAGATCACTCGACCACCATTGTTGGCTTGTATATCCAAATTTGAAAATGAGGATTTTGACATTCTAATGTCTTATTGTTGGAGTTGTCATGCTAAAAATTTTAATTCATTACGGCAGTGCTCTTTAAAACTACGTACATAAAATCTAATTCTTTAATAATTAAGTTTACATCTTAAAATGTCAAGGATTTTAGAAGTAACAAACAGTAAAAGGGAATTAATTAACCTTTAACTTTTAATATAATTTAAGATATATAACGTAAACTTTATTGACTGATTTATCGAGACCTAATACACGCAATAACCGTAAAAATGGGGGGACACAAAAAAATTCCAATTGAATTTCGGAAATAATTTGCTTGCATATTTAGTTTCTCTTACAGCAGTATTAAAAAATAAAAGATGTACTTTATTTCAAAGATGACAACTTTTCTTTTTACTACATGAATGAATAAAGTAAACAGAAAAAACATTTCAAATTCAGAAACTTATGTGTTCAAAAATAAAGCCTACACACCTGATTAATGATAAAAAAAATTATTCAATAAAATCAAAATTAATCGACAATGGTTTCAGTTCCAAACGAGGAACTATTCTCAAGTGAATAGTACAAATGTTGGGTTGTTTTCTATAAACATATTAAGAAATGGCTTGGCTGGTGCAGACCCGTGGAACATCTAAGAACTTGCATATGACGCTGATATAAGCATCACGGATGGGGAAACTTAGAAACTCCCAGGTAAACAACATAACATACTAGCTTGATTGAAGCCAATTACAACATGTACCCCCGCTAACTCCTGAATTGCAATTAATTATTTTTTAATATTTTTTTAACTTTTTAATTTTTTACCTATCAAGTATGTTATTAGTTTTGTATATTTCTGGGGTTGTCGGTGTACATATTGTAATTTCTTTCAATCAATCTATCATGTGATGTTGTTTACCTGGGAGCTTCTAAGTTTCGCTATCAGTGAGGCCTATGCAACGTCATGTGCAAATTCTTAGATGTTCCACGGGGTCTCGTCAAACGATTACGTCACCAGCCCAGCCATGTCTTAATATGTTTACGTAATGCAACCCAACATTTGTACTATTCACTTCAGAATCCTCGTTTGGAACTGAAACTATGGTCGTGTAATTTTTATTTTTATTAATTAAAGTTTTTGTCATTAATCAAGTTTTTGCAGGCTTTATTTTTGAATACATAAAAGAAAACATTATATTAAATAAAAAACATGACAAACTCATTCTATGATAATTCCTTAAGATTTTTCTTTTCTGATCAGTTTCATTTTTTATATTTAAACTAAGTGCATAAACTTTAAAATTTGAAAGAAATTAATCATTGAAGGTAACTCGTGTTATTACTTTTTATTCGCCATTAAAAGCAGTTTAAGGCGTGACATTGAAGGCACTAATCTTTTGCAGCCATGCCATCACAAGTATAATCTTTAAGACTGTAGCAGATTCAAGAAATGCTCTGAAGAAACCCTGTGTTTATCGTGGTAACATATGGGCAGGAAGGAGTATAAATCATGACAAGGAAGTTCATTTTGTCCGCCTTTTGTTTTGGACCTTTCTTACCTCCTCCGCCTCTTACATTTGGACGAAATTTCGCTCTTGGGAGTCTCTTAGATATTTAGAAGATAATGCACCAGAGAAAACTTAAACAAAGACTTATGAATTTCGAACTTAAATTCGATTTAAAGTTATCCTCTCTAAAGAACAAAGCTTCCTTTCTTTTGTCTACCAAATCATTTTTCTTCTTTTTCTTTGTGTAAAACTTCTCAAAATAATTCTACTAAAACTATTAAGAAAAGTCTTTTGAAATTCAAGCTGAAAAGTTTCTTCATCCATTATCTTTCTATCTTTCAAAAATTTGATGGATTATTTTTATTGTTTAAGCCATTAATGATCCTGAATTAAGACTTTTGAAACGAAAAGTCTTCAGTTGAAATTAAAGTTCTGGAAAACACTGAAAACTTCTTTTTTTACAATTGCTTATTCCAATTTATCTTTTATGTGTAAGAGTTGAATTAAAACGTAATGACAATGAAATCTCAAAAAGAATCTTTTGTTACAGTGGGACTGAACATGACACATGGTTTAAAGGTTTCACATTGGTAAGACAGGAAATAGCCTTGTAGTAAACGAGCCCAAGAATATGTATTTCCTACATTGTCTTCGTGCTTAAGTAAGAACATTACTCTAAATGCTTCGCAGATTAAGATGGCATAAATGAAGTCTTTAGCCATCTGGGCAGAGCTGCACAGTCTCGGAACTGGCTAGTACACTCAAGATCGAACCCCTTGCCGGCTAGTTGATTTCCTTCTTTTCTTTGTTGTTTGTCTCCTGCACTAGCTTAATGGAGCTGGCTTTTGCGATTTATTCCGGACAACTGTTTATTCAACTTCCCTATTTATTAATGAGCTTATATCTAAAGGCTAATGTTGATCCAATGCATTACATTCTTTCATTTCTTTATTAATTTTTTATGTTCTGTAGGGTATTCGCATTAATTTGATTAAGGATTTGATATTAATGCAGAAATATTTAAGAACTGGGAACTCCTAAATAGACATTCCTAAATTTCCATTCAGCAACAAGATAAGGTTAAAAGGAGGTCTTTTTCGATATTCTTAACAGACGTATATTCATTTTATTAGAAAATAATATAGTTTTCTAATTAAGTAATAATATAATTTTTAGTTTAATAATAAAGTTTTAAGTAAAGTAATAATATAATTTCTAGTATTACACAATTAATTGGGATATCTATCCGTACTAAAACAACTTAAATTTTTGAAGGAAGTTATTAATGAAAGTTTATAATAAAGTACTTCATTACTTTTATATTTTCATTTGAATTCCAAACTCAAATCTCATTTTTTTTTATAAAAGTGATAAACATTATTAGCCTTCTCTACTGAGCATTCTGACCTCTGGTGAGAAAAATATTCAAATCATTTCTAGTAATGTTTTCTTTTATCTCTAACGATATTCTTGTTTTATCGCAAATTATACAAAACAGATTTAACAATTAAGAAGCATTCTTGATTATTTAAGATAGAAATTAGCTTTCGAAATTACCTTTGACATTCACAAATTTATAACTTTCTTAGGTGAATACAACAGAAAAGATAAATCAAGACAAAAGCCAATCAATGAAAACAACCCATTTATCACTGCAGAACACTCCGGTAATGCAGAAAAGTTTATCTTTCACTCTTTCGGACAATTTGAATGCAAGAACAGTAATGTACAGAATACATTAGATGCAGTAATGTATCGGACATCTGAAAGAAATTTATTTAACCTTATTCAGATTATCGTTAAATAGTGTCTATCTCTTTATATACTGAAACGAATTTTCGCCTTTCTGAAAAAGTAATAATAGTAGGATTTCACAAATTTTGTCAAAATTCTGAAAAGTTCTTATCTCAAAAGTAAGTATTTCTCAAAAAAAAGTATTCTTCATTAAAATTGATCGAAGTATTTCAACGATTTTCTTTTCCAGTTTATCAAATCAACCTAATTTTTTCCTTGTATGCTCTTCATATCATGCACCAATTTAAAAAAAAAAAAATATTCTTGCATGTAATATTTTGCACTTTAAAGAGAGTTTTAGATTATGATACAATGCATCGTGTGAAATATAACGGATCACAAAAAAGGAACCAAGTAATAGAAGCGTGTGATGAATTAATTATGGCGCTATTCTACATTCTGATTATATGCGATTCATTAATAAATATACTATCCATTTCCCATTATTATTTTATCTATCTCTATTTTTTTGATAATAATAATTGAATAATATTTTTTTTATATAATAACTGATGAAAAAGGTTTAGGACTAAATGTCGGCATATTTAGATTACTAGTATTCAGTATTTATTATACTAAAAATTTTAGTGCTAATTATAATTTTTTTCTTCTATAATCTTAAAATTCAATTACTTTCAAATTGTAGTTATAAAATATCCCTTATTTTCAAATTAAGTATTATAGAATGTAGATATTATCTAAGTTAACATTCTTAAATTCACCATAAAGGGCAAAAAATAACTTCATTCCAGTTTTCTGAATAACACACCAACAAAAAATCTGTCTCTTAAATAAATAACAGTTGCTTTTATTATTGGTTTTGATAAGGATAGCGGATACAATACTAATAATTTATAAGGGTTTTTTTTCCCCTCAATCACAAATGTCTGTTTCTCATATCTAATTCTTGAAGTAAAAATAGAAACATATCAGTCACTGAAAAAATAATATTATAACTTATTCGTAAGTTTTCTCTTTTTCTTTATTTCTCACTAGAATTTCGATATGGAACTTTATGTATAAACTGATTTGCCTCACATTGTATCAATTTTTTTTACTAAATTTTGTTACAAACAATTAGTTGTTTAATTATGTGGATTTTTAGCTTGCGGTTTTTAAAAGAAAAAAATATTTAAGTTCCAATATTTTTGTCCCTGCAAGCTTCAAATGGACCTTCTAGAAAAAGTTTTTTTTTTTTTTTAAGATCATATTATTTTCTTGGAAAACAAAATGAAATGAATAGTGAGGCCTCTCTAGTGATACTAGTGAAATACCTAATTATTAATGACTTTTTGTTTGCAATTTATTAATGAAGTTATATTTTCCACAATGTAAACCTTTGTTAAAGCCAGCAAATAATATAAATAAACAATAGATGAAAATGGAGAAGTTCTATTTAACTTTTCAAACTTCATTTGTGAGTTAGGGTGTCACTTTAATATTATTAAAGTTACTGTAGCAAAATCCTACAAGTATCGTAGAGCTTGTGATCGTAGAGTAAAATTAAAAATGAAATGCAAATACTAAGTTAAAATTATTACCTTTGTTGCTAGTTTCCTTCTTTTAAAAGGTCCTTTTGCTTTAGTGAAAGATTAGAGGACCTACTGATTATCAGTAGTCATGTCACACAAAACTGAAACCCTTTGAAAGTAAAGTGTAATTAAATCTGCATTCTTCGAAGTAAGATGGCCACCGCTGATATTGACATTATAATGATAACTAAATATTAAGTAAAAATAATTATATAGGAATAATTGTATTTCAATTTACAAGCATGTGCAAACAATTTTATCTTGTTAACCAGAATTTTGTAGAATTATAAATCTGTAGGTCAAGCAGTATCCTAATTATGACAGCATGTTCTAATTATGACAGAAAATCAGAATTGGTCACCATTGAAACATTGTTAACCTACTGAAATGCTGATTTTAAACTTTTATGGCAATCAGATTAAAGATACATGATATAAAGCTTTATATTTTGAAAGAGTTAATTGACAAAATACTGTAGGCTCGAGTCTGTAAATAAGTGTATGATTCCAGAAAGTAATACTCAACTTCTATAAAGTATTAAAATATTTCCTGTATAATATATTAGCAACTTTTTTCCCGATAAAAATGTCGCAACTTTCTAGAATATATATATATATATATATATATATATATAAAACTTACATATTCTTAAACAAAATTTTAATTACATTGTTCTGCATGAAATATGAAAAAGTTTGTTCAAATGTCTCTTCCAGACTTTAATTTTTTTCCCCTGCCATTTCGATTACATTCCAATGAGAGAGTAAATCCATTAAATACGTATTATCAACATTTCATTAAGTGTTAATGTCCATCGGCTTTAGTCGCTGCTGCAAATCCACCAGTGAAGTTGAACAGAGGCACGGAAATGCAATAGTAATTCACTCGGATGTCACCTGTTTCTTATCAAACTGACATAATGCAGCAATTACAAACTCGAGAGAGGCTGCCTAGTCCACCCGCCGAGTTGCGATATGGCCACAACTGACCGATTTCTCTCGCTCCGTATATTTCCGTCAATGCATTTCGTAGAATTATATTGCCTTCACAGAAATGCCAAAGCCGTGCTGTTCAATTGACTTGTTGCACAGCGAGACCAGGTCTGTACCGGTCACATTCAGAGGATTTGTGTTAATTTTAAAGGAAAAGATATGTTCACTTGGTAAAGTTTGATTCTATTGTAGCCATGCTTAGTATTTTTTTAAAAAAAGTCCAACCTATTAATCTGTTTTCGCATAATATTGAACTCTTCTAACACACATTATTATTAAAAATTCCATGATAGTAAAATCTCAGAACAGACTTGGATCCGATGCAAAAATTCTTCCAATTTCACAGATATATCTTGAAACATTATGTAATTTGTTTGCATCTGTGCATCAAACGTTTTAGTGGTTCTTAATGCAGGGAGGTTGGCGGAAAGGTTGTGGTGGGTTCATTGATTCTATTTGTCAAAAACTCAGTACTGATTATTCCATTGTCTTGTTTTATAAAAAGGAAATTGAAATATACAGGGTTATTTTAAAAGATGGACCCAATTTAATTAATTTGTATTTAATGAAGTATAAATTAGACGTGAACAATCTACATACTAATAAAAAGAGGAAGTTTCCGAGGATTTTTAAATCAATCCCTTCCTCAGCGATGGATTGGTCGCATGGGAAATCAAGACCTGGCTCTACACTTCTGGCCACCGAAATCTCCTGATCTCACGCCATGTGGCTTTTTTTTTGAGGGGCTATGTTAAGGAGGCTGTTTACGTCCCACCTCTACCAACCACTCTGGCCGACGTGTGGAACCGTGTCACTGCTGCGGTGAACTCAGTAACATAAGACATATTTATTCGCGTGTGGGACGAGTTTGGCTACCGCTTACATGTTTGCCGTGTAAGAGGGAGGACACATTGAAATTTAGAACCTGTGTTAAAAAACTCTGAAACTTCCTCTTTATATTAGTTTGTAGATAGTTCACGTTCAATTTACGCGTCATTAAATATAAATTAATTCAATTGGGTCCATCTTTTAGAATAACCCTATATAATCGTTATCTATCAGTTGAATTGATTTTCTGATATTGGGGTACATCTATCTTCTAACATTTCGATTATTCACAAATTTATAATAAAGTTTGATCTATAGGGCCTAACTACTACAAGTTAAAATATTTTGAATGTCATTTCCTCTCAGCAAGTTTATTTTTATAAATTCCTTTTTATGAAATTTTATTAATTTAATTTATTACATTAAGTTATGGCTTTTGTAACTATAAAATGATCCATAACTTACAAATTAAGAAATTCATGAATTTATTTATTTTTTATCCAACGCTCGGGCTCCTAGTACTTCCGCCTATTGACCTCGACAAGGGGCGATAATTGTGAGCTATTTCTCCGAAGAATCGTTGCCCAGGGTACACCAAAGGAGGCAGCTCACACTATACCAGTAGAAACAGACGAAACACAGAAGAAGAAAGTAGAAACATCCAAGCCCCGCGCCGGGATTCGAACCAAGATTCCGACATAGCTGCCTCATGGTCGCGGAGACCACTCGTTCATGCCGGAACGGCTTTGGAAATTTACTATAAATAATTCATTTTTAACATTGATTTTAAAAATTGTTAAAGCTTAAATTTGTTAACAAAACAAAAAAAAGTTTTTTTTTTGTAATGCACCTATATATAAGGTGCATAAGTATATAAGGATTCCCACACCCCGAGCCACCATTTCGGAATCAGATTCCCGAAATGGCGGCTCGGGGTGCGAGAATCCTAATTACTTAGGTGCATTATAAAATTTTTTTTTGTTTTGTTAATACTTGCTTAAATACTTTCTAGCTTAAATTTGTTGTTTTTAAGAAATAATGAATTCAAACTTGGAAATCAGTAACTTTTAGAGGTAAAGGCTTAAAACTCAGCCTCTTTTCTATGAGATCAAGTTAGTTTTATTATTTTTAGTCTTTATCTTTAAAACTTGTTTTGTTTCATATCTCTAAAACTAATTTGTTTGTCTTATTTTTGGAGTTATGGGAATATTAAAAATTATGAATTCAACATTTCCCTGAAACATACAGTAATACCCGTGAAAACTTATGCACCATGTATTGTTATTTGAGCTGAATTACTAGGCTAAATCAATGTTTTTATTCAAAATGGATTTGTTCTCGCAAAATAAGTTAGACAAAGTGGTAAGTTAATTTATAATTTTCAGTCAAAGTTCACTAACTTTCGAGAACCTTCTTAAAAGTACTGTTATTTGCTCTATTGGGTAAATTTCATTAGTTCAATTCAGTAGGTCGTATATACCTTCCTAAATTATTATTTATTTATAATACTGTTTACAATCTATGTATGATAAATATTTACTTAATTTAACCTTTATTGCGAAATTCAGTTAACAAATTTCAGAATTTTCTAAATTAGTTGAGTTCAAGGAGTAAATAACTACTAACTTTTATTTATTTTAATATGATCTTTGAAGACTCGTACTCCTGATTTAAAACAGCAATTTTTTATCCTTTATTTGTACTTCTCATGCAAACAACACTGGTTAATGTTCTTACAAAGGAATCTGAAAAATAAAGACGCAGAAGCCACATCTTATCTTCGCCGCAATTTAAGCTTACATATGAAATTTCCAAGAATTTTGGAAGAGGAATGTTTATAATCCGGAATGAAGGCAGTTTTTCTACGTAAAGTAGATCTTTACCGTAGTCAACAAATACCAAAATCTATTTATTTCTGGGTAACATATGCCTGAAAAAGATTTCCTACATGTTAATGCACTATATTGATGTGTAAGGTTCTGTCAAAATGTCTGTCACAAAAACATACATGTTACTAGCAATATAAACTTAATTGAAAATAGAAGATGTATGAAGATCTGCCATTTAAGATCTGCCTTTTTTTATACATATATTATATTTTTTGATAAAAAGAAAATAATAAAATCTATGAAGGTATTTCCTTTCATCATATTTTCTACTTTTCGACTTTTTGTAAGTATTTTCTACTTTTGCCCTGAAAAGAATCTATAAATACATCTTCAGATAAATCTCAAGATAAATTTTAAAAATTCTTAGAATAACTTAATGTTGAGAGAAATTATAACCAAAAATTAAATATGTTTTCTTTCTATGATATTCCTCCTAATTTTTATTGTTGTAAGCATTTATTTCAGAAAGTATTTTTCTTGAGATAAAGTTAACTTGAATTTTAAAACCTCTTGGTTATAAATTTATGAAATTGATTAAATCCTTTTCGGTATGGAACTATTCGGTATTCATCAAATGTTGTGGGTTTGTTTCTTAGGTACTTCTTTAAGTAATTCCCGTCTGTTACTTTTTTTGTTGTAAACCCATAAAAAATGGTTCCAGCAAAACCGTGATAGATTGAGGTAGGTGAGTTGTTATGTCGTTGCAACCCTCACATCCGAGTAATTAATTACTCCCGTAAATTGCATTATGGGAAAGGGACTAGAAACAGACGGGTGGGGGAGATAGGGTAATGACACCACATCATTTGTTATCCCTTGATGTGCGTCATTGGGATACTTAGGTTCACAGCCCCTCCCCCCTTCTTTGCGATAAGCATTGTTGGCATCTCCTCTTCGGTTTTTCAAGCTTTCTCACAAATCACGGCGTCCGTTCAGGTAATATTACCTTCTCAAAGAGTTCCTCCTTTGCCAAACTCGAAGTCACTACTAAACACAGGTTGTAGAACTAAAAGAAATAGGAAGATAGCAGACAAATAAAAAAAGCAAGGAATTCCATAAAAAAGGAGTAAGAGAAGAAGAAAAAGACTTTACCAATAAAGAATCTTTCTTACATAGATATAGTCTGCACCAAAAGAAAGACAATAAGTTTTTTGCTTTTGCTTTTTTTGTTCCTTGTGGGTTTAACGAAATGTGTAGTCTCAATAAAGGGAAAAAAAGAAATGGTGGTTTTTCTTTGACTTTCTGAAAAGTAAAGACAGAATTGAAACTTTCATATTTCTTTCAAGAAAACGTTTTCAAGTTCAAATTTCAATTAAAATTACTTATTTGAATGCTACAGTAAAAAAAAAATCACTATTATCATAACCAAGGCAATTTTGCTCTGCAAATTCAGTAAAGAAAATTTTTTTCAGATTCTATTTCGGTGCAGGACCTAGAGACTAAATCGTAAATACATTTATACATACATTCTTTCAGCTTTGGAGAAAAAAAACTACTCAAATAAAAATATTGTATGATAACCATAGTTCTGACATTAAAGCATTTACCTATGTAATTGAATTCTTGGATATTTTAGAGTAAAAGAAAGAAGTTTAAGGAAAAAAAATCAATAAAGTATTATCTCAAGTAGCGATATAAAAGTTTTATATTTATTAGGAACAGTGCATCGAAACGAAAATGATGAAGAGTCATTTTCCAATTTCCAAACTTGAATAACTTGGATAACTACGGTATCAGTTTATTATATAGGGATCAGTGGTATTCAGCCTTTCAGGTTCGCTTATCCTCAGATGTTATTAATCTTATCAATATATCCTCAAGTTTGTTGGTGCATAATTGCAAAGTATTCAATTTGTGTCAACTTACATAAAATCTTAAGGCATAAGGAAGCGTCTAATGTAAGTTACATAATTTATATTCAATACAATATGTTAAAGTTTAAAATTTTTAATAAATAATGTTTACTTATTAAACATCAGTATTGACTTTTTAGAAATACATGTACTTATCATAAAAAAATTATTAAATGAACAAATGTACATATCTCAATGAATTGTAGCGACCGGATAAGTAAAAGTTGTTTTAGTAAATCAAAATTAACCTTTTTTTTAAAAAAAAAAAAGCTATTTCTCAAAATAGGAAATAAGAAAATATTAAAAATAATAAGAAAATGTTAAAATATGAAATAAAAAGAAAACCCTCTGACAACACATTGACAGATTTTCTTTTTCACGTAGCTACTTCTTTTCCTAACTGTTTTTTTTCTTTAAAATTCAGTGAAAATTTAGAAATTTTGTTTATTGGAATGTAAGACAAAAACTGAAATTTAAATTAAAAACAAAAGAAAACAACAATATAATAGTGAAATAAAATTGGGTGTTTCTGGCTACAAGATCTTTTTTTTGTTTCTGACAACCGCGAATAGGAAAATTCTTGAAAGTTTGTAATCCTTTAGCTGTCATCATGGTAGAAACTAGCTGCTGAAGATGAAGAAAAGGATTAACTAAAAGGATTAACCAAAAGATTAACTACACTGGATGGAGTGCGGCTCTTTTGTTTGTCTTTGCAGATTTCCTCGACATTGCTGTCCTTTCCTATTATAAATCTTTTAAAATATTCTTATTCAAATTTGGGAAAAACATGTCAGCCTGTTTTCAAAACAAATCGCTAATTTCTCATTAGCATTGACATAGTTTTAGCAAGAAGCTTAGGATGATCACGGAACAGTGGATTGCTTCGAAGAGTTTTCAAGAAGTAAATAACTATTGGTTTGAGATTGCTGTAAAGCAATGTAGATGGTTAACCATAAATGATTCAGTGTATTTTAAATAATTCAGTTGTCATAGCAATAAAAACCAAAGGACACTTTACATGGAACAACGATCTACAAAAAAACTGAAATGGACTTTAGTATAATTGTTCAGACTGCAGTAAATAATATGTGACACCGGTACCCGGTGGTGTAAGCGCTAGCGGACTAGAGGAACCTTAGTTAAATTCCGGGCGGTTGGGGATTTTTTCACGGTTGTTTCTCTTCTAGACGGGCCGTAGGATTCACCCAGTCTTCTATCAAATGTTACCTGGTTTCTACTCGGGGGTTAAAGGCGACATCGGTTACCATCCGATTTTAACTTGTCCGCTGCTCGTGAGTCATTAGGGGGAAGGGGAAGTAAACCTCCCACGCTTCCAAGGGCCTTCATTGGTATTTCGTGGATCACATTCTTAGATAAGCAGATGGTAATTCTTAGATAATGTCAGATGGTATCCCAATAACAGTAGTGGGACATCATTTTCTTTAAAATTCATCCTCAACAATCAGGTTTAATTACAATGTTCCGTTGTTGTAGTGACAAAATAGAAAATAAAATGAATTAATGAGTGTCCAGTAGAAATTTGAGACTGGAATTTAAGACTCTATCAGTTAAAAACGAAGACCTGAGTGCGATTGTCGTTAAAATTGAGTGGATTTTTTTGTTGGTTTTTTTTTTTTTTCATAAAAAAAGATTAAAAACTACTAAGCCTACTTAAATGCGATTTTCACCATTCGATAGGAGGTACCAGGGATGATTTATGGCATCACTTTTCTACATTACATCACTACTCACTCAAGTAGTGAAGAAAAGAGCTTCACGGGGATTTCAGGAATTAGACAAAAGAACTTTTGGAAACAGAAACATAATTTCTCTGCATCTTTTAATTATGATCCTCTACAATTAAGAAAAAATACCAATTATAACTTTTGAACCTTTCTGTTAATTGTGATGTGATTTTCTGAGATTTATAGAGGATGACATTGTACTACTTTAAAGGTATAAATCATCTGTATATCATCTAAGGAACAGGGAGATTTATTTTTATGATTATGGATGTCTGTTTTAATCTATTTTTATTTTTAACGCGCCCTATCATCTTTTAGGATTTCATCGATATAGTCTTAATAGGTATTCAGTAATTATATTTATTGATAGGAAGGCGTACTCGGCGCCTCCGCTGTCGTGAGAAAGTGACACGAGCTTTTCATTGTCGCGTTTGTAGAAAGTGCTAGGTGACGGTAGTCGAGGGGAAGGAGGCTAAAATTCTGGTTTTTGTTTTCGAGCTTGTTTTTTGAAGTTGCATATATTTGGCGACATTTCTTGCAATATTTTACTATTCAAAGCTTGTTACTTTTTGCTGTATGGAAGTACTATACATCCTAAATAAATGTTAGTTAATTATTTCTTACAGTACATAGGTATGCTTGAAATTTCTAAACTAATTCTTTTTGGATATTGTTTAAAAAGATTAAAGTTCCAAATATAATAAAGCTATAATAAAGTTATAATAGAGCATGGTCTATATTTAAATAGCGACTTAAAAGAAATATTAATAATTCTCTGCTTTTTAACATGCACCCGAACGTAGCGAGATAATGCACCTAGCATTAACGTATATGCGAGTGTAGCAATTTTAATGTGGTATTTAAATATACCTAAAATTCTTTTTCATTGTGAGTAGTTTTATCAATTGTTGGTTTTTTTTTATACACTTTTATATTGATTTTATCTTCTTTTCAGTAATGAATCAGGGATGTTCTTATTACACTTAAAAGAACCTTTCATATGAAAGAACAAGATAAAAGAATCACCTCGAAGAGGAGCTTTTCTTTTTTATTTTAGGATGAGTTTTTTTTCTCCTTTGCTTTCGTCTCAAAGATGGTATTGAAGAGAGAGAAGAGGTTTCGCAGCCACCGACTTGTTAATTGAACAAGTGATTCTGAATTGGAAGGAAAAAGCAGATAAGATACAAGAGTTTGCCAGATTGTTGGGAGAAAAATCAGTTCATTAAGGCCTCCTATTGATTGCCCTAAGAAGAATGTAGCGCGTTGATTGCAAACCAAGCCGCTGTCAGTCACCAGAGACCTAAAAACAGACCCAGAAATCAATCATTCAATTGCTGATACTTAATCACCAATCGATTCCTAATGAGGAAACTGGACGAAAAGTGATTAATAAGGTTGGCTTTTTAGAAACCCGGAAAAAAAAACAAAAGTGACACTTTTACATTTTAGTCACACAAATTAAATTACTGTTCTTATGGAAAAACTGGTAGAAAATGGAAAAGTCGTGTTACATTTATAAAATGCCAACATTCTTCATGGTTAAATACTTCAAATAAGAGTTAAGCTTCCCTTCATAGGATACATACAAAAAAAAATACTTCTATGTAAAACTACAAGTAAAATCATATTCTGAAATTTCAAATGCATAATAAGTTTACCATTAAATTCCGAAAACAAGAATTGCTTTTGAAATGTGGGAAAGTTAAATTCTTACGAATTCTATAAATTAATTTATTTGACTTTTCAGATTGTATTCAAGATAGTTTGATATTTTAGTAAACAAACGAAGTGTCATGTCATTCTAAGTTGTCTTTTGTTCTATTCTTCTTTGTTCTTTTATTGTAATTTGTAGGAAGATTTTATTGTAGTATGTAAGAAATAAGACGTACTTTTTTAATCTTTTTTGGTATTTAATTTTTTTTTACAAATTCCACAAAAAAGATTTTTGATACTAATATACATTGCTAAAAATAATAATGAAAAATTTAGATGATTTATAATTAAAAAAGGAATAAAAAGGAAAAAAAAGTTAGTCTGAAACAGTTCATCACAATTCGAATAATTTCAAACAGCGTTTATAGTTAAAAAAAGAAAATGCCCTCAACACATCAATCAGGCCCTTAGGATCGCGGAAGGTTTACGCTCCCAGCGATTCTCGACCAACGTGACCCGCCCCCCCTTTAACCCCCAAATAAGAAACCAATGCCTTTTTGACAAAGGGCTAGGTAACCCAAGGGTCCGTCTGGAGGATAAAAAACCGTGATAAAAATCTCCGCCCATCGGCGGAAGTTTTTATAATTTTTAGGTGGCTCGAGAGAAAGAAAGATGAAAAATACAATTTACATCTGTTAATGATGTAATGTTTACTTCAACGAGTTGCCTGTAAATCTTGAAGTGATTATTAAGCTTCACTTAAAAATATCATTAATGTCATCATTATCATGGTAGATCAATCCGTAGATTGGTTCACAACATAATGTCTCCAGCCTTTACGGTCTTGTGCAGCCCGGCTCAACTCCACGTAGCACTGCAGATTCCTGTCTTTAAGGATGTTCTGTATGAAATTGGTCCTGGGGCGAACTCTTGTTCTTCTTCCGTGGATATGGCCCTCCATGAGCTCGACATGTATTCCCTTGTGTCGAAGCTGGTGGCCAATCATTCCGTCTCTTCTCCTACGTATATCTGCCATCATAGTCCTCTTTATACCAACTCTGTAAAGGACATTTGTCAACAAATCAGTCCATTTAATCTTCTCCATTCTTCTCCATCCCCACATCTCGAGCGCCTCCAATCTCCTAACATAATTCCTCGTCATTGACCATGTTTCACATCCGTACATAGCAGCACTCCACACAAACACCTTCAACAGTCTTTTCGTGGTATCCAAGCTAATATTTGATGATGTCAAAATGTTCTTTCTCCGGTAGAATGCACACTTTGCGTTTCCAATTCTATTTTTTATCTCCATTTCAGAGGTACCATTCTGGGTCACTAGACTTCCTAAATATCGAAAAGACGTCACCTGTTCGAGGTTGTTGCCTCGAACCCGTACTCTCATCTCTTTGTAGGGCCCCTAGCCCATCATCATGACTTTTGTCTTTTTGTAGTTTATAATTAGGCCCCAGTGTCGTAAACAACTGTCCATTCTCTCTAGTACAATCTATAGTTTCTTCACGCTATCCGCAAATACAGAAACGTCATCTGCATACCTAATCCAGTTTATCATCCTTCCATTAATCTTGATGCCAGTTGTTATTTTGTTGTTATTGATGGCCTCAAATGGGGCCACTAAATAAATGTTGAATCATTTATATAGTAATATAAAATTTCGATTATAAAGTTTAGATTGTATTTCTATTTAACGGAGAGTATCTTTAAGTCCAATCTCATAGGGAAAATTCCCAGTTAAACCTGATAATATCCTCTTGCAGACTGATACGAAGCTCGGAGCTTCGATGTCTCTATAAATTGAAGTTTAATTAATGGTAGAAGAGTAATTGATTTAGATGACATAGAGAAAAAAAATTAACAGTTTCACTAATATTTGATTCTTGAATTTGACTGAGAGAGAGGTTATTCCTTTTATTGGTAAGTTTTTTAATGCAATGTTGACATACGCTAAATCTCGTGAAGACGAATCTGAATTCTTTGAAAAACATCCAATTTCTTGTAATTGCTCTTTGCTAGAAAGTATTAATTAATGCAGCTGCAAGCAATTAAGTTGTAATTACTTGACTTGAAGTATTACTTTTTGCTCACTGAATGCTTCTCAATGTTTACTTGATAGGAAAACTTTGAAGACGTTGTAAAATACATTTCAGAAAAATATATGGGAGAAGAGCAACAAAAACCTGCATGAAAGATTTAAACAATGCCCAAGATTGTCTTGGATTTAATTACACACTATATCTTCTTTCGTAAAATGTAGATTTTCAAGTCTAATTTGCAAGGAATAGCGTCTGTAATCATGGTCTCTTGAGTTTTGTAAAAAGTAAGGAGTAATAAGGGACAATCAATCTTAAAGTTTCAGTGTTAGTAGAGAAAAAACGTGTTTCCTACTCATTATACTTTAATTTTTAAAACTAATTTCTCTAAATAAGAAATTTCTTGAATCTTAGAAATCTTTATTCTTTTTCTTAAATAAGATTAGTTAAGCATATTAAACTTTATGGAGACATTTTCTGTAGGAATTTAATGTTTTATTCGGCAGAGAGAAATATTTCTGTATGGTTTTCCTTCGTGAGGTATCAGTGGCGAAATGATGAATTTCAAATTCATTGGCAAACATCGCATGATGGTAAATTAACAATTTGCAGAGCTTAAACAATTAGCCTTAATGATCTGGGATCTGGCTTTTCTCATGACTAAATGAAAAGTTAAGGATCTGTAGACAAAGTGAAATAAAAAGTCATTTTTATTATTAGGTAATATCTAATGTGAAATTTAAATCAATAAACCAAATTAATTAAAAAAAATCTACAGTGATTTATTTTCTTTCCATGCAATGGTTCCAAATTCCTGTTGTTATTTCAACAGTCAAGGCTTTCTTGTTATATCGAAAAGATATATTGAATTGTGTATTCAGTTAACTTGTATCAAATATACACATTTATCAAAATATTTTGCCTTCAAGAAAAATCTAGAATTTCATTTAATTTATTTGTCCTCTGCGACTTAGTGGTTGTAAGTTGAAACTTATTTTCCTTTTCTGTAGAACGATAAGATGGAAAGTTCTGGTAAATTCCGAACGCGATGTAGTTCCGAACAAGCACTAAACAAACCTTGAGGCCTCTTGCAAGATAAATGAAAACAAATATAGTCTTTAATCTGGACGATATCTTTCCTACCGTAAATATTTCATCCCCATTGTGACATTCATCAACTTAAGTTTGTCTTAGCAGAGTCTATGATTTCGCTGAAACGGGGGCCATTGGAGAAAGGATTTATATTTTTATGTCCATCCACGGATGATGGAGTACCGAGGCAATCTTCCCTCTTCCCGTTGTATCCTTGCGCTGGAGCAGAAGTAATCCCCACGAATTTATTGGACGGCAGTTAAGCTTATCTTCCGTAAAGATTGTGTTTCGGTGCCAGAACTGTTGTCTCAGCCAAAGCGTTGCTGTTATTTTGAAAAACATTGCTTCTCTTACAGCCTCCGAGAGAAACTGCTATTAAGAATCTGTTTAAGAGGCTTCGACTTTTCTTGACATTCTTCTTCTTCTTCTTTTTTTTTTTACCACTGATACTTGCGAATTAGTCGCAACTGAAGAGAACAAACAGTAAAATTGCTATTCCGCTTTTCGTTTCGCTTCTCCGCGTATTCTACCCAATTAACAATTGAATAGTGTGGATTAGAGAGGAAAGATTAGGACTACTCATTTGCAAGTTATTTTTGTAGGATATAACTTTTCTCCACACTTGCAAATTTGAATACCAGAAACATAATTATGGAAATAAGTTAATCTTTGGTAAAATAAAAAAAAAATCTCATTCAGCTGTTTTAACTGTAAATTAAGGAGAGGATATTTGTGATATTATTTACTTATTCACGTTATTTACTTATATAATATTGATATTTAGATCCCTTTAAACTGTTCTATATTTTTATTTTAAGTAAATAAAAATATTTCTTAAAATTAGTCTCAATGAAGTACAAACGTATTTATTTCTCTGTAATGCATTTTTTGACTATTTTCAGAATTTTGTTTTCTGTATTTCGCCAAATTGATTGCTGATTTTTGTTTATAGAATATTAGGAAAATTTTTAGCACTGATTTGGGAGTCAAGAAGTCGTTTTTGATTGGACGGTGAGGGTAGAGAGAATGATAGTGACTTTTTTTTCATGATTTTTAGTAAACTCATGTTATTTCTTAATTTTTAAAGTTGTAAGCTTGTTTCTAAGCTCGTCGAAGCATAAAAATAATTACCCAAATTACCACTATTTGTACAAAATCTGTGAACTTCACAGAATAGCAAATATCTTTAGTATTTTATTTTAAATTAGATATTTGTGCACGTAAGGATATATATATATATATATATATATATATATACTTTCCTATGTAAATGAATCTGTGTAAGCAGTTATTTTCTTCATAATAACTATCTTTGAATTGATTTTAACATAGTGGAGCATATAATGAATCGGCTAATTTTTAAAGATGTTTGAAGAATTTTTATTTAAGCATCCAGCTTTATTATATCACTATAAATAACAAGAGTAACATTCCAAACTCAACGGATTGAACGGAACATACTAAACGTTTTTATTTAACCAATAAAACTGCTTTGTTTACTGTAGACAATATGTCGCACAAAAATCACGGTACAAAATTTCAAATAATAGTCCATTACATGAATAATCGGTAATAAATTCATTTCATAAGATCTTTAGAATTTTTTTTCCAACATTCAATTTTTAAATAAGCAATCGTGATTGTTAAAATAGATTGAAGTTTAGATTTCAAAGATTCCTTAAGTAAATATTGGCTTTGTACATGCTCAATAACCACACAACGAGTGAATTACTAATCACAGCGAATAATATGAAAACGTGATCCAATAACATTTGCCTTACTTAAATCTAATACTATATCGTAGTTACAAGGCTACAGTTAAAGCTTAACGATAATGGCTACGTATTTAACGATAAAACCTAATCTTAATTTTTATTGATAACTAGATGGGTACCGTCGCTTCGCTCCGGAACCCTTGCATATATAGCATTAAAAAAAACTTTTTTTATTTAGCAAATTATGATTGAGATCGAAGAATATACGACTTCCCAGCCCATTGTGGCCTTCTCCGCTTAACTCAGGTGTATTGCGGGTTGGCACCACACACCTGGGTTTGTCGCCACACACTTCACGGTCAGTTTGCCAGATTATTCCCTATCCCATGGCTATTTCGAAAAATCCGGTCTTATTCCCTTGTCGACATCATAAAGGGAACCTCTGTGCAAAATTTCAGCTTTCTAGGTCCAAGGGTTTGGGGTGGGCGTTGATGAGTCAGTCAGTGAGGGAGTCAGGAATTTTCTTTTTATATAGGTAGATTTTTATGAATTTTGTTTTGTTAAACTCATTGATTAGTTCTTCATAGATTATCTTTAGATCTGTTATTTTCTCCTTTTCAACTCATATTATCCGATATTCGTTCTTTACATATTATTTCTGGTGTTTCGATATCATGCTTATTTATGAAAGTATGATCTACATTTGTTTTCGTATTTCCATGAATTGTACAGTTGTTTCTTGTTCCGTAAAGATAATTTTTGAAACCATTATTGCACATAAGTTTTAGATATTTCTGTAGGCTATTGCATTGTTTTTATTCATTTTGAAAAGTTCTACATTTACGTCGCCAATTAGTATAGTTGGACAGTTGTTTAATATATTTTGATATTTTATGAATAGATTCTCTAATTCTTCAGTAATTTACCTTTCTTTGTGTTTTGTTGGTTATATAGGGCTAAAATGTTAATATTTTGTGTTTGATAACACAAACACATTTTTTATAACGAAACATAGTAGGTTTTATTACAAAACTTCATGATAAATAACGTGTTTTGTGAAAATTCTTGAATCATTTTCCAAAAGATGTCCTTGCTCCGACATTTTAGTAATTTATAATTTAACATTTTCCTTATAGAATGACAGACAGAATAATCTTTTTTATAATATACGTTTTTATAATATATAATAATAATAGCCGGGTACCATCGCTTCGCTCCGGAACCCTTGCATATATAGCATTCAAAAAACAAACTTTATTTATTTAGCAAATTAATGTTGCGATCGTCGGAGAATATATAACTTCCCAGCCCGTTGTGGCGTGTCCGAATAACTCGGATGTATTGCGGATCGGCGTCACTCACCGAAAATTCACATTTTTGCATGTATCTTGCAAACACTGAAGCGTTTGTGAATACGTGATAAAACGTTCGATAGAACTTTCAAATACTAACATTTTCTCAATATAATGTTCTCTTCCATCTTTTATACTTTTCGTTTAAATTGAGAAAAGTCAAAATTTGACCCTTTAAAAGGCGCCATCTTGGAAATCAGAAACTTTTTTCGAAAGATTTTTGTAGCTTTTTGTTTGTCTTAAAAAAGATCTACATTCTATCCATTTATATGACCAATCTATCTCTTCTAGTTTGGTCACAAAATTGGAAAAACGTAAAGTCTTATGACAGACAGAATAACGCTTTTATAATATAAAAAGATTCTCTATTGTAGCAACTGAGAACTAAACCACTCTTTTAGGTAAACTACTTTTTACTTCTTTTTGAAAATTACGGCTTAATAAGTAAATAATACCTTTTTCAAAGAAATCCTCAAATTTTTCACAAACATTGCGTATCATGTTTGTAGAATTTCTTTAGAATTTAATAATAATATCTTTAACTTATTTATATGGTAATAGATGAATGCATGCTACTAGCGTGTGTTTAGTCCGCAGAAACTTAAGTTTGATGCTAACGATAGTTTAAATTTTAAATTTTGATTTTAAAAATGATACTTATTATTAAATATTACGATGATATAGAATTATATTTTATTTTCACCTACAGTAACTAATTTTATGAAGTTTAGTAAAGTCAATTTTTTTTCTTTACTTTTATCTGAAAAAGCTTTGCCTTGCAAAATTTTAATTATGTTAGAATTAATTTATCAAATTTGTACTTAAAGGTGTCTGTTAACCGCTAACTAAGACCTATCTAGTTGATTTGAGGCTGAAATGTTTGTTCATTTATCAACTGGCTGTCAATATTTAAATCCCTATCTTATGAAAGTTTATTATAATATTCCGAATTGAACATATTTTCACCTAGGCCTAGTTCTTAGCGTCATTCTTTAAAATCAATGTAACGAAAGAATTTGTTTTCACTTTTAAATTCCATGGATCACGAATCTTTCAGATCGTAGAGTAATTCATTGCGAATTGTTCGAAGCATAACTTAGGCAAGTGATTCTATCTTCTTTAAGCCTACTTTGGAAGACGGCCTGTTTCCGCTGGAGCATTGACGGGCTCTTGCAAATCTTCAACTGTCAGCAAAGGAAAAGACGAAATACGACTGAAAAGACAAACTAAGCAATCGCACAGAATTGGGAAGTAGGAGAAGTAGTAAGTTTTTTTCTGTATTTTTTTTTCTTTTCAATGAGGTACCTTGTTGAGACCTTAACGAAGTCCGTCCGTGTCCTTTGCCGGATCGCTTTCATGACCCTGTCTTCAACATGCTGCGCCCCCTGTCTCCGAGTAAATCTAATGTCAAAACGGTTGGCAGCCGAATTCCTTCACCCCTTGTTTGTCTAAATGGCATTTTGATGCAGAAGATTACCCGGCCTTTCGTCTCCTATGAATTATTCCTGTCAGAGCGCTGCTTGAGCGAGAAATCTTTTAGACCCTGTGCGGAACCCTTGAAAAAAAAAAGGAGTGGGAGGGTAGACAAGCGGGAGGTTGGAGAATTCAGGAATGCCGGTTGCCGTAGAGATCGAGACGCCGACTGCAAGAAGAAACAGGAAGCGTCTCATTGCCATTCGCTGGCTTCGAATTCATTGGTTAAAACAGTTGATGTTCGTCAGTCTTCCGCCAGAGGCCGCTCCTATTTCTTTGATCTTTAGCCGAGCTTTCACGGCTGCTTTTCTATTCAAAGCAGTTTTCTATGGCTAGAAAAATCAGCAGCAAAAATCAATAAATTTAATACCTCTTTTTTTTTTTTCTTTTTTTGGTTTTGCAGTTAATGAATTTTTAAAAGTTGAAAGTTATGATTGCATGAAAAGTAAAAATAACTGTTTCAGAAAACTTTTTACAAGAGAAAACTTTTTAAATTCTTTTTAAAGTAGAAAATTAACATTATGTAAAAGAGCCTCATATCAACTGCTATCAAACAAAAACAAACAAACACACACACTCACACATATGCTAAGTTTAACATTTCTGAGAATGATAAAAATAAGATTACATCAATACTAATCAATACTTAATGATTAAAATTACAACAAGAATTAATTCTTTTTCAATAATTTGGAAAGAAGAAATATAAACGAGAAAATGTTGTTAAATAGCCTGAATACGGTCCTGTTTTTTAATGCTTCAACATTACTGGCAATAACGGTTAACAGTGCTTTGTACTTTTATTTATTTGATTGATTATTGTTGCAGTGGCGCTCAATACTAATTACAAAATATTACGTAACTAATAATAGCAATAATCGGTTGGCTAAATTTTAGTGATGACATTTTTTGCTAATAGGATATTTGATTTTTCGGAAAGAAATACAGGTACGATTATTTAATGTGATTATTGTGATTATTGTTTAATTTGATTATTTTATGGGAGGTTTCCGGGATTCATTGCCACTTTTGTAAAAGAGTAGAGCTGAATTCTTGTTTACGAGAATTTTTTTTACGACCTTTAATGCGTCTTCCTAGAGTCTCTCAAAGATGCTCTGTTGGGTTGAAGTCGAATGAACTCTTTAAGCATTCCATACTAATGATGTTTTCTTCTGAATCACTTGACACTTGACATTCTGAGACACTCGACTGCTGTTAAGTTAGATGGGAAGATCAGTGCAGTTGTTGATTGTTATTAACGCCATTACACAGCCTTCGCCACAGCTTCTCTTTTCGGAATATTGGTGAGAATGTACAAAGTTCCAGTCTCTCCATATCAATGCTCGTCGAAATCGGTTTGGAGACTGAATCAGTACTCAGTAAACAGAACATCTGCCATTTGAGTTCGATCGTCTTGATACAGATTCATTCGATCTTGTATTTATGAGTTTTCTTGCATCAAGGTGACCCTGATGAAGTTTTCTTCCTCGGAGGTGCGGATTCAGCTGCCGTGGTCCTCTGACGTCTTGCATTTAGAAATAGGTAACGGTCTTCCCTTGAGGTTGTAAACAAAAGGATGAATAGATCTTCAGGAAACGGAATGGTCTATTTGATAAGGATGCCAAAAGTGATCTTATAATGCTACGATTCGCAATTAGTCTTCTCGTGTTCATTTCCGTATTCAAGTAAATGAAGGATCTTGTTGATTTTTGTCAAGATGAAACCGCAAATTGAAGCAACTGCAGGAATCACCTAACATTTTTAGATAAGTTCAGTTAGGAGTCTGTGGTTTTATGCAAATTTGTTCGCAGATTTGACACCTGTTCAGGGTCTCACGCAACATTTACTGCTTATGCCAAAACAAATAAGTACACATTTGAATTTTTTGCTTAATTTTTGAAGTAATGCTTCAGATAGTGGGAATTTTTTGAATATTTCCTTTTTTAAGGCGTTTTGGTAATACTTAGTGCTGTAGTTCAAGCGAAATTTACTTGATGAAACTTTTTTTGAGTTTATAACGTTTTTAATTTATAATTTAACAATACTTGATAAGGAGGGAGAAAGAGGAACTCTTTAAGGTAGGGAAGGTGGGATAAGGTGGTAAGGAACCCTTTAAGATACTTTTGTCCATCCGTAACCACCTCGACAGCCCGAATTAAAAATCTATCAGACATGAATTATATCTTTTGAAAAAGCTTGCGACTTACAGAGGTTGGGAAAAAATGTGTATTTCGATCTGTGGTTACTTCCTGTTCCAACCTCGTGATTCTTAATAATGAGTTTTCAACATCTTACAGACATTCAGAGTGATATTATTCATCTCGTATTCATTGCTGTGAACGTGCAGAGATTTGTTGTGGCAGGAATTATCCAGGTTAAAGTCGTGGGTCATGGTGATAATTTTTTTTTATCTTATTTTTATTTCTTTTTATTCTTCTGTTCTTATCTTAAATATATTTTATGTTTTTAACTAGACGGGTACCGTCGCTTCGCTCCGGAACCCTTGCATGCATAGTATTAAAAAAAAAACTTTATTTATTTAGCAAATTAATATGGAGATCGGATAATACACGACTTCGCAGCTCATTGTGGGCTTCTCCGCTTAACTCAGTTGCCTTGCGCGTTTGGCACTCACACGGGGATTGCCGCAAAAACGCTTCATTTTTGTATGTATCTTCCAAACGCAGAAACGTTTGTTAATGACTGATATACCGTTCGATAGAACTTTCAAATATCAACATTTTCTCAATATAATGTTCTCTTCCAACTTTTATACTTTTCGTTTAAATTGAGAAAAAGTCAAAATTTGACCCTTTAAAAGAAGCCATCTTGGAAACCAAAAACTTTTTTCGAAAGATTTTTGTAGCATTTTGTTTGTCTTAAAAAGATCTACATTTTATCCATTTGCATGACCAATCTATCTCTTATAGTTTGTTCACAAAATTGGAAAAACGTAAAGTCTTATGACAATGACAGACAGAATAACGCTTTTATATAATACTAGCCGGGTACCGTCGCTTCGCTCCGGAACCCTTGCGTATATAGCTCTTAAAAAAAAAAAAACTTTATTTATTTAGCAAATTAATATTGAGATCGGAGAATATACGAATTTCCAGCCCGTTGTGCCCTTCTCCACTTAACTCAGGTGTATTGCGGGTTGGCGCCACTCACCTGGTGTTGCCGCCATACACTTCATCGCAGTTTGCCAGATTATTCCCTATCCCGAATTTCGAAAAATCCGGCCTTATTTCTTGTCTACATCATAAAGGAAACCTCTGTGCAAAATTTCAGCTTTCTAGATCCAAGGGTTTGGGGTGAAAATATCTATATTTACGTCGCCAATCAGTATAGTTGGACAGTTGTTTAATATATTTTCATTTTTTATGAATAGATTCTTTATTTCAGTAACATTTTAGTAATTTGTAATTTAGCATTTTGCTTACAGAATGACAGACAGAATAACGTTTTATAATATACGTTTTTATAATATATAATAATAATAGCCGGGTACCGTCGCTTCGCTCCGGAACCCTTGCATATATAGCATTAAAAAAAAAACTTTAGTTATTTAGCAAATTAATGTTGCGATCGTCGGAGAATATATAACTTCCCAGCCCGTTGTGCCTTCTCCGAGTAACTTGGATGTATTGCGGGTCGGCTTCACACACCGAAAACTCACATTTTTGCATGTATCTTGCAAACGCTGAAGCGTTTGTGAATAAGTGAAATATCGTTCGATAGAACTTTCAAATACCAACATTTTCTCAATGTAATGTTCTCTTCCATCTTTTATATTTTTCTTTTAAATTGAGAAAAAGTCAAAATTGGACCCTTTAAAAGGCGCCATCTTGGAAACAAAAAACTTTTTTCGAAAGATTTTTGTAGCATTTTGTTTGTCTTAAAAAGATCTACATTTTATCCATTTACATGACCACTCTATCTCTTATAGTTTGGTCACAAAATTGGAAAAACATAAAGTCTTATAACAGACAAAATAACGCTTTTATAATATATAATAATTTTTTTTAAAAAATTACATTTTACATTTTGGGAATCATTATTTGAAGAAAATGAAACATGTACACGGTCGCACTGTTTCGTTTCGCGTACATAATAAATAGTTTTATGCTTTTTTACTAAATATTTACATAAAATACTTCAAAAATGAAGTAAGCAAATAAGGTAGTAGAAAGTTAGAGAAGGATATAAAGCAGGTAAATCTGTACGATATTAAAAGGAAAAAAAAGACCAAAGAAATTGAATTGCTCAAAAAATTGTATCTTGGACATTTCTTGTGAATTAAAGGGTAGAATATTTGAAATATAATAAAAATGAAATTTAATTATACTGCAACAGCTTATTAACTGATGGGTGCCAATGTAAATTAAATAATTTCAGTTAAAGTCGAAGGATTCCATTTTACAGGATTCCATTTTGTCTTGCAGGACCTTTGAAGGCGTTGGCGGTCTAGGCTCCAGCAAAATGAAACAACCATCGAAATAAAATTGTGCTCGGATACTCAGTCTGGCTTCTCGCCTTTATACCAAGAAAAACAAAAACCCCTGTATATTTAACAGAGGGAAGGGTGAACCCTAGGACGCCGTCTGGAGATGAAACCACCCAAGGAAATATCGCTTATCTTTACCGGGTATAGAGTCCTTCTCCTCTAACCGTAGTCTACCAGACCCACAATCAATAATTCACTAATTTGTGCATGCTTTAATATGATTAAAATTAATGGGATTTAGCCAACTTAAATAAGTAAAGCGGTTTTAATTAATATTTTTTAGAAACTTAATAAAAACTGCTTGTTTTCATCAGATATTATTATTATTTTAATAGTAAATAGGTCTTTCTTTTTCATTATATATTATTTTACTGACTTAAGCAAAAATAAATAATTTGAAAGAAACAAAACTCGCAAGATGTTAAGTAAAGTACGTTTCAAGTTCTTTCAGGAACTACTCGTTTATTAAAGGCCTTTTTCGAATTTACTCATGGAAATTTGGAAAATCTTACCATCGCTTTGAACACAAACGTATTTATTATTTAGGCAATTGAGGTTTTCAACTACGAATTTACCCGGAAAAATGATGTTCATAAATTGAAAAACCACAAGCATTAGCGTCAGTTGAGACGTACATTTTTTCTCCTTTTCAATAACGACGCTTCTTACAGTTGGAATTAATAAAACTAGCAAATTGAAACCCTCTCTTCAAAATGTAATCCTCTTAAAAGCAATGTTTCAATGCTTATGATCTTAACAAAAAACGAAATCGCATTTCATCTTAAACGTCATCGAATAGATTTGTTTCTTTAAATTTTATATGATTTTTTTTACAAAGTAAGGGATTCCTATGAAAAGTAATAACACTAAAAAAATTATCTTTCATCAACATTATCCCGTTCTCCTTCCGCTTTTTTATTTTCCTAATTAAGCGAAGATATCTTATCACTTGCCATAAAACATCCACTGTGTAGTTGTAACTTTAAATTCCAGAAAAAGAAGGAAAGAAAAAAACATAGACAGATCTTTTCTGCAAAAAAAAAAAACATTAGGTTCAGGTTTACATTATTCAAAATGGACGATAGTTTTTTTCCTTCCTTCATCTTTCTCTCACATTTCGTTTTCTTGCATGTTGAAATCTTTCTCTCGTCTAAGGTCGTACTGTCGAACACTGCGTTAATGCTTTTTCTTTTCTATGCCCGTAATGAATGGTTAAATAATTTAGAGAAAGAAAAGATGGAAAGAAGAGAAATAAAAAAAAAAAAAAAAATGCCTGAATGTCGTCACGTGAGAGGAGTTCTTTGCAGATGCGTAGCTTACTATTAATGAAATTTTAATTTTAAACATCACATTTCATGATTGTAGACTCGTGGGAAAAAAATTAGGATATTAATGAGAAACTGCAGATGAGCCGAAACCTGACGAATTTGCCACCAGAAGGCGCCCGGCTTCATTTCCACCTGTTTAACGAGTGAGAGCGCTGTTAGTTTGCATATGTAATAGATCTTAGAAGGAATGTATATATGGACCTTAAAGCACATGTGCAGTAGCATGGTTTCGAAAGCATAAAACTTGTGTCGTTATTTTGAAACCGTCCAATGTCCCATTTACATATATTTCTCCCAATAAAACAGTCTCTTTTCACTGCTTCTAGAGTTTTCGAAATATGTGAAGCTTTGCATACGTCCCTTTCTAATTACACTTTCAAATAAACCTAATCTCGCTAAGATATTATAAGGTAGTTAATTTCCACTGGCTTCTACTGTTTTTGAATGCAAGTGAATTATTATTAAGGTATTAATACTGAAGTTGAAATTGTAAACGAACTTAATGTAGACACTGTAAAGTTAAGGCAGCATTGCATCTGCTGATATTTTGTTTTATAAAATGTTAAGAATAGTGAAAAGATTTACTTTCAGAATGTTCTATACTTTAGTAGGTTAGTCAGGCTAAGAATACTCGTAAATAAAATAGAGAGGAATTATTTCTTGATTTCGTTTTTAATATTTTCTTTTTTTAATCTACAAATAAAAAAGATTTTTAAGAAAGATTTTTCGTCATGTTTTGATTTCTTTTTCAAATGAATGATGAAGACTGTGATTTAAACAGAAAATGCATTCCTAACTCTTCTTTACGATCGCAATGTGTTCGTTTTGTGATAGGTTGCCCTTATAAGGGAAAACAAAATATTCAATTTGAAAATCAGCTTATGCAACTTGTAATTCCTGTAATATCTTTAATTTATTTAATGTTTTATTGTGTATATTTATAAACTATGATTCTTGAATAATATAGTTTCGGGATAATGCAAGGAACAACAATCTCTATAGGTAAGTCTAAAACGTAAAAATAAACTTATAAATGAAGATAAACACAAACTTGAATCACTGAGAACTTAATCACCGAGTTTAGTGCGTTTTTAGTGTTTAGAATAATATTGCTTCGATCCTCGTAGAAAGGGCCATAGCGAGGATCCATGTAGGATGAACTACTGCCTCAGTTAAAAGACTTGAAAACAATTTTTTCTTAGAAAAGCGAGTGATTCAGCAAAAAAATCCTAAAGCCATGGGCTGGATTTCCACGAATGGCAAAGTAACAAAAGTGGTAGAAATAAATATTTACATTTGCTATTTACCACAAACTCATCTTTGAAATTAGATGAAGAGCTTTGAATATAATATTAATAGAATAAACTGGCAGAAAACAATGGGGCAATAGTAATCAGTGAAAATATTAACAAAAATTCTAAATTCTTTTAAGTTGGAATCATTTATCTACAAACAAAATACGCGGTCAAAATATCAGAAATTTTACTGATGACATAAATGTCTGGACATTGGAGGAACTGCAGAGCAATGGAAAATAGCAGCCATTCTTGAAAGGCTAAATGATATAGTATGAAACGATTTCAACTTTGATCCAAGGGATTAACGCCAGCTAAAAATCTCTTGTTATACGACATACTGAATCTTCTTCTAAAGATCTTCACATTTAAGCTATTTTAATTTATAGTGGTAGTTTATTTGTAGTATCAAAATTCTGTCAACCGTTGTTTGTACAATCAGAACACATTTCTCGCCATTCATAAACGAACTCTGATTGGAATTACTAAATGAAAGAGAGAAAGTATGTTGAAAAATGGTGATAGTATTTACTTTATTATAAAAAACAATGATTTGAATTGGTTAACCAAACCTTTGATCAAACTTAATATTTTTATGTTCATCGTAAGTAAGGAAAAAAAAAACATTTGGCTAAAATTACAAGAACTAAAAAGTTACTTTCCTTAAAATCTTATATCCTAATTTTTTGTTTAAACAAAACGAAAAGTCTTCATTGATTTTCCAATTAAATAACTGAAGAAAGTTTTTATTGTATAAAATATATTGCATTGTATATTATATATTTATTGTTTTTATTGTATAAAACTTTACTGTATAAAGTTTTTGAATCTGCATTAAATAGTTCGCTGTTTAAATAATTTCGTTGTATCGAATCCACCCCAATGGATTAGTTAAGATATTTAATAGCCATTGTATTTAAGTTAATGAGATATTAACTGAAACAGGATAGAAAAACCACTGTTTAGAATCTAATCCTTTTCTTATTGGGGAGTTTTCTCGCCTTTTCGTGCTAATTTCTTGAATGAACCATTTAGAAACGGTTTGAAATAAAAAAAATTATATCATCTTAGTCTTCGAATATGCAAATTTCTAGACGATCTACAGTAGGAAAAGGAATGGAACCTCCACAAATCTAAACTAAAAACATTAAAACATTAAAAATAAAAAACGAAAATTGAAATGCTAGCCTCTGGCCGCCTCAATGGATTTCTTATGCGCATGTAAATAAAGAAAAAAATACCTAAACATTTCTAAACACATTAAAAAATGAGAGCAATGTTTATAAGTGGCATCTGAAGACAATCTGTTTCACACTGATGTAGCGATCATCAGTTGAGAGTAGTCAGTACTCTTAAAACGGACCTGCTTTGCTCATAGTGACTATTCTCAACTGATGATCGCCATATTAGCGTGATACGGGCTGTCTTGAGATGCCACTTATAAACATCGGTCTCACTTTTTAATGAATTCAAGAAGATCTATTCAGTGGTCAGACGTTGTTAGGGAAAAACTAAAACACAAACTGGTTTAATAAGCTTCACTTTTCTATTGGAATATAAACTAAAAGTGCAATTTTTGTCAAAGTAAACATTTTCGCCGATCTATATGTTATAACTTTTTCTATGTTGTAACTTTTCCTTACATGACTGTAATTTTAATAGTAAATTTACAGTTCAATATTAATTCTTTTTCCTATTTTATTTGCAAACAAATCCTCTAACGTAACATTTGATGAAGATTTTCGTAAATGACTGAGATTAATGTAATTAATTCAGCAGTACAACTAAACGAATGTGTACCAAAATAGTTTTTGAAAGCATTACCAATGTGTTGGAAGTTGAATTTTATAAGTTCAAATAGCTTTCAATTAATTTGTACCATTATAGCTAATGATATTACTTCTGGATACGGATGTATTTTTGTTATTATTATTTTTGTTATATTAAGTTAAAGATAACTTAAAATAATTAAACTGACGTTCCGTGCTTAACATGTAAAAATTTAATTCCTGTAATTCCTTTAGTTCCTGTATTAACAATTCTATATAATATTTATTGCTTCAATATTCTTTAATGAAATGTTCTAAGTGCAGTTCTAAGTGCCATTAGAATGCCTGTAGGTTGAAATGTGACAAGATGTGATTTTCAGGATGGGAGACATTTCACGCATCTAGATCATGTGTCATTCCTTCAACTTTTGGTTGGAGGCTGAATATCTAAATTCTCGCCCTGTGGATAGCCTTACGGGGTTCGTATTGAATTCCATCTTTTCTTTGTTGAGAAAACTTGCACTATTCCAAAAAAATTCAAATTATAACAGAGCCTGATATAAAATGAACAAAATGGCAAACTGAGAAACTGTTGGCAGTAACAAGTTACATATATTTCAGTTTTTATTAACAGAAATAGGATAGAAATAAATTCTTTGTTCAGTTGGAATTAATCTCTTTGCAGTAATTCGTTATATTCATTACTCATTATTCATTACATTCATTATTTTGCTGAGAATAAGAGTAATTAATAATAAATTTGAAAATCATTTAAGAACCATTGGTAAGATTTCAAACGAAACATATTTAAAATATGATTATTATCACATTTAAAATTAAGAGGAATAACAATAAAAAAAATGTCCTAACCATGGATCAGCACCAAAATGTAAGTAAAATGAAATATAAAAATCTTCAAAGGTTTTCGAAATGTAAAGAATTGGTACACAAGTGTTAATCTCTTTCCCAACGGATGTTTTCGTTGTAGATTTAACTTAACGATAACTAAATTTATTCGACGCGTCTCACATTTCAATTTCCCAAAGGGAAGTTTTCACATTCATCTTTCAGGATAACCTTTATTTTAATAAGTAGTGAAATCTATCGCTTTAACTATAATGATCTGTAAAATCAAGGAAATAAAAAAATAAAGATAATAGAAATAAAAAAAGACAACCGAGAAAAGATTAAAGATGTAGAACCAAATTTATTATAATCCGTACAGTAATATGTATTGTAATAGCTGCTTATTATACTAATTGATGTTGGTTTTCGTAGGAGTATATTAAAAATAACTGTAATTATTTTGGTACCTATGTTTCCACAAATCTCTGGAAAAGATGCGTCGAAACAGAACAAAAAAAAATGTTTTTCTTTTCTTCAGTTCTGTAGGCTGCTCCTCCAGGCGTAAACAAGTTGTTGCTTTTCAGTAGAGACTTAATAACTTGCTTGCTTTAAAAACTCGATTGTTAATTGATATATAACAAGATAAATGTAAGATTGCGTTCACTTCCGAACAGCAGATGTGTACTTGAAAATGTGCAGATATTATTGTTATTCATTTTGTTAAATTAAAACAGTCCCATTGTTGAATAATAGTTTCTCCATCAACAGGTGCTTGAAGATGATTTAAAGTATTGAAGAAACATCCACTCATGATTCAGAAAAATATTTGTACAATCAACTACTTGATAACGGTAAATATATATGAGTTTACCTTCTGCCACTCAGTTTTTATATTAATGATATAACTTTATTCCAGTATACTCTAATGCATTAAACTGGTTGCTCTTGTAATCCTTTCTGATGCTATTTTTAAATTGTCCTCCATTTTGTGAAAAAAAATATTTTTGTTCTTTAACTTATGCAAAATTAGAATTGTTTTCAATTGTTTCATTTTTCTTTGATGAAAAAACTTTCATGGAAAAACTAAGGTTCATGAAATCAGTCAGTCTTTTTAATGTTATTTGTATATTTAGGTTTACCCTTCAGTGGCGAACCCAGGATTATGATTAGGGATTGGGGGGAGGGGGAAATTATGATTCTGATTTGTTCTGAATTTAGATTTTTTTTCAAGAAACTTTAAAATTTTTCAAATCAGACGACTGGCCTACGATTGTCTGAATGACATAACGTTCATATTCTGGTTAATAGAGTACTCGGTGAAACACTACATTTCTCTGTCTCAAGAGCTAATTGGAAAATGAAAACAAGAACGGTCAATACAGCCAATTCCAACATCGTTCCTTTTGCAAATAAAAGTTTTCTACACTTCCACTTTATCAGAGTTCTCTAATTCTAGTGAGTTCTTCCTGCTTTAACTTTGATAATGGTTTAAAATTAAAATTTCCTTAATTAAGCAAGGGACTTGATTACTTAATAACTAAGTACACGTTGCAACGAAATGGAGATATATGATATAAAGAAATGAAACTTTTAAAAGTTTACATCGTTGTACACATCTAAATTCTCATACATGTCCTCATTATTACAACATATGTATACACAAGACATAGCTACCATATTTGAAATAGTAAGATGCATTATTACAGAAAATAATTTGTAATATATAACATGTCATTTCGAAGTTGGAAAAAAGTGTAATGTATAAGTACAAGTTTCTTTATTTAGTGTATTTTTTTTATAATACTTCGTAGTCAATATTTCTGAATATCAATCTCTGACAAGTGACTATATAATTTATGATCTAAAATACGTCTGGCAACATTTCGTGAATTATTCCGTAATAACTTCCATTATATGATCGAATTCATTCTTAGAACTTTAATCTCTTAATCATTCCAAATTTTATATGAGATTTGTTATATCTACGATTAAGAAACTTTTACACAACTTTTATACCAAGTTAGAATGTTCAGTAAATTTTTATGTTTCATAAATACTGTTTCGAAATACTGTTGGAGATTAAAGAAGATAGTAGTGAAAGTATGAGTGTTTTTTTAAGTGTTTGAATAAATAATATAGAAGATTTAAGAAACTTTTTATGCTTTATCTGACTATTAGTTCAGGACCTGAAATGATACACGAGATGTAAAAGCCTTCTGGAGCTTATCTGATGCAATTTAGGCTACAGATTATTAATTGAATAGGTGACGGCCAAAACTATAAGCTCGGTGAATTCTTAAAGGAGAAGTTATGGAAATGTGTAATTAATACAGGGGATAGTATGAGAGAAAGAACAATAGAGCTTAGTTAAGATGAAATCGCAATTTAGTTGTTATTCAACGATCAGTTACAGATTACGAACGACGTGAATTTGTATTAAGATGCAAAATACTTCAGCAAATGAGTAGCTGCAATGATAATACCGAGAAAATTTAAGAAATGATACCTTTAACATGACACCTACCGTAAAATATTAAAAATAGTATAAAATTAGAAGAATATAAGATACAGAAATGTAATTTTTCTTAACTTAAGTGGTTAGTTACAGAATAAATGGGCAATTTACAGCAATTTTTTAAACCAAAAAATTATGCATTATTTAGTTTTTATCTAAAAATAATGTGGAGTAATTTCAGACCACCCCTTATCAATTTATTTTGATCCAGATGATTTCTTCTGATATTAATTACAATATCAGAATTTCATTTTTATAACTGAGACTGGTTTTATTTCAAGATTATTCAAACTTCTCTTTCTTTTTTCCTCTATATCTTTGCAAATTTTCTTGGGTAGTGTCTGAATATTTGATAACAGGGAATAAACAATACTGAAAGTCTTTTGAAGCACTTTTTTATTATTAATTTGTTGGCTTGTAAGTATTAGTTATCATAAAATTACCAAAATCTTCTATACAGTCTAGATTTTTTTTTTTTTTTTTTGCTATAATCTTCTAAGTTTGTAAAATTCGCCGAATTCATTGATAGATCTTTATGATAGGCTTTGGATGCATTTCCTGCTACAATAAGTACTTTTCAAAGCAAAAAATCTAATTGTACCGCAATAATTTAGTGTGTTTATCTTTTGTTTCCTTCATTTCAGCTTTTCTGTTTTGTTCTTATCCTCGACTCCTCTCGAAGAACAGTTCAGCTTCAACCCGTTTTAAAGCCGCGAAAAGCGGAATCCTCGGCCGAAAGTTTGTCCATTTTCGTGGGCGTATTCAGCGACGATACTGTTAACTGTGGTGCACATGAATGCCCTGCGAGTCGTCTTATGAGATCTAAGATCTGCGGTTTACGCCTTTCATATGTTTCTTAAAGCATAAATAAGCCTCTTCTTCTTCTACGTCTTTTTCTAACTCTCAGTTGAGTAACCTTTACCGCATTCAAACGGCCTCCTAGTTGTACCCCACCCCCACTCCTAGTACATCCCTCGTTCCATCGTCGGTTGCTGTCCGAGCAGTGATTGCATCTGCAGTCAGAGATAAGCTCTCTCTATATAAATATAAACGACGGTGGACATGATTAAGAATAGCGGAATTTATGTCCGGATTCGTCTAGCTCTTTATTTATTCTGGTTGTCCTTAATAGACACCATTAATGGTGACTGATATGAAAAGCAACTCTTAAGAGAGTGGAGATAATGAACTGTTGGTGGACACTGTCTTGTAATGAGGCTCCTTTTACGGCAAAGGTAGAAGATCTTCACCACCTGCAACTCTCCCAGGTCTCGTTTTCTTCCGTTACGCTGGTCGAGTTCTTAATTCCACATTATTTCAGCGAAATACTCATTAAATTATCCGTCTGGAAGAAAATAAAAGAACTTTGAAACGGTTTCATCACACACACACACACACACGCACACGTTCATCAGAGGCTTCTTCGTCATCACCTTCGTCGAAGAAAAATAAGGAGATCTCATTAATGTAATAAGATAATGAGGAATAAGAGATATAAATGCAGAGAGAGAATAGGTAAAGAAAATGTAAGGTAGTTTTTAAAATTACTTCAATTATTAACATTCTAAAGGTAGTATGAAAAATATTCGCAGTAAAAGCTCCACTTTAACAAGTGCTTTCTATATTTTCTGCATTTCTCTATTAATAATTTAATGCATAAGTGCTTTTTTAATATTCTGCTTCTTAATACCGGCTTAAACCAAATATCTTATTTTTATCAATTAAACAAGGCCTGTTGAAAAAAACCTAGTGCATTGTGCTCTGCCCTCCATTCCACATCTTTTTAATTATTATTATTTCTAATTTACATCTATCATGTTGTGAGTATTTTCTTCTTTTTTGTTATTTATAGCCTACATTCCTATAATAGTCAGTCACTCCCGTGTGTTTGTATCTGTTTCAAATAACTTTTGAACAGCGGGGTCGATCTTCTTGAAACCTGTTATGCACATTTAAGACGATCTAACTTTTATACTTGTTTTTTTTTTCCAATTGAGTCCTTGTAGAAAAATTAGCGCGAGAAAAGTAACAAAATTTCCTTATAAAATATAATCTAAACAATAATATCTAACAATGAGATTAATCCGTTAATTCCGTAAAGGGATTTGCGAGCTCTTGGGATTAACGTTAGTCAGCTTTAGATCAGTAATGAGGATTAATGGATTATTTTGCAGAAATGGATAGGTTGAACTATTATAACAGTTATTATAATTTAAATTATAATTTCAAAATAAAGGTAGTTTTTTCGTTTGATTTTTATACAACTTTAACAATAAAGAAAGAGAAAAAAGAAATTTTTTAGGAATAATATTTTAAGGAAAGTAGGCTTTAATTTCTTAAAAACTTCTTGTTATTTTTTGACATTAATGATTTTGTGGTCTGATTACTTAACAAAATCAGTGGCAGCTGCTGCAAATACCTATCTCGTATTACTTACAGCTGTTAATCTACATTCTAAAACAACAACAAAAGATAACGACGCACACAAGAATGTTGTCGAACAACTGCGAAACTTAATGTACGAAATCTTATGGGTAGACATGCAAATTATAAGAAAAAATCGCAGCCACTGTATTTGAACCGCACATTCTTAATTGCTTATAAGTACCGTTTCTCGTTTGCTTCAGTACTTCCGAACGTTTTCGTGGTTGGATGCTGTTTCTATAACCGCCTATATAACTGTCAACAGGAGGACAGTGGTCGGCCTAGAATAACCACTATCTGGCGAGGATCATAGGATCGTGAGATAGGCCCTCGGGACACCAACAGTTTCCCTAAATGCCATCCGAGGAGAATTAATAGCATTTCCGCAGCCTGTTGTGTCATGGTGAACCATTTCCAGATGTCAGGCAGAGGCTGGATTGCGATGCCGGCGCCCATTTCGAAGACTACCACTGACCCTGCAGCATCGCTATCACCGCCTGCAGTGGTGTCGCGCCGGAGCAGTTGGAATGTAACTGATTGGGGCGTGTAGTGTTTAGTGATGAATCTAGGTCACTTGCAACGCCAAATGACAGCCGTATAAGTGTGCGGAGACGGCCAGACCAGCGGGCCTCACCTAACTTTGAAGCGTACACGGCCGTCACATCTACCGTCCTCGTTTGGGGAACCATTGTATATGACACCCGGTCACCCTTAGTTGTCCTTCGGAGTACTGTCAAAGTACAACGTTATGTTCAGAACATCCTTCGATCTGCCGTTCTACCTATACTGCGACGTCTTCCGAGAGCCGTTTTTCAGCAGTATAATACCCGACCGCTTATGGCGAATATCTTGAGTGTCTACAAGGTGTTCCGACACTTCCTTGGCCTGCCATATCACCAGACCTATCACCAACAGAACATGTCCAAGACGACGATTTCAATCTTCTGCAAGGTGAGCGAACTAGTGCACCAACTCTTGACGTTTGATGAATACCATTACTTTACATGCGATAATGCCACACACACAATCGCCGCAAGAGGCGGCTCCACAACATACTAGCATATACCGATTCTCGGCCTGTTATTCCGAAATAAACAGATGCATTTATCACAGTATTCAGACATCATTTTCTTTCATCCACTTTGCACTTGTTTGTTTCATCACGATCACACTATTTTTCCAAGTGCATCGTTTTTGTTTGTTGGTTGTCATAGTGTATTAATGCTTTCAAACATTTACGAAAGACGCAGCACAACAGAGACTTATCACAGGACGCCTTGAAACTATATCTTAACGCAAGCAATGTAAAGAAAGAGAAAGCTGCAATTTCCTTAACGTACCAAGTAGTAAACTTTTTTCTTGGTATTACATTGGAATGTAATGACTATCTCTGTATAAAGATGATTTACAAATATTAACAATTACAAAATTACATTTTTTATCAACTTGTTTTGAAATTAAATCAGCCCCACTTTCTTTTCATGTACCTATGATGTGAGTGCTAATAGTAGTTTTAAGTACAACAATGACACTTAATTTATTACATCAGCACTTCCCTAAAATAAAAATAAAGAGAGAAATGACGCACACAACAAATATATGTACACCTCTGCGCAATGGTATACACCAGTAATCTAAATAGGAGGTTATTGCTACGTTTCATTGCAACATGTTTACAAGAGATGCTACAAGTGCGATGACGGTCACCGTTTGTCCTTGAACAGAACATGTCATCAATGACAGACAAATGAGCGCGATAGAAGATTTACTGATTGCAGGGTGTCATTGTATGTTGTGCTACCGACAATAATGGTATGCTTAACAATCTACTGCCCTATATTACATAGCACGCCAAATCGTTCAAACTATTGAAATGATAAACAATGGGATGTAAAAGGGAATTTATGCTTTTCTGGACACATGTTCCTTATCAAAAAGTGTTCAATTTTCACAATCCTATTAAGCTCTTGAAGTCTGTTGCATGTATTCATTTATATCCTGTACAATTGAATTCACAGAAAGTGTAGTACCGGTAACAATCTTACAAATAATATACATACATTGTCTTATGGGTTAATATAGCAGTTGATTAAACTAATGGGTATGAATTATAAATTTATTAAAAGTTTAACAATAAAGATAACAAACTCAATATCGAGAGCAATCCTTCCAATTGTCCAATTCTTTAATTTTCTTGTTCTTTTCAGCATCAATCTTAGCACCACTATGAATTCTGGTACAGATGTACAGCTGTGACTGTTTCTGTTATCTATTCGTCAGTTTTCATTGTTGTACATCATTGATTCTGTCAACGTTCTATTACTAATTTTAATTTTAAATCGGTCTCATGAATTCGATTTCATTGTTAGTTGTTTTCAGATAAACAAAACAGTAATTTCGATAGACGAATTAGTTTTGTTGACTTTCTTGCATTATACAATTGTTATTTGAATCACATTTACTATATTCTTAAAATTCAATCAATAAAATTAATTTCCTCAATTTCTGTTGACACACAAGTATATCAACAATTGTTGGCTGACCATTTACAACATCGAGGATAAATTTGTTTGGTTATATTATCCAGAGAGGAATATTAAAATGCTCACTAATTAATAATTAAATAACTAATTTTTACAGCTACTCATTCCATTTGCAATAAACTCTTGTTTATCAATTAATTGCGGAAGCTTTGTTTGCGGAAGAAAATAAATAACAAATTTTTTTACTAAACTTTTATCATTAGAAGCAATTTTATTCATTTATAAAGTTATTGCAAAGCATTTATTTTGGAAATTTCGATTCTTTTAATAAATTTTTAGAAGTCTCTTAAGAATCTATTATAGAATTAGAAAGTAAACATTGTCTCTATACATAATATTCATTAATAACTTTATTCCAACTAAGCATATTTAAAAGCTCCATCAATCCTCACTTTTACAAAGAACTTTTTATACAACTTTTACAAAGAAATGCCAATGGGAAGTTATTTTCTGTTTAGATATTTTCTATTTTATTTTCTATTTAGATAGAAACTTGTATCATGTAAGGTTCCAATTTAAAACTTTATTCTTAACCTGTAAGAATAGATTTGCATATATTTCTTTAACCTGTAAGTCATCACTGTCATTTGCGGCATCTGATGATAACTTTTAAATTTTAAATAATTTCGATTAATACATAATATTTAGGGGTACTTTTTTTATTTACACATTCATTTCAATTATGATATACAGTATATATAATCCAACGGGCAAAACTCGAAGCCAAACCTTCGAGTTTCGCAAGGCAAAGATTTCAATCAATCATTTGCAATTTCGAAAATTTAGAAAAGTATAGAATATAAGAATAAAATTAACTTATGTTACTAAATATGTAAAGCCGTCTCACTAAACAGTGATATGAAATTTGAAAAATACCAATGCAAAGATCAAATCACTGTTTCTGTGAAGATAAAGCCAATTTATCAACACGTCATATATACAGTACTTAATACCCTTTTCTTTATTAACTCTTTGTAATGGATATTGGAGTCATAGAATTCCAATTACATTGGAAAGGAGTGAGTTATTTTTACGTTGTTTCCTGGTCGTGAAATACTGATTAAAGCTGTAATCATAGGGTAGACACGGAACCGTGAGATCCAATTTGCAGATATCTGAAAGACACTAGACAATATCTCATTGTTAATATAAAACTTCTTTTTTTAATTCAATGGAATTTTTTAATAAAAACTACATTTCTGTTTATAAAACAGAGATTGAATAATATAGTGAAAACTTTTGTAGGAATAAATGTGCGATTCTTTATCGGAAGCACTTTAGACTATTGTTGATATGCCAATTTCTGAATTTTTATATTTTTTTTCTTGCTCGTCATCTAATTGTCGTAGTCCAATTAAATCATATCTTATAAGTAAATAAATAATATATATAGAAAAAAATAGAAAACTAAAAAATTAAATATTCACAGAGTAAATTATTTGCCAAGTTACGATAAAGACAGTATCCCAAAATTAAGTGATTCAACTTACATTATAAATTACTACATAAACAACAACTTCCGGGGAAAATGAAACTTTAACTAACAATTAATTGAAGTTCCCAAACTTGACATTTAAGTTATTAAGTTCAGAAAGAAAGGCAAGGATTTTCGAGAAGAACCTTTGTTTAGTTTATTTTAGAAAAAATAATTGATTAGCTTTTATTAATATAACTCATTAATTGGAACTGATTTAATTTAAAAATAACTTCTAAGTTTCTGAATCCGTAGTTTTCCTTCGAACAAGTGGTGACGCCAGTCTACAATGCCAACGAAATTTGTCGTTATTCCTTTTTTTCCTTTCTCTTCTCTTCCTTCTTGTAATAAACTGTTCCCATCAATTCCTTACAAGGAAATCAATACAGGTTCCTTTTTATTCTCCACCCCCATCTCCTCTTCTTGTGAATGTCGATATTCCCACTCTTTCCATCAGACCCGATTCGTTGCACAAAATGGACGAGACACCCGATCGATGACGTCACCTGAGTCATTACAAGGAAATTACGTCTTAAATGGAAGACATTGGTTTGCGAATAGAAAAATGGAAGACGAATAAGAAAAAGAAGGTTACAAAGTGTTTGAAAAGGTTGAAGACTCAGTTCTTTATAGAATCTTCTTCTAGGAAAAAAAAAACAACAAACAATTGTTTATTTACATACGTACTTTTTAGACTTAACAGAAATCCTGTTTTTGTTTTTAGGATCTCAGAACAATGCCTCGTTGATTCAT
>JAFIDM010000001.1:117404020-117521147 GCA_023159025.1 Thereuonema tuberculata | reverse complement strand
ATGCTTCGGTTTTCACTGAAATTAGGTTTAGATATATTTTTTAAGATTTAATCAAATCAGATTTAATGTATTATGATAGTTCATAACTAAATAATAATTAAGACGCTGATATAGTAATAAGCAGCGCTCTCTTTTCATTTGAAGATGTTATAGAAATTCTATTTGAATGTTTTTTTCTTTTGGAATGTTGTCAAGGATAAAGTCGTTAGCCATTATTTAATTTTTTTTTGAATTTCATAAAGTTTAATATGTTACTGAAAATATGTTACTGTATAGAATATACAGTATGTCATTATTTGTTAACCATAAAACAATGCTTTCTTTTTATGTTTATGTAATGTTTTGGCTATTTTAAATTGGAAGTTGGAAGTTATGGAATTAACTTAAGTCAATAAGCAAATAGATCATAATTATTTTAGATTAAAGGCTTAAGTTTACATTGAAGCTTCTTAATTTTTCATGAAGAACATGATCTTGCTTACATATCGCTTCCACAGCAAAGAAGCTTTTATTTCTAATCTTGCAGCAATCTTTTACAATATTAACTTTTTGGTTAATATTTTGAAGAACTAATTTTAATTCAAGCTGTATTTCAAAAACTTCCAATCCCAAAACAATGCATACAATAATGCAAAATCAAAAACAAAACAAAAAAAAACAAATTGATAAAAGGTTTTGGAATTATAATGCTTTACAAATTCCTAAAAGCTAGATGAGTAGACAGGAAGAGAAAGACCGACAGATAGAAAGAAAGATTAGGACTTATTAGGGAAAAAGAATCATTCAAATAATTTGTATTTATAAAACAAGTGTTTAAAAATTTCTTTATTTAGTTTGTTCCGTTGGTTTTCTGTAACTACGAATTTTCAATGAAATTTTATTGATCTCTTAAATTACCAATAACAGCCTTCAATCGAATGTCCCTCTTTTTCGTTAATTACAGCCTCAGATAATTAGTCTGAAAATTACACATGTTAATGCACGACAAATGAAATTTAAAATGGCGACTGAAAAATGCCTAAAGATGTTTGTATTTTATGTCGTTTCATGAGCAGTGGATTAATAAATAGCTGGGAGCTGCATTTCGTTACTACTGGGCCATTTTATCAAAACAAATCTAATTATTGCCCTTGATAACTCTCGTTGGAGTTCACAAGGCCTAATTGCACTCTTGGGTAGCTAGGCCTCTTTTCGTTTAAAATAGATTTAAAATATTAGATTAAAGAGTAAGATTAAAACGCTCTTTGAAGATATGGTAAACTTTATCCTTACAACTTTATAATATTTGTAAGAATCTCTTAAATGGGACTGTGGTCAAATGAATACAAATAGAAAGGATCATTGGTGAATAATTATGAAGCAATGCGCATGCGCATCGTATTCAGTAGTTATAAGTTAGAAAAAAATCTCGTAGTCAAATTGCAACAAGTTTATTGTTTTTGGAGATATAAGTAATAACAGGGCCGCTGCATATCTGTAGAGCGTCTTTGTGCAAAAACCTTTTTACCGGCCCTTCCCTTAATAATTTTATTTGGTAAATTTTTATTTAAAAAAAGGACAGTGGTTAAGAATAGACTGGATGTTTGAAATACGCACGTCTTTTTTATTTGTGTGTTCAGAATGGCGATTGATTTTTAAAGCATAATTTGGAACCCCGTGTTTGCCGCCTTTGTGCAGTGCACAACCTCGTAATACATTCCTCAAAGTTAAAGATAAGATACAGAAATATTTACATATCACATCATTCCCTTTTTATGTTTCCTGTAGTTTATTAGCAAATTGAAATACATGTTTTCGACATTTAAAGTTATTTTGAATAACTTTAATTCAGTCATATATTAATTATTATAAATAAATATTAATTCAGTCATTCATCAAGCATTAAGCATGTGGTGCCTGAAGAAGTTTCGGAACGGCTATCTAAGGAGAAACAAGCAGCAAGTAACATACACCCACTTCTACCATTTACTTTCGCTGTTCTCTTAAACAATATATACTATGACACTTAAAGTACAGAAAAGAAAAAGCTTGCTTTACGCCTACTACTATTGCAATCAACGACTCTCTTTAAAGCAACCACTTTAGACTTTTAGAGATTTCTACTATATTTGGTATTCAGAAAAAAGGATTTTTTTTTTAAGGAATTTATCTTTTTATTTAAAGATATTTCTATATTTCATAATTTTTTTTCAACTTCATCAAAAACAGCAAATAAAAAGCTGCAAACCACCAATCAAGTTTTTTTTTTTTTATTTATAATTACATTTTAAAGTATCAAAAACTTCAGCTTCTAACTTATATTATCGTACTTAAATTAATGCAATGCTTTTGTAAGTATAAAATAAAAATTTAACTAAAATTTAGCTATCATAACAAATTGCATTGTAAACAATACAGAAAGCAAATATACAGAAATCATATGGGATGTTTGAATCTTCTATTTTGAAATTTTAACACCACAGTAAATTAGTAAAAATAGCTTCAGTGAATTGTAGTAATAATTGATAAAATCAAAATTTTACAAATGATTTGTATTTTTTTTTGTTCTGCAAAACAACTTTTAAGAAATCTCCATTTTTTCTTCAATTTTAAATAAAGTTATTCTTAAATTTTCCTGTTTAAGTAGTACAACTTATTTTTCAACAACTAAATTATTATGTTTTATAACCAAATGCCGATAGCTAAGAAAGCGAGCTATCTGATTATTTATTTGCATAATCTAAAACTCAAATTTGCGTTTTCTGCCTTGCATTTATAATTTACTTAAATGTATTAGCAAACTAAAGAATTGTTAGTAAAACTAAATTAGCAGCTAATGAAATTAATTAGCCTTTAACAAACATGGAACAGTTTGCCGATAGAACTTTAGATAGTTAATATTAAATATTAAAGAGTGTTCCTTGTTAATTTCGTACTACTAAATGAAACAATTACTTTAAAAGATGGTAAAGCCTTAAAGAATTTTGTAGAGCTTTTATGGCACAGTAACGTTGTTTACGTTGTGGTAAAAACTTTTAAATTTTAATTGGAGATTTTTGGTTAAAACAAATTTTGCATAAACTTGAAAACTTTTTATGCAAATTCAATCATTAGAAATAATCTGAAAAAAAGAATAAATTTACTAAATTTATGGCTTATAGAAATAAAAAAATATAAAGCTGTACTGGAAAGCGCTTAAAGCTGCTTCTTTCTACATATCAGTTCATCTCTGTATTCTTAAGTCCCTAAATAATTAATAGCTATGGTTCTTATGAAGCTAGCACGCATCGCTATAACGTACCAGATATCATATTAATTTGAAAGCTGACTTTCTGAGTAATTCCAACTATTTGAATTACCGTTCAAAATACAAAGTAGATCAATATCTGCAACTAGAAGTCACCTAGAATGCAAAGACTTACAGATGCTTACTTTTCTTGGGCAGTTAATAAATTACGAGTTTTGTAATAGGCAGTTTTAAATATACTTGCAGGTATGTTTTCAAATTAATGTTTTTATTTATCTTTTTTAAGGCTTTAGATCATTCTTAAAGGCAATCTCATGCATTCATAGCAAGGTCACATTTATTGAAATACGTAAACCTGTACAAGTACTATACCGATCTTCGCAAATTTATAAAAAGTGTGATATATATTTTTGTCAAAAAATTTTAAAATTTCATGAAAATCATCCAGCGTTATATGAGAACGAATATAGTCTTCTGTGCAAGACCAAAAACGTAAGTTTAATTTTCATTTAGATTTACAATGTGGGTCGAAATGTCCAGATATATAAAGTTACAAAGAATAACACAATAATCTACATCAAATTAATGGTTTACTCTAATTTTCTGCAATCTGTTAAATTTAAATGTTTCCCGATATGTATTGAATACTGCTTTACGTAAGAGGTTACCTAGTGAACTCTACACTAACTCACCACTATTTGCTACATGTAAATCATGTTTTGAATATATAGTAGTTTAGAATTTGGTTGATTTGTAACACATGTAAGACACGATTACTAATTTGTTTAGGACTAAACTTTAAAAATAATTGAAGAACCTAAGAAATATGTGAAATTACGTTTGAGTAGAAAGAAGCAAAAGTTACATTGTCACTTATTTTAAAAAAAGGGATAAAATTTCGAAGTATTAAAGAAGTACCAGAATCTAAAATTTTTACAGAAGTTTAGAATGTGAATAGAATTTTTCTAAAAAAATTATTTCTTTAAAAAATGTGATAAGTGATTACTTGTCAAGTAAACAACAAGTTTCTTTAATGTAATAAATGTAATAGAATGTAATAAAAAATATATGTAGTAAAATCCTACTATTAATTATTGGTTTCAGTCATTTCAAATTTTCCTTACCCCAATTGATTGAGAAGAACATTTTACCATAAAGATTTGGTTAGCATGTTTCATATATTTTATGACTTATTTCTGATCTGTTTGAAAAGCGACGTTAGTAAAAATGTTAATTATTGTAAAATAAGTTCAATTTTATGTTACACTCACGTTTTCAGAAGTATAGAGAACTATTGCATTTGAACCTTTTATCTCTGTTGATAATCCTTTACGGTCCTTACAGATATCGTAAGTTTGGCTAAGTTTCCAGCAGTACGGTATCTTAAGCTTTTACGATCCAGTTTTATCAATATCTCCCAAACGACAAATTGTCAATAAAAGTTTCCAACGTTTCTCTTGTGTGAAAGGATTTAACAAGACAGTTTCACAAACTGTCAAAAGAGGAGGCAAAAATTTTGGGAAATAAAATTTCTAGAGTTTTTTTATGTGAAACCAAAGTTACAAAAAAAATTTCGTTATACTTTATATCTAAACAGATATAGGCTTTACAGAGCCTTGTTTTCATGCAGACATTTAATAAATGAAAATTCTGTTACAGTTTCTGAATGTTATTATTATTTCTATAGTTCAGAAATTACTGCATTCAAATATTTAAAACCATAAAAGTACCTGAAATATCTAGGTCTATTTTTAGTTCTATTTAGAAATATAAAACTTTGTTTTAAAAGAAATCTGAGAAATGTGTATGTATTATATATCTTTTAGTTAGGCCTATATAGTTAGTTATAATGTTAAGTATAGACTTAAGTATATCACCAATGGCCATAGAGTTTGGAAGAAAAGCATAAAAGAGATAAAAGACAGGTTTCATCTAGACTTGAGTTTCTTGTAGAGGAATATTTTGAACAAAGATTAACTCAGTGTTCGGTCCTTCTAGATCAAGATATTTCTTATATTGACTCGACATTTGAGCTAATAATCTTAGAGGATTTACATTTAAAATTTTACAAGTTTCATACTTAAATCGAAAGTTTGTATTTTTTTGTATATTACACAGCATGAATTCTTTGGATATTTTTCCAAATTGCTGAACTAATGAAAATATCGGTCTTTTCAAGAATAGTTTTGTTACCCAAACTTCTATAGACAAGCTAGGTCAAAGCAAGTACTTAGTTTTTTGCAGTGTATCTAAGTCAACCTGTTCTTAATAAACATATCGACTTTCCTCATTGGATTTTGATCTTTTTTCCCTTTATGTTCAAATGACAAAATTGATGTTAACTGTAATCAATCCTGTATTTCGATCATTTCTGATGTACGGTAGCTATCTGCTTTTAACAGTTACCTCAGATAAATTTCATAAGTCTTATAAGGTGATACAGCATGTGTATGGTTTTTTTTTTTTTTTGTTTTACAAAAAATACTTGCATTAGTTCTGTTTCTCTTAAGATAAGTTAAGATTTAGATATTGCTGAATATTTAAGCTCAACAGCGAACGATCCTCAATTATTATTTTTTTCTTGCATTTTTTTCTTCTTTCTTCTGATTAAAACTACGTTTGTTTGTTTGTTTTTCTGACAGAATAATGGAAATTTCCTAGTCCTTTTTCTCTCCCAGGCAACTTAAATCTTCTTAAAGTTTTATCAGGGACTTTAACCTTTTTTTTTTAAAGCGCACTTGAACTTTAATCCTATTATGTTTTTCGATTACTTCCGCAATTACATCTTGCAAATTTAGCGGTAATTGCAAAATGGTCTTGTAATTATCTTGCTTTGGCTTCAAGAGATGAAGCAAAAATTCGAAGGACAATCTAAGCTACAAGCGTTGAAACACAATGAAGTGAATAAAAAAAAAAATCACTCCATGGAAAGAATAGACCTGGAGGGCTATCAGGGCTATTTCTATTTTAGAAAAAATGAACAAAGTCCCGAATACCTTAATAAAAAAAAGTACTTAAGTTTGTAGATAATTAAGCTGTTAATGCTGAAGAACTCAATCGCTATTTTTTTTAAATGATGAACTCAAGTCATTACCCAATTTTATTACCATGGAAATTTTTAAAATGGAGAATAAGTGCACTACAAATAACTGAGAAAATTAATGTAAATCAGTTTCTCTTTATCTCATTTCATTTATCTCTTGCCAATGTAATTTCAGCAGTCTAAAAAGATTCCAAAATATTTTAGTAGGTATGAAGAAAAAGATGTAGTTGGTGTGCAGATTTTCGAATTACCATATTGTACAGAGAGCATGAAACTCTTTTAAAAACGAAGTCGTTTTCATTCAAGGACAATCTAAGCTACAAGTGTTGAAACACAATGACGGTTGACGGTTAATGGATCTCCTAGCTAATGGTCCGATTTTTACGAAAATCAATAGAGATAATCCTATAGAGCAGCTACACTATATAGTAAAGTTTCAAATAGATTGTTTTTGAGTTATCTCGTATACACACACATGAAAAAAGAAATAGTTTTGGCCCTTAAACGTTGGAAAATATATAAAAATCAAAGAGGATCTAAAATCATATTTATCTATAAAAGTTCAGCTTTCTATAAAATATAATGTTTTAGTGAATCCGTTTTCTTAATCTGTGATTGCAATGAGAAACACAGAAACGAACATTCGTATTTCGACTTAAGTTGTTTTTAAAACTTTTAGATCTAGTAATTTATTCTTGCGATACAAACCAAGGAATATTAAAGGAGTTAGCTAAAATCTCATAGTAAAGCAACAGATTTCCCTGTTTTTTTCGAAATATTATTTTTCTTTTATTTACAATTGATTAATTTAAAATTAAATCTGAATAATCTTGTCACAATAAAATGCCGCACACATCTCCTAAAGTAACCGAGCAAGCGATAATGAGGTTTTGATATGAGGAGTTTTGCTACAGTGTTTTCAAATTACTAGTCAAGTTCTGTGCAACCAATTATTTATCTGCAACAGAATTTAACTCTTAGATAAAAGCTTAATGTGTGTTAAAATTGCGTTTAAAAAAAAAATCACCAGTAGGCCTATACCAAAAATTGTTAAAAAGTCTTTATAATAAAAATGTTTCATAACATTACGGAAAACCAAAAGGAGAGCTTTCGGAATCTTGTGCGATTTCCTTGTCAATCTATAACAAATCATCTCATTTGTTCCCTTAATAATAGTATCCATCTAATATTTGAACTGATAAACCTTTAGCGACTCAAACTAGCGCCATTGATCCTAAATTAATAAGGTTTTTTGTATGGTCCTGCGTTTTGCCGTAGTGAAACAAAAAAATATACCACAGCGTAAAGACAACCTTCGTGAAGTCCCTAAGAAATGATGAATTGCTAAAGTGATTGTATGAAGCCTATGAACATACGTTTTTGAAGAGGCAAAGATCATTTTGCTGTAATTCATATTGGTAATTAGATGTTTCTTCACATTATGTGTACATTCCTTACACATTATGTTATACTTGTAACGTACTAAATACTTAGTAAATAGTCGTAATTAATAATGTACCTAAATGTGTATAATTAAGTGATTATTTAAGTTTCTCCTATCTCCCTAACACATTTAAGTGTGTATTTTTTTTTGTTTTTGGTTTTTTTTTGCGAACGGCGTGGCGTTTTAACGTGTATTTATTAAAATAAAATCAGAAAATATTTTCTAAGCTAGACAAAATGTTTATATTTTATGTTTTTTGTGTGTTTTTTTTTTTAAGTTTTCCCATTCAGGAAAAACAATTTTCTTCCAAAACATTATGAATGCTACAACCAATGATTGAATTTCCTCTATAATGTCTCCTTATTTATTGGAAATATTCTTATTTTTCTGGCAATGTCAGCTGGCAAAGGGTGCTAAGAAGTGCAATTTTGAAGCCCAATGGGAATGACAAGTTTTGGGTTGCTGCCATCCTAATAATGTGCTTTGGCTGGCGTCTATGCAAAAGGCCTGAATTTGATGGCGTCTACTTCAAAGCGGTACTTGTCTCACCTGGTTTGTCTCTCTGCCAATTAAACGATGCGTTCGAGAGGCGCTTCCGGTAGAAGAGGATCACAATAAAGGGACCCGCCCTCAAGTGGACTGCGATGCACCGGGGCAGAAGGCTGATCTCTTGACTTCAGTCCAATCAATGCAGGGAGATTCAAAAACATTCCTTTTTTAAAACTGCCTGCCGGCATTTTATCAGCAAAGCAATGAGAATGAAAATCCTTATATCATCTTTTCATTGTAATTATTTAAACTAATTATTGTACATAAAATTAAAAAAATTATATTTGATATTATATATACAAATAAATGTAAACCAACGACTACACATAAATAAACAAAATCACGCGTTTGAGTTTGTCAACGGAGGGAATCGGGAACGACCGTTTCGTCCTTAATGGGAACTCATCAGCCCGCTCCGCCCTTCCTGATGACAAACCCAGAAAGGCCTGAAACAGAACTGGAAGTAACCTTCTCTCCCGACAGTGACTTCCGAACAAAATAACAACAATTACAAATAAGAGCGAAAGTACATCAGAAAAACCTTTAGCCAACGATCGTAAAGATTCAAAAGGCATTTCTTAAGCAAAATCAAACCAAAAAGGAATAATAATCACAAGGACGCAATTTAACGGGCAGGAAATTTATTAATAAATGAAAACCAACGACTGCACACAAATAAACAAATCTGTTTTAATGTAAAAAAAAAAAACAATAAATTAAATTATTTAAGTTTAATAAAAAAACTAATGATATAAAAATTAAAAAAATATATAAATTAAAAATTATAAATGACGCATTTTAAAGTAATTCAATTCTATGTCTGTAAAATACATCGTAAATGTAAATAAAAATTCAGTAATGTTAATGGAAAAATTGAAAATAGGAAGAAAGAAATATTCTTAATTTAAATTTAAAATGTAAAAGTACTGTTCTGATTTAAATTATTAAATTATTTCTATTATTTTCTGAAAATTTCTGAATTTAATACAAAACTTAGGGGAAAAAAAGAAAATAAAGAGTTTCTAAGACAGATCGAAATAGTGCTGACATCTTCAGGATAATTGCGGAATTAGAACAGTTGCACAATTTGAAAAAAAACTATAATGTATTCCTTTTCTAGGGGAATTTTAGTGAAAGAAGGCGACAAAGTTCCCTTAGAAAAGGAATACATTATTTTTTTTTTTCAAATTGTGCAATTGTTCTAATTCCGCAATTATCCTGAAGATATCAGCACTCTTGAAACAATTTAACGTGCCGTTAAGAATAAAACAAATACTCAACTAATTCGGCACAAATGTAAAAAATTATAAATTCAATTAAATGACGTTTCGAAATTCGACAGTTAAAATTTCATTTTCAAATTACTAAAAGAAAAAAAAAATGGAAATCCCCCCTACTTTAAAAGGATTAACACGTCCTCCCTTATCGAGAGTCGTCAGTCAAATGAGAAGGAGTGTTGCATGGAATCTTGGGAACTAAGGAGAAGGAAGGCCTCCTGGCGGGATACATAAGAGTAAGCACCAAAAGTAGGTGTCTGCTGAAACTAACATCGCTTCAAGCAAGGGAATGGTGCAGTGTGTGTTACAAGCCATATTCCAAAACATTAGTGGTGGATAAATCCTGGTTGTAACTCCTCAATGTTCGAATCATTCCGGATTCAAAGAACTCTCTTAGATATCTGTTCTTTCTTTCTCCAAGGATAGTAATATTTTGAGTATCCAATAAATGGCATTTACTAATGCAATGGGCCGCGGTATTGTATTTTAAATTGCCTTGTTTTACAGCGTTCACGTGTTCATTAACTCGCACCCCCAGTTTTCTTTTTGTATTGCCTATATATAGGCACTTATTATCCTTTATATCTTGTCCTTGGCAACGTAAGCCATATATAACGCCCCGTTTTTCCAAGATACTCTTTTTGTTGTTGGAATCGATGTTTTTTTGCTGACTAAGAATGTATCCTATACAGTAGTATTTTTTGGTTTGCATGAGATACCAATTCCCGCTGCGTTTAGAATGGGTTTTATGCGTCTTATTAAGTTCTTGTCATAAGTTAACGATACATATTTTAGTGTTTTACCATGCTTGCATTTCTTTATAGTATCGTTATCGTCTTTGATAGGTTTAATAACCTGTTTCGCAAATTTTTTGTTTCTAATAAACCTACTAAAATATTTCTCGATTACTTGCTCAGGGAAACCATTATTCTTGAAAATCATTCTAATAGTGTTACACTCGTTTTGCAAGAGGTGCTGATTAGAACATATTTGAAATGCTCTGTCAAAAGCCATAAAGACGGCATTTTTCTTGTAGCTTTCTAGCACAGAGCTGTTGTAATTAACAGTGACGTGGGCATCAGCTTTTTTACGATATACTGATGTATCGTATGTATTTTGGTTCTTTTGAATTCCCACATCGAGAAAAGGTAAATAACCATCCTGATCAGTTTCTAAAGTGTATTGTATCTTCAGGTTAACACTATTGAAATCATTTAGGACATCATTGACGTACTGCTTGTTAATAATAAGAAATGTATCATCAACATAACGGCATAAGTAATGCACGTTATGATACACCCTGTCAATAGAGGTTATTTGGTATTCAATAAAGTCCATAACACTTTCAGCTACGATAGAATATCAGCACTATTTTGATAAATTAATGAAAGAGGGCGACAAGTTTATCGGTAAGGCCACAATCAGAAACAATTTTAAACATAAAAAGTTAGGTCGCATCTAGATGTTAAATATACATACCAAGTTTCAAGAAGATCGATCCAATGTTTCAAAAGTTATTAGGGCCGGAATAACAGACTGATTATTTGGAAAGTAGACTAAAGCCGTAGCTATAACTGAAAACCTATTATTTATTCAGGTTCAACATTCTGTATAGCTTCTGTAATTCTGAAAACGCTGGGTCAAATCAATAAATCAACAAAAATTAACTACAAGTACCTGCGGAATTAGATTTTGGCTTATGGTTCAAAATATTACCAGATGAGGATCTCCAAGTTCCTGCTTCCACATGAACGCAAGCATCTCTTAAAAATCATATTTCTTATTAGTACTGGATACGAAGAAAGTCTGGAGAAGAAAGTTTATCATTCTGAAAACCTGGTTTCTAAATTTAAAAAGCAAAATAAAACAACAACAAAAAAAAAAGAATGCTTAACCATGAATTTAAACAAGCATGAACTGTTAATTACAAATGATGGAAAATTCTTCTTCTAATTCATTGGCAAAGTAATGCTTCGTCTAATCTTGTCTATGTTCAAAGAGTTATTTATGCACGCGGGTCCAGTGTTGTCTTTCCATTATTCAGCTTTTGTTTATGTTTATTGTAACTCAACGGAACGTATGCAAATAGGGAGAATTTACTTTCGAGAAATTTTAATTTTAAAAACAAAACCAAATTAACTTAAAAAGCGCCTAAGGCACATGTTGAGAGACTGGATTTAAAATGTCTTTCATGTTGAAAAGTTAAAGTAGTTTGCTTCTAAAGAAGATGAAACATCATTGCAAATATTATTTTTTTGATGTTTTCCTTGTGGGGTTCCAATTTATAATGTTCCTGCCTTTCTGAACAAGAAAAGAAATTAAAAGAAAACTTTTAATGCTTAAGTTCTGCAATTTCGAAATGTTGATGGATTTCTTCAGGAAAAACAAATACGATACAAGACTTAAATTTTGCATTGAAAACTGAAGAAGAGGCAGATATTAGGGAAAAAAGTCTAAAAGTTAGATTAAAAGTTTCCAACTTCTGTTATTTCTGGTTTGGAACATTGAAGTTTTAGTAAAAAAACAAAAACTTCTGTTCCGAAGTTTACAAATGAATGCTAGGTTTTCAAGAAGAAAACCCACTCAGTGTTTTCTCGAGGTTCTTCCATTTCAATTTCTCTTCATCTTCCGAATTACTAGGTACTTTGACTCCTGTAATATGTGTTAATAGCTGTAGCTAATAAAATGTGAAGGCGAATACAGATTAAAGGAAGAGCCTAATTTTATTCATCATTAAAAGAAAAAGAAACAAATTTTCAAAAATGTTTTTTGATTTCTTTTGAACTGGAAAGTATACAGTAATATCGTTGATATAATTATAAAAATTTTCTTGTATGCTAATTTTTTAGCCACATATGCTAAACTATCTATCAGCTTTTTTTAATTTGTAACGGACAAGATGAAGCTCAGATAGAGCTTCCGCTTTGGAAAAAAAATCTTATTATAGTATTGAAATTAATAAGTCAATTCAGTTTTGTAGTAAACACACAATCGACTTCGTACAATTTGCTATTTGCGTTGATAAAAGCGACTTGCTATTGATTGGCGTGCAGAACTCATTTATTCAAGCAGTTGTAATTCGAGGATTAAGTACAATTTCCATCCTGGCCTCCTCAAGGACTACAGATGTAGGAGAGCTGTTGGCGTTAAAAGGATTCCCATAGGAAGTAATGTCCGCATTTACTTCATTTAGGAAATGTAGTCCCTATTGTGTGCGACCATGAGTAAATGGCTAGTGACCGGAAATGGCCATATTTAGTCGAGGATATCACATTCATATTCTTAGAATAATCGATCTTCGTTTTATCCACTTGCCATTATTTATCTGAAACTGGAAGTGGCCGGGACCAGACGATGGAATTTTCCCAAACCTCTAGGCTAAGATAATCAAATTTGAGATTTGATTTCATGGGGCTCCGACTCTTAGTTTGGACTGTGGACACACACACAATTAGACACAGGAATCCTAACAGCTCCTCTATCCTGGGTTACTAAAACAGAAAAAAAATGTTAAGACAAGTTTGTTGTGATCTTTAGGTATTTCCATGATTTTTAAAGAATTTAAAGAAATCAAAGAAACAAAATTTCATTTAGACTTTTATCATTGACTGTGCAAAGTAAGTTTGATGTTGACTGATGATGATTAACTACTGATTGGCTTTAATATTAAGTTCTTAGCTGTTTGATAAAATATATTTTTAATAAATTAGTTAGAAGATACAGGATGTATTTACTTGTACGATTTAGCAACCAATTGATGCAACCATAACATTTGTTAGCTCTTCTGTTTTTTACTGGTATTCTGGAAAGTCTAGAAATTCACTACTTATGTTCTAGAAGCAAATCAAAAAATAAAAGTTTAGCAATGAGATAAAAAAAGACAAGTTTCCTTCCGTCTTTTTTTATCTCATGCTAAAACTTTAAAGCTAAACTAAGTTTAAGAAGTATCAACAGCAGAACAAAAAAGGATAAGAAACTACTTTATTTATTAATACAGGAAAAATTGGCATTTAACTGAGAGTAAACAAAAAAATTTCACAATATTTTTGATGTAAAGATACTACATAAATTTGGTAAATTTTTTCAAGACTCAATGGAAATGTCTATAGCTTTAGGAAATGGAAAATATTATGCATTTCCTTCATATGCAAGAAATGCGTAGTTATTTAAGGATTTTCTGTGCTGCATTCTTGAAGGAACCCTGTGGGAACTTTCATCTGTATTCGAATTTTTCAAAACAATCCTGATTTTTATCTTCAATTAAAAGTAGAAGTACATAATTGTGTTTAACTTAATATTTATTAGTATTTATTTTTCTTTATTTAATGAATACTCAATTTCTAAGTTAGCTTATAGCAGAGGATAGTTAGGAAAAAAGTTACAGAAATTTTAATTAAAAATATAAGTTTTGAAAAATAACCCGGTATTTTTAATATCAATGTTTTTTTATAAAATAGAACTGATTAAAAATCAAAACAAATTAAAGCAATTTACATTATATAACTTTTTGTTTTTTTAAAACAATGTTTTTATGATTTTTCTTCTCCAAAAAATAACGTAGAATAATTTTAATCGATTTCTGCTGATCCCTCATTTTTTTAGAAAGAATTTATGTATAAGTTGTATTTTATTTTCAGTTTAGTTTCCTAGCCAATGTTAGGCTGTGTGTATGCATACATGCTTGTATTTGTGTGGGTGGGTGGGTGTATTATCTGTCACCCTAATAACTTTTGAACCACCGGATGAATCCTCTTGAAACTTAGCATGTACATTTAATGACAAGATAGGATTTAACTTTTAAATTCGGATTTTTTTTTCTGTCTCGATCTTAGTGGAAAAATTAGCGAAAGAGGTCACACATTTCCTATAGGAAAGATTATAACCGCAATCGCAGTTTTAATTTTGCTTATATCTTAATTAAAGAATATTATTCAGCGTAGTTATCCTTTTAAAGTTTGCATATTTAACATTAACTATTTTTAGAAAAGGAGAAAAAAATCTCAAATACTGCATCAGATGTTACAATTAAAAACAAAAAAAAACAAAAAAAGATTTTTCGTTCATATTATTTTCAAGAAGAAGAAAAGAAAACAAGATTTCAATGAAGTAGCTTCAAGTTTTTTCAGGAACTTCTTGTTTATGTTATAGTTTAGTTATGGTATAAAAAAATTATAAAATATATTATTTTACATCGGAAATTGGAAATTAAAATTGTTCATGATTTGAAGCCCCAATTTACTATTATTCAGCTTTTAATATTCAGTCCATGCTATAATGAAATCTGCATTGAATTTCATTTCAAAGAAAGGCCGTTACTTCCTGACAACGGATATTACAGCATTTAAATTATTTTCAAAAGTTTTACCATAATATTATACAACAATCAAATATCCGCTTAACGATCTACGGTAACTATATAGTCTACGAATCTAGGACCCAGATTTACTTCAGGGCATATCACTGGACACATTAAATTAGAAGAACTTTTCATTGACGTAACTCAAATTAAAAAGTAGGTAATAAAAGGTCCTTTTATTATGTCAAAAATTAAACCAGAATGAAAAAATCAAACAAATGGGTGTGGTTTATAAAATAGAATGTGGAACGTGCAGGCTTTTTTATATTGGTGAAACTAAAAGAACTGTTCGAGAACGCGATCTAGAACACAGGAACGACATCAAAAACAAACAGATAGACAAATCTGAATTAGCTGAACATAGCCTCAAATATGAACATGTTATAAATAATGAAGTGGAAATCTTATATACAGAGAAATATACTAAATCAAGGAAAATCATCTAAAGCTTAATAATAAGGAATTGAAAGAACAAAAATATATATAGAAATGACGGAGTGGAATTGGATAAAGGCTTCGTAAAATTGGCGCATAATTCGATAAATTTATGTCAAAAACAATCTCAAAGAAGAATATTTTTTCAAGAATTAGCATAATGACTTAATTACATTAATATCATGATCTGGCATTATTACATAGCTTTGTAATAATAATAATAGTATCAATTTATATAACTAGATATAAGATAAAATAGTGCAATATGATACACGATTTTAGTTATTGTTTAACCCATTATTATTAGTTTTAATTATGAATAGCTTGAAAAAGGAAGGACGGAAAATTCCTTCCGAAAATGTGCGTATATTTATTTTATTTAATTTTAATATACTTTCATGATGGAATAAAGAAGATAAGATGACTTTATTACAATAAAAGATTTTATTTCACAGGAATTGATATGATCTTGTTATATTGTTATGTTCTTGTTATTGATTTATTAGAACTTCTCTTTTATGATATTTATTTGACACGTTATGTTTCATATACTTAACTGATTTAATATATTTAATGTACAAGCAAAATTATAATATACATTAATCGCCAAAATTTTTCGTTGAAAATTATAGTTTTTTTCTAAATTTTCTTTGAATACCTGTATATTTTTCTTACGTAACTGGAAACCGGACGCGTTACCTTCTCATTTTGTTTTTCGTCTTTTCTTAAATATTTTTCCGTCTCCATCGGAGCCTTTTCTTAGAAGAAGCATTTGCCATTTTTTTCTGCTTTCATCCCTTCATTCTGTTCATTACCCGTTCTGATATTGATATTCCATTTGGGACGGTCTGAAGTGATTAAGAGAAGGATAAAAGCTGGGATGCGTTGAACTTGCGCATGCGCATTGGCCTCCTTCCGGCACTCAATCTGAACGACATGGAAGATGATGTGATCCGAGAAATAGGGCTAATTACCATTTCCGTTTTTGGAGGGGGTTTTAGGGTTACAAAAGATAAGACGAGCCGTCCTCATAGCGACACTAGAATTAGATCTATTGTCAACGGAAGCAGCTTTTAATAATATATAGGGATAAGCTCTTACGGGACCTTCAGCTTTTAGCAAATAGTAATGGCATATTCTTTTATTATTATTAACTATATGGAACTTCTCTTCTTTTAGTATTTTCCCCGGACATTAATTTTTGAGAAGTTTTTAAATTTCTATGTTTCTTTCCGTTTTCTACGTCTAGTTTTCCATCTCCATTTCCTTATTTACGTATTTTACGTTTTTCCTATTGAAGAGGCTTTTCAAATTCAAATGAGATTAAGTTAAACAAAGGGATTTCCACAACCCAACAAGGCTTCTATTGGAAATGGAAGAACTCTAAAAAGAAAAAGAAAAAAGTTAAACAGGCATTCGTATCAAATTTCTTCACAGCAAATTACTCTTTACAGTTATTTAATAAAAACTGAAAAGCAGATTAGTTTATGTTATTATTTACGTAAATATGAAACACTATATGATATTCTCCTCCAGACAGGTCCTAAGGTCTACCGATCTTACTCTAAAATAGGTGGGAATTAAAGTTCGGGTCGGCCTCAACTAAGTTCTTTTGGTCAGGAAACGCCGGAACCCTTAAAATCCCTCGATTCCAACAGAAATCACATGATTAAGTTTCCCCCTACCTAAGAAGAAAAGGATATTGCAATATTCCAAACATAAGTTTCTCACATGACATAATGAAAAATTATTTACAGGCACTTATGCTTGCGACTCTAATTTAAAATAGACATTATTTTAAAAAAAAATAGTATCCTTGAAGATTTTAATTGTTTATACTTTCTTTATTTTTAAAAGCATCTATAAAACTTTTTTCTCATACTACTGAAGAGCAGATGATTTCTCTGTTTTAATGCATCAACATAACTAAGGTCGAGTGAAAAGCTGGCTAATGAATTACTTACAATAGTTTCATATCATAATTTTTACTAGTAGTATTCTACTGAAAATAAGTTGTTTCAAACCAAAAAAAAAAAAATGTCAATAATTTGCTTTGATCTATATGATTTCTGAAAGGACAGAAAACAAAATTACGATATAAGTTTTAATAGCAATAATAATAATAATCAATATTACAATTCCATATTTTCCCTTCAATTCACATCTTCTTCTTAACATAATTGTAAATAAATACTTCTTTCACATCTCAAAATATATTAAAAAATATATTTAATCCGAATTTTCGGAAGAATACTACTTACTTCCTTTTTCAAGTTTGTTTGCTATAACAATACATTATCAGATGATATCAATACATATCTTAGACATAGTTAGCAATAATCCAATTACATCATTAAACTTACAAACAATCATGTAACTAAAAATAAACGTTAATATTATAATTTTTCGAATTCTTCAATTAATTGGACATAGTTAGCAATAATCCTATTACATCATTAAACCTACATACAATTATATAACTAAAAATCAACGTTATTATTATAATTGTTTGAATTATTCAATTATTTCGGTTTTTTTGTTTTTGTTTACTCATTTCATTACCTTATCTTTAGCTAAATTTACCAAAACATCCTCGATTTCTAAACCATTACTTCTATTAAAATTTTATATTCCTCGTGTTTCTTATTATTAAACTTTCTAATAATTTCCTAGTTTTGCTATCTTTTTCTAAATTAAAATTTCAACTTCATCCCTAATACAGTGACCCTTTTGAGAACCAGATAATACAGTAACCTTTCTCAAAGTGATGTCTAAGATAAATGATGTCTAAGATATAGTATTGATATCACCTGATAATGTATTGTTATGTCAAACAAACTTGAAAAAGGAAGTCAGTAATATTCTTCCGAAAATTCGGATTAAATACATTTTTTAATACATTTTGAGATGTGAAAGAAATATTTATTTACAATAATCATTATTATTATTATTATTGCTATTGAAACTGAAGTTTTAATTATTATTAGTAGTAGTAGTAATAGTAGTAGTAGTAGAAGTATATTACAATACGAAGCAACTCCATATCATCCACAGGAGTTATCCGAAACATCTGGTTCAACTACTCTAGAAGCTTCGACTCTTCCCTCACTGTATTATTTGAAAGGATAGTTTTATTGGCTAGCTGTCGTGTTGTCAGTAAATTTTTGCCACATAATGCTACTACTACTAATAATGTAAAGATAACTACAGCATGTACTCAAGCCGAACACTGAGCAAAACTTAGGGCTACTGTTTTTTACCTTTTAATTCTGGAAAGTTCAAAATTTTGCAATAATTAGAACTTTTATGCAAAGCACTCTATGTAATTCCCTCCAAATACTGGAGTATTACTTTTTTTTAAACAGTCAAGAAATTTAGGTACTTATAGTCACTTGAATTTAATTCTTAAAAATTCATAATAAGTAATTATTTTTTTTTATTTTGTAATCTTTTAAAAAATTATCTTGAGCTGCGCCCATTTGAATTTTAAATCTGAAAATAAAATCAATCTATTTTCTATTATTATCAAATGTGAAATACATAAATTATTCAGTCCGTTCATTCGCATTGTTTGATATCAATCAGATTGCTGTCATTTTTATAAATAATACCGATGAAAAATTAAAATAATATTGTTGTTTGTTCATGGAATATTGGATTTTAATTGGAATTTAATTGATCTGTGATTAGCTTCATTATTTATTAATTACTTCATTGTGTTAAAAATCAATAAATTATATTGCTAATATTGAATTTCAATCATGGATCTCATTTTACATATAAATTATTTCGGCAAATTTATCAAAAGCAAAATTTAAATATTTATTCTTTAGAAAAATATAGACAGTCCCCGACTTATGTAATGGTTCCTTTCCACAGACCCCTGCACTGTTATTATTAAGGTCGAAGCATCCCTCTCAACATAGCTTTCGATAAAAAAATATTCCGACAACAAATACGATACAAAACAGCAAATTACAAATAAGCAAAGTATGAAAATGAAATATTAAAGTTATTTTGACTAAAACAAAATCATTTTCTTTCACCGCTTTTGATAGGCTGTGGTGTTTAGTTACTGGCAGAAACAACGAAAAATTTGAAACAGAAATTATCTTTCACCAAAGATACACTTGGTAAGCGGTCGGATGCTGTCTGTCGCAGACGAAGGATGTAACGTACCCATACCCATCGGGTGTTAGCACTTTGAGTAAAATTTGCGCATATTTTATTCTTAATATACAAATTTATCGTAAACTATTGACAAATCAATAGATGTCAAGTGATTATTTAGAAAACAAAATGACTGCTTTTCTGACTCGTGAACGGATGGGGGCGTTAAATAATTAGTCTGCACAAATTTTTAAGTTTCCATTTAACATAAATACATAAATTTAGTAGTATGTAAAAGAAGGGCTATAACTGCGACAACCAGAACTTACTGGGCTTTCATTACAGTCTTCGATGTGGAGGTTACGCTACCAAATTGGTAGCATCTGCAGACATAAATAGGAAATAAATTTAGAAGTTTAGAAGAAGGTTAGTAGAAGTTTATTTTCTTTTCTTGTTTGATTAAAATCGATCGTTTATAAAGAATCCTCTACTTAGTTGTCATTGTTCTCTTTAACCGTTATCTTTATATCTCTTTTTAATCTTCAGGAAAAGGAAAAATAAGTTTTAAATCATCCATAGTATTAATCAGAGTAAAGAATAAGACCATACACACAAAAAATAACATGTATTTAAACAACTCATAACATGTTGCGAGGCTTAAATACAGGCCTCTTCATCAGATGAGACAACTAATGAAACAAAATAGGCATTTTAGAAATACAAATTCTAAATAACAATTTTTAACATAACAATTAATAAGCATACAAAGGATATTTCATTACATTTGTATTTCGAAAATGCCTATTTTAATTTCATTAGTTGTATCATCTGATGAAGAGGCCTGTATTTGAGCCTCGCAACACGTTATGGAGTTGTTTAAATATATGTTATTTTTTGTTTGTATGGTCCTGTTCTTTAAGTTTTAAATCATCTTTAATATTGCAAAATCAGTTGCATAGATTTCTAATCTTTAATATTCACAACCATTAAAATGAAATTAATCATCCAGGACAAATAATTTCTAGCACGTTATTGCATTATTATGTTATTCAAATAATTATCATTGTAAAATCATTTGATCACACATTGGAAATATTTTTAAATTGAATAAATAACTTTTTGTAAAAACTAAGCATAAATTTGTTTAACAACAAAATGCGAAAACAAAAAACAAGTTGCTTCCATAGAACGTTCCATTCGCTGTGGACATTTCCCCTGGAGCTGGAGTAGTATTTATTGTTGTTCGTCTGTCTGTCTGCTGTGTATCTGTCCATCAATCCATTCTGGTTCCTCTGAAAAATAGCAGCTGTCGATCGTTCACTCCCACGCGGCTACTGACAAATAGCTGTATTAGAGGCGATGGCTTCAGGTGGAAACTTTCCTTGAGACTCGTCCCCCACCAAAGCAACAGCACTGTCCTCTTGCTGCTCTGGGAAAAGCAATTGCTTGCAAGAGTGGTTCAATCACACTGATATGAAAAGAATGATTGTGCAAGGTCCAAGGAGTTCTGTAAGGCATTGATGTAGATTTCGGAACCAATGCTATAGTAACAATATTTTCAATTTACCTTAACTAAGCTTGAATTCCCTGCATATTATGTGATTTAAATTAAGTCACATGTTAATAGTAGAAATAAGTACTATTAACATAAAATTAAGAAATATATTAGTGTTTAAACAATTTTATGCCCTTTTTTGTTTGAATAAATTAACAAGAGCCACCTGAAAGAAAAGTTGCGTTTTTATTTTTGTTCATTTTTCTTTCGTTGTTTATTTAATCTTTATTGTAATAGGATCTAGGTATTTTTATCTCCTACACTGTTGTTATCACCATATTTTACATTAATCCTCCATTTGATTTTGATATTCATATCCTAACAGTATTCTTGCATCCCACACATATTCTCACATTTCTACTTACCCCAATGTCTACCCAGTACTATAAATTGAAGGGCTTAGTGGAAAAAGGGGGTATCCTTCATAAGTATACTTCTGAGATATTTAGTGTTTTATTAGGTTGCTTACATCTCATCATATAAACATTAAATATTAAAACAATTAAGATATTCAATTGGTTAGATATTGAAGTAACTTTCTGTAGATGTTGGGCATATTTTGTTATTTTTATTACATAATGTCACTATTCTGATCATACGTAACATTTTACAACAGAAGAAAAATAGTAACTTTTAAACACAGGAATCATAATGCACTCTAAACAACATCATATTAATCTGTTCACGTTCGTGTTTTCATCCTGCTGTTATCCTTCCATTTCTCGAGATTTCTTTTCTTTTTTTCTTTGCCTTTATTTGCCTACTATTTTTTTTGGCCTACTTTATATTAATGCCTTTTTTTATTTTCGTCCATTGTTGGCATTATATTTATTTCAATGTCAGGCAGATTGTTTGAGAAGTTTATAAAAGAAATCTATTCTCCTATTGGTCAGTTGGGAGTACAGCTGGCCATTCAGAATCAAAGCTGTTAAAGAAATAGCCTCCTTATTCCACTAAACTTTTATAAATCTCTTAAAAGACCTTTCATGTTTTTATCTAAAATTATTCCACACTATGATACTTCGTAAAACTGACAGTAGATGGTGTGAGTAGATGATGTGAAGACACAGCAAACTCATTTTTGGCCAAGTTGAGATTTACCCCCTTTTTTCCACTAACCTGTCTCTAATTATGTTGTATTTACAATATAATATTTTCAAATTTTCTATTTGCTAAAAATAAAGTGGAATCGCAAATACTTAAAATGATTAATTAACTTTAGTCATTCCAAATTATCAAATGACTGTATTACTATATAGTTTAATATGCAGAAAGCATATTATTTCTATAGTCAAAAGAAATTTATTGTTTCAAATTTCACGCTTTTCTGTGGGAATTGTATCTTTTTTACTTGCAAATTTCTCAATAGAGATCCCACAGAAAAATTTTGAAAAGTGTAAAGTTATTAATCCTTTACCACCTGATGAAGTCCCTCGCAAAGAAGGATGAAATGTTGTGGAAATTAAAGGAGTTGTTTATATTAAGTATTTCTAGTAGTGTAATGTTAGTTCATCCTTTGTTTGTTGCCAAGTTTCAAGAAAATCTATGCAGCGTAAAATAATTGTGGAAAAAAAGGTTAAACACACACACAATGACAATCAGAACTGGGGAAATATTGGAAAGCAGAAATAGGTCAAGTCGAATAGAGATCGCCTGATTTTCGTTCTTTGATCCAGAATTTGTTTCATGGATGATCATACTCGTTCTTGTAGAATGAGGCTTCTAAATTAATACATGGAAAGTGAAGATATACAATAATATGCAAATATTTCATTGGTCAGCGACCTCCCTTGGAAAATAAGTTTGTTTGACTGCCACCATCTACTTCCATTTTGGCGAGTTGATAACTCCTGTGACATGATTCTTCCCTCTCATGAACCATCTTATTCGAAGCACGAGATTTATCGTGAGCGCTGTGTAAAAGTTAAAAGTATTTTGTCCTTCTTACTTAGTTCAAGCGGGCTCATAAATATTAGCGTTTAACGGACATGACTTCTAATATTTTATATAATCAAAATGCAGTTTTTATTTTATCTAATGAAATTTCGTGATTTCAAACTTTCAATCTAGGAAACACTATTAAATTGTGTGTAGGTTTACACTATTTATGATTTTCTTTCTTAATTTCAATATCCCAATGCGTATGCTAAGGTAGTGAGCACGAAGTCACCAAATAGTAGCTTATCAACAGAACTGAAAGGTCGCAAAAACTCAAGAAGGAAATTGTATAGTAAACTTAAAATCAATATATTTCCTCCTCTTCCTTAATAGAGTACAATATTTTGATTAGCCTCTTGGTAATCTTTATCAAGTTCGATTCCTATTACAAATTCTGGAGCTTTTTAAATATTATTTTAAAGAAATTATTAATTTGAAAATAATTGTTGTTATTAAAGTAATAGTAATTAGAATGACTTGAATTACTCAGAGTAACTCTTATACTTGAGCTTCTGTATTAACAAGATAAGTACTTTTGTGAAGAAATAACGCACCTAAATGAAATATTGCTGAAGACACAACTGGGGCTCGTGCGTCTGTAAGAAGGAAAACTAATTTTGATTGAATATGGTGTCCGAGGAGATTCCTTGTGCCGCTACAGTGCGCCTCTTGCAGTAATGGCATTCCTGCGTTGCGGCCATTTCTAATACAGGAGACTCGAGTGCCCTTGAGGCAGCAAAGTTCCGCAGAAAAAGAATGGCTTGTGGCGCTCGTGGAATGCTCCTCCCCCGCCGCAAAGTAAATTACTGGGTCGAAGATATGTCAGCAGCAATTATCACGCGATGATGACGACAAAAACAAATAGGTGAAGCAGCTCGGCAGCATTCCACTCTTCAGCCAACCTAGCCACGCAAAAAGATTCCCCTTTTAATTTTTCCTTTGCCTCTAAATCATCAGAAGCAACAACCAAATACTTGGTACCGTCCTTCCCATCTAAGAGATAACAGACAGTGAGGATTGAAAAAAAGGAACGAGGAGTTCAAAAGAACTTAAAACCTACTTTCTTAAAATGTTATTTCTTATTTTTTTTTGTCTGAAGTCATGAAAGCATTAGATACGAAACGTCTACATTTATATTCAAATTATAATATCCGCTTAATATAAGCAGTACAAACTTTTCCATTTTCTGTAAAAGAAATTACTTAAATCTAAAATTTGTTCAAATATTTTTAATAGAATTAATTTTAATTGTATCAAATCACGTGGAATGGATTAAGGACTTAATATTTATTGCTTAAATCAATGAAGTACTAAAAGAAATATGATACAAATCTGTTGGTTAGATTCCAAAGGTTATCTATGGAAGTTTTTGTCTTCTTCTTGCGCTAATTTCTCGATAGAGACCCACTTGAAAATAGGCCTAGATTTAAAATTAGAAATTTAGTTCGTTCCTAGTCCTCGTAATTTATAAGTGGTTAAAATTTTGTCAAAAATATGGCAATTGTAGGTTGAGAGTAAAAGATACATTTAATTCGGAAATTTAAAAGAAACAATTCATCAATAGAAAACATGAAATTCCGCCTATAACAGAATTATTGTATTCTGATTTTTTTGTAGTAAATTCATATTTATAATTTTGTTAAATAGAATTATTTTCCTTGGATACTATGTTCGTGTTTAATTACAGTTTTATTGTTTATTGTTTATTACAGTTGTATTTCATTATTCACATCTTTAAGAATGGATGTAAAAACACCCGAAACATGCAATTGGCAGAAATTATGCCTTACATTTAGGATTTAAAGATGTTCAATATAGTTATCAAGGAGGTAGAGGATGTTATATGTTGTTTATATTAAATTGTATATGCTTTTCACCAATTCTGTGGATTTTTAGATATGAATTACTTACAATTGGTTTATTTATGTATTTGAAATCAAGAATCAAAAAGACATCCAGCGCGCTCAAAAGTTTAAAATTCTTAGAGGGAGGAGAGGGGGGCATAAACAAACGCTGATTGACTTGATGAGCCTCACTCTCCGATTAGAAAGTAATTTGCATAACGGAATGAAAAGATTTTCTGTACCCTTCTTGTAAAACAGAAATCATCTTATATTCTCACGGTAGTTATTTACAGCAAGATGTTGAAATGTTGTTGCTGTCCATCCGTCTTGATCAAGGTAATCCAAAATTTATTGGTCGTGTAAAGCTGAAACTTTAGGAGAAGATTTGGGTTCTTAAAAGGAAGATATCTATTGATTGTGCTATTATCGGACCATTACATAGTGAATTACGTATCAAAAAGGAGCTAAATATTTGACGAAACAAAAAAAATCATGCTTTCTTCGCTGTCTTTCTTGATGACTTTACTAAAGTTAAACTTACACAGGATAACAAAGATAACAGGAAAAACACAAGAACGAAGAAAAAATCATATTACTGAGCTTTTTGGATTTTGATATCGGAAATCCCAAGACTTTTCTTGTTGGAATTCCTATCCTCAATAGTTGGATTCAGCCAGTATTCATCTAGCTTCTGTTTTTCAGCAATTTCTTTTTGATCTTAACACGCGGGAAGAAAATCCTTCGAAAGCTGGCTCTCCAACTATTTTTTTTAGTCTACTTTAGTCAGTAAAAAAAAAAATTACCTTCTTATATCATCATGTCCAACTCATGTTTCTGTTCTACTAAACACTTTTGGATGAGTGAATGCATCTTCCTGAAACTTGCCAAGACTACGACAACAAATTATTTCTTCTTTATATTTAAAACAGGTTTAGTTTCGATAGAGAAATGAAATTGTATTGCCACCATTGTTTTCGCGCTCGCTCTTCTATGTGTGACTGCATGTGTACGCATATGCATGTATGTGCGTTGCAAGTTGCAGAATGGAAAATGAAATTTTGTATTAAGGCACATACCTTAAAATGTTTTTCTCTGAAGCACTGGGGGGGGGGGAGGGAATAAAATGCAGAAATAGCGCTCTCTTGCGTTTAAATTTTGAGGGACGAGATGTCTATGGACCAAAATAAATGTGCTTATCTTTTAAGGTGAACACTATAAATCAGCTAAGTAACAAATTTCAAGGAAATCCTTCAAGTCGTTTTGACGTGATGCGCGCAGAAATACAAAAACAGATTATCAGACAAACAGACAAATGAGAAACAGAAGAAAAATGTTCAAGTGGAATAATAATACTTTTGTATGCTTCGCATGTTCAGTCAATTACTAATAGTAGTTTAAGATTAATATCATGCATAAAGTACAGATTTTGCTTGAAGAAATAATACAGGTATTAAAGTTCCGGAAAATCTTTACAATGGAGAAACATTTTGCAATGACAGTAACTTTTCTCAGGATTCATTTTTCAGATTAAAACTTTGTAATATAGTTTTCCCTTGCCATCGTGGATGTTCTAAATTGTGATTCCTTTATATTTATAGGAAGTTATAAATCAAAAACCTCCTTTTTATGTTGAACAGCTAAGACGACTGGGGACAATTTGTTAACAATGTTTACTCTTTGGTGGCCGTGAATAACACCTTGTGAACACCAGTTGGGGGTGGAAGAGCAGAGCATATGCTACCATTATGTAGGAGACAGTTAATTTCCTGAATGCAACTGCTCTTGTAATTTATGAATAGAATATTAAGCTGTGTTTATTGGATTACATGGGGACATCGTTGTCGTAGCCTCCTAGCTCTGAACAGCCAACTTCAGGCTTAAATTTTATGAAGTAATCACGTGCAAATTATTTACCGAACTCGTGTAATGCAACCTAAAGCTTGAAAATCGAAAATCTCCTAATTTTGTTGTTTCGTAAATGAAAATTTCTTAGATGTTTATTAAAAATAAAACTAGGAATCAGAAGCAGACGCTTATTTCTCGTTTCTGTATTGTGGGTGTTGTTTATAGTGGATATTGTAAACACTTATAAATATTACGACTCATTTCACTTGTCTTAGAGACTAGGCTTACGTACTAATATATCGTGTGGATATATAATATATTTTCTGTGGCGCTGCTATTCCTCAAATTCCTGAACAGCCAGTCAAAATTTTGCACTTGCATCAAACTAAATACCATCTTGATCTCATCAATTCATTATGAAAACACAGCATCAAAATTCTTTTAACAAAATCAAATTGTTCATCAAAATTCTTTAAAAACAAAAAATTGAATAATGTTTCACTATTTCAAATTTATTTGATAGTGAAATAGTAATCAATTTTTTGTTTTTACAACGAGGAAAGAATTTTGATTAACAATTTGATTTCGTTAAAGAATTTTGATGCTGTGTTTTCGTAATGAATTGATGAGATCAAGATGGTATTTAGTTTGATGCAAGTGCAAAATTTTGACTGACTGATCAAGTTGCTTACAAGTGAAAAAAAAAAGATGAAACAAAATTTGACTGAAGAGTTCAAGTTCGTCAAGTTATTTCTGAATAACTGTTTTGTTAAATGGCTCAAGGTTCAATATGAAATTGTCATTACCATTTATAAATGGTTCATAAGAGTACCATAAAGATAACGGGAAATCGGCAAAATATTCATTTAGTGTCATCAAATATCATTGAAATGCAACTCTATTAAATATTATTTAATAGAAAGATTCAATAAAACTTTCACATGAACAAGTAATAAATGAGTATGAAATGAATTAATTACAATTTTATTACAGAATTACATAAAGATCAGGGATTGCGCCTTCATTAACAATAGTCCATGATAGGTCTGCGAACACTTAAAGTCTACTCAGGTTCATATAAAGTAAGTAATGTGAAATATGATGCATTTTGTTATGCATTCTGTGTTGAGGCTCATCTGTAATGTGCCATTCAAAAACTCGTTCAAATGCGTTTAAGAGATTTTAAAAGAAATTACTATTTGAAAGCAAATTCAGTTTTTGCTTGATTATTATTATTATTGAGTAAAAAAATGAATACCACGAATATTAATGTATATAAAATCTTACCAGTCTGTTATGCGAGCAGAATTGTCATGCCGGATGATACTGCTCTATATAGTAGACAACTATTTTAATGTAACATTTAGGTTATTATTATTTTCATTAATAGTTTGGAACTTTTTTGACTTTTTTGACTTCTTCATAGTTGTGGAAGTAATCTTCAAATAATCATTGTCATTCAATATAATTGTTGCGTTTTTTTTTGAAGTTATTTTTGCTTGTATATTAGCACTCATTCGTTGTAAAAGTCTTGACTTCAACATAAAAACTAAGCTGTCACATTATAATATGAGCTTACTATGAGCATAGTTGCTAGTTAATAATAAAATACTACATGCCCAAGAAATTTACATATGATTACCATAATAATTCGGTTCTATCCAACTTAATTTACTAAATTTTATGGATTTGTAATGCCAATGAACACACTGCTCAGTTAATAAATAAATAAATTAATAACTTAATAAAGTTGCTGACATGTTAACTTTTGAATAAACAAATTTCAAATTTTTTTATTTTGATTTATTCTTGTAGAAACTGACAAAGATTATGTTGTAATCGCCTATTCAGTAGTCAATAGAAATACAAATAAATCAATTTAAATTGAAGAGATATATTAATACTGTTCTTGGTTTCCTTCACAAATCTTGATAATCAAGCTGAGAGCAGTTTTAAATTGAGTAGATCGAGGAACACATGGATACACACTGAAGATTAATGTGGAAAAGATACTAATGGATTAAAATAGAATGGTTTGCTAGTGAAGAGATCAACTTCGCATCACAGAAATTACATATGAAATTTGAAAACAATAGTTTTGACATCGAGGAACACATTAAGATATCAATCTGTTTGGCAAGAAAAAAGCTCACTCATGTTCCTTCACAGTGGCGTGTCTTAGAATGATGAAATTAGATATGACTTTGAATACTCATCCCCCGAAACAAAATCAGCGGCACATATAAATCGAACCAAAACAACCTAAAAATACTTTTTAGCCGATAATTTATTCCCTGCTTTCTTTGTTTCCTTCTCTAGTTCTACCTTCTCTTTTAATCTAAATTCTGCCGATTTCATTTCCGTATCAGTAACATTGTGCGACTCAGCCATTACATTGATCTGTTAGGCTTCATCGATAACTTAGAAGTATCTTACAGTAATGGCATTTAAATTCTTTGAATATTAATGCAAGTAGTAGAGAATTTCCAAGAAACTTTGCTATAAGATAGGGACAGAATGCTGAAAAAAAAAGGTTATCGTTAGAATCGCCATCACTCAAAATAATAATTAATGTATCTAAGTAAGGTCGTAAATATCATCAATATTAGGCCTACCTACCTTTTTACTGTCTTAGGACTCAAACGAACCCAAAATCTAACAGTCTTTGAAAAGCAACATCCTTACCACAAATAAATACAAATGACAAAGAAATGTTTAAAATTACTATCACTGTCATTTGTTACCATTATTTAGACCTTACTATATCTGCATATCACGCCAACTACTTACATTATGTTTGTGAAACAATCACATCTTGAAACTCCACTGATATATTTTAGTGAATAATGGCTAAATAGGTTAATTAATGGAATTAACAAGATCTAGTTAATAACTGTGTTTGATTAAACCGAGAATTGTAAATACTTAATGATGGGACCAATGCCAGCTGAGATGATCTATCGAACTGATCAACTAGTTCCCAACGGAAATGTTTACCAGATATTTCAAATTCGTTCCAATTTGCCGATAGCCATTGATTTTTTTGTTGTTGAATTCTTATCTTCTGCAATTAAGTAAAGAAGTGAAAATATAAATTAAAGTAGATATTGTTATCTATTTCATAGTGTAGACTGAGCAGGTAGCAATAGAAGGGAAAGGCCAAATTTGAGGTCTGATCGACAGTGGAGACAGAAATAATCGTAGAAATTTTAAATTAGATCACAAATAAGGATTGTACCAAATTTTAAGGTAATCAGTTCAACTGTATTAATGAGGTTTTTCAGGTTATTTATTGAGGCCGAAGTAAATGTGCATGTGTTAAGTTAAGCCCTAAATAAGCAACGCTGCAAATTTTAAGAAAATCTTTCCAGTTCGTTTTAGCGTGATGTGCTGCAAATAACCAAACAAGGAGACAAATTTTTGAAGTCGAATTGTTATACTTCACATACTGAGTCAAAAAAGTAGTGTTTAGTCTATTTTCCGTAGGAAAGGATTCTTCGTATGATTACTTGAATGAACCTTCTCGAAACTTGATGTGCACATTTAAGGATATTTTCAAGTATCCTAGTAGTTAACATATACAACAAATTTTTATAGTAACCTGGTGAATTAGTGAGCTTGCTAACATGACTGTATCGGACGACAAACTTACTTCGTATTCCGCTTATAGTAATGGAGGGTCGATACAAAGCGTGATTGATTTATTGTAAGAACAGTTTATGTCATTCAGCAAAAATCTTGAGTATTAAAAAATCATCAGTATTAAAATGTCTAGCGATTTTTAATGTGTTTACAAAGAACTTAAAGTTAAAAGTAGTTTTAACTCGTGTACAAAAGTATGGGCACTGATTGACACTTTTCAGAAAAACAAAGTTTTTTTTTTTAGAAATTTTAGTTTGAATGTAACGAAGCTAAATATTGAAGATTTTATGACAGTAGCAAGATTTCATCCAAAACAATACAGTATTCGGATACTCATCTTATCAGGAATGAATATCATTCACTCGTCATGGACGAAGCCGCAAATATGAATCTTTTCCAAAATCTTCATCTAGCAATGTTTTACTGCTAAGTATGAAAGAAGATTTACAAAATATTTCTTCATAAAGTCTCATTTCTTCATAATATTTTAACTGTGATCTAGTTCATGGAGAGCAGTCTTCTTTGTATAGCATAAATTTGCAAGTGAACATAAGTTGGCTGCATTTTGGAAATCAGGGCAATTCAAATATTGGTGGTTGATGGATCTATTCCCTTGCGAGTGATAAATGCTTTGTGGTTGGATGAAATAGTATTTTGGTGATCCAATCATTAGCTGGACAATCGTCTTCATCATTATTCTAAGCTAATACGGTCCAGTACTGACCCAAGAGACTTGACAATTTACGTCATTACAAAATTGTATAATAATTATTTGTTTGAAATTAATTAACCTCGGAAAACATCATAATCCATTTAAGCTATTCAAATGAATATTCAGTTTCAAAAAGACTAAGTATTATTATTTACCAACTCTAATTAGCGGATTTTTAACCAGATATCTGCTCGATCTCAAACGAATTAGTATAAGTGCAACAAATAAAAGAAGAAACTCGAAAGAACTTAAACCAACATTCTTAAATTGTTATTTCTTGAAAGTATTTTTTTGTCTAACGACAAAAAAGAAAAGCTTATAGTGTATTCAATAGCATCTACTGAATATAAACAGTAAAACTTTTCCATTTCCCAAATCAAAATGAATTAGATCCTCATTTAGTTACTTAATTTATCTAAATTGGATTAATTTTAATCATGTTAAATCACGCTCAATGGATTAAGGACTTAATATTCAATGTTTAAGACAATGACATATTAATAGAAATAGAATCGATACTTATTGTTTAGATTGCAATTTTGTCTTCTTCTCCAGCTAATTTTACGAGGAGGACTCATTTGGAAAAGACTTCAAATTTAAAAGTTAGATCCACACTCAAATATGCTTACCAAGTTTCAAGAAGATCCATCAGCGGTTCAAAAGTTATTAGTGGAGTACGCATACACAGACTTGCTGATTTGTTGAGTCTAAAAATATTTCTAAAAATAACCTATTTATTTTTAAAAGGTTAAAATGAACACCTTGTAAATTTATTTTGTTGCAAACGTAAAATGTTTTTAATGTAGTTTATCTTATTTATTATAAGTATTAAAAAAAAAATTCTTCCATTTTTTTATAGGAAATACAAGTAAAATAAATTAGCAGTTGTGAACTCGGTTCTTATATATATATATAATGTTTATATATAGGCCATATATAGTGTGCTATTCATGATGATTCACTAACTTTCCAATACTTTTTTTTTAACATTGAATGCAATGTCATTAGTTTTTAATTCAGTAAATATTTATTAAAGATATCATGATTTGATATCTTTTGCTGATTTTGATTTCTTAATGTTATTGATGTAGTACAGTGGTATTCAAAAAGACTATGATTAGTAAAGAGTGGCTCTGGAACTGAGGGGATATATCAGAATGAATTCAGGAAAATTATCAGTCAAAACTAAATTTCATATCAATAATGTTGAATGATTTTTTTTTATTTTTTAAATTAGTAATTTTTTAAATTCTTTTTATCTCTTTGTATTGTAATGATATCTAGCGCTTATATTATAATTATGCTCATCCTTTAAATAAAAGCAATGAGACTTGAAAGTTGTAATTGAAAATGAGTTTATAGGAAAACGCGGACATCACGAAAGATATGAATTGAAAATTAGAATTGAAATGAATTGAAAAATTATATATATTATATAATTAAATATAATTATATAGATATATAGATGTGTGTGTGTGTGCGTAAAAGAAAACTTTCTTGTCTCAAAGCAATTTCTGTGATGTTTACGGTAGTTTTTAGAATTAGGGTAGATAGACTTAATAGCAAAGCAAATGAAACTTAGGAAGCACTGAGATAGTTAAAGATTTAATGAAAAATTTTATCATTAGACAACATACTGAATTTTGTTGCCTTACATAAATGAAGTTTTTTGAATGGTTTCCATTTCAATTCTGTGGCTACTTCAGCCATTTTCGGCCTCAAAGACTCATACATGGGAAACATTTCCAAGCATCGAATATGCTAAATAAGGAATAATACCCCGGGGTCATTAGCAGTTGCTAGGGTACATAACAAGGCCCTAGGGCCGTAGGTGACTATTCGGATGGCATAAATTAGCGATAAAGGAAACGATCATAAATTATTGATGAGGAAATGAATTCTTTCAATGTTTATTCCGGCTGTAATCTAATTAAAACATCAGAGAAAAACGGATGTTACTACGTATTTTTTGCAATCAGATTCTGTTTCACTGACTATTTTCCTGTGGAAGTTCACATATAATCCAATATTGAAGGAATAAAAATGAGGTGGCTTTATTGTCATCTTTACATGAATTATACTGCAGAATAACTTTTTGAAATAACTTCTTGAAACGTCAGAAACGATGACTAGTCATAGAAATCAAATTTTGTCAGTCTCAGATTTTGTAAGCCATTGTTAGGCGTCTGATACTTATATTGAAAATGATTGATTTCTTTTAGATCGCCATAACAATGCGGTTTAATTAACATTCTTCATTTTTTGCGATATTCTAATTGAAAAAAGCATACATTAGTATCTTTGCTTTGCACTTAATTTTAATAATCCACAGAAATCTGAAACGATATATTATATGAAACGTGGTTTCAGAGATTTTTGAGGTATAAAAAAATTTCCGAAATAAAAGATTAAAAAGAAATCAGAGCAAAACACCACTAGTTGTCGTTTCCGCCGCTAGAACGGCGCCACCATCGGTATCCCGGAATGACAAAAAACTGATTTTTGCTTATACTCTACATATTTAAAGTGCAAAGCGCAAAACTGTTTGCTCCCTTAAAACGTAAATATCACTAACCTAATTTAAATGTGATTTTTATCATCCAGTAGAAAAGTTTTTATCATTCAGTAAAAGATATATCAGGAATGGCAGTAAAGCATCACTAATACCTTAGATACAGAAGCAGTAAAAAAAAAAAAAAAACTTCAATAAGGTCACGGATATTGCACGAATTAGACAAAATCCGCTTTTGATAACCGAAAATGAAGCATAATTTCACTGTATCTTATCATTATTGCGCTTTACAATTTCCACAAATTATCGCTTATAATCATAGAATTGAATAATAATAACTTTTGAATAATGCAAATAATTTTGATGGAGTTTTCTGATTTTTGCAGAGTGTTAAATTGTGCTTCTTTAAAGTTAGAAAGTCCTGTATCCCTTAGAGAATAGGGATAATAAGACTTTTATTTTCTTATTTTTATTTCTTATTTGTTTTTGAAGATTTTTATTTGGCGATATTTATTGGAATACTGTGCTATTCAAAGTTTATTATTTTTTCCTTTATGTAATTTCATATATTCTAAGTAAATGATGGTTAGTTAATTAGTTACGTTCAAATAATAATAATAATTATAATAGTATCTCTGTATCTTCTATCTTCTATCTTTTTAAAAAGCGCGAAACTGATGTTTGTATTTTGGTTGTTATTTCTTTGTCTCCTACGCCAGGTCCTTCCGTAATTTAGGCTTTACTATTTTATTGAATAAAAAATATAACATTAATGATGACATTACATGCAATCAAGAGCATGGATATCCTTTTTTTGCTGCTTTCACAGGGAAGGAAGGCTTATAAATTCGGAACCCCTTCTACCCCTTCTATCTTCTACCTTCTGTCCCAGTGCACAGATCTTCTTGGATCTTGACATACATAGTTAAAGACAAAAGAGAAAATTTTATCAATAGCTTTTGACAATTTAATATGGCAAAGAGATGGAATCGTGAATTAGTTATAGAAAACCTTAAAAATAAGATCAGCTTTTGATAATAATTGTGTAATTTTAAAGTATGGTTAATAACGAAGCAGTGTAGTGAGCTTTTTAAGAGAACGGTTGATTGATTTCATGAAATTCTCAGATGTATTATATGTATTATTACATAAAGTAGATTCAAAATTCTTTAAGGAACTACTTTGTAATAACAAAGATTTCAACAAAACATGTTTCGTTATTTAGTTGGGAAGTTTTCAAATAGTTGAAAAAGATTCCGAAAAATAGAAAGTTTCCAATGTATGTTGCTTAAATTCATTTTGTCTCCCATTGTGTCTGCATTCCCCTGCAATTAAATGACTCCTAACAAGACATATCTTGGAAACTAGATAGTGGCAAGGTTTACTGTATAACTTTTATAAAGAGCGAGTAAATATTAACTATCTTTTTAATCAATAAGTCAATTAAGAAAATATAGTCTTCGTAAAATTTGGTATATTTTCTCATAGAAATTAAGAGAGAAAAAAAAAGAAATAAATCTTCAGTTTCTTACTGCAGCTTTTGTATAATTGTATATACTACATTTGATTTTGGAGGGAAAATAAAACTCTTAATAACTGTCGTCTTCATTATCTGTTTACCTTCGTATTAAAATTCACTTCAATAGATTTTAAGTATTCTTTTAAGTATCAACATTTTTCATTCTTTTTCTCCTTTTACAAGACTTTGAAAGACGATCTGTGTTCGATGTTTATTGGACGCAAATAGATAGATGGTGGCATCTTCCTTTAATGTGATGTAATAAATTTGTTGTGTTCAGAGTAGCAGTAACGAAGCAACGAGACTCCTTGAAAGCGCCCTCCTGTGGCCGGTCGCGAACATTAATCCATGGCTCGCACTTGAAGTGTGAACTTCACCCAAAACCTCCCATGCACCACGAACGACCCCCACGAGACGCAGAAAGAAAGGGAAAAAAATTGGAGGTGTTACTCTTACAATTGGCACCCAGCATCTTAATTGTATGGGTTCCGCAAGCAGTGTGTGAGGAGGGTTCTCCAGGAACCCGAAAACACCCAAGTAAGTTTGTTTGATCTCTCTCCAGGGGCTCGGATTGATCTACAAATGGTTACTTTGTTTGAAAATTATCACATCTTCAAGTTCCATAAAAGAAGATAGATAGTTGGACAGGAAAAAATGACAGGAATTGGGAAGGACCCTTCAAGGAATCATGAATTAATGATTTCATTTTAGATCGTAAAAGTAGGAACGAGAGTCATTTCGGAATAGAATTGCTTCCATCTAACGAATATTTACATCTCAAAAAATAAATCAAGATTGATCTTCTACTTCAGCGACGGTGTTGAAGTGATGCATCTTGAACTAAAGAGAAAATAAAAAGGGGGAAAAAGAAAACATTCTAAAGACTTAATTGCAAATTTTCCCTTCCTACTTCCGCTTTGTTTTTTTTAGAAATATTCAGATTATTTAGAATAGTCAAGATGAAAGATGTTACCATTTACTTTTCAGAGGTGAAATTGACAAATAAAAATTATCAAAGAGCGCTAAAACATGGAAAAAAAATAAAAAATGTCATAATTTTATATCAATATCTCCATTACTTCCAAATTTTGAAAAGTAAATGTAATAATTTTATACATTTTAAAGAAAATAAGCAAGAAAAAATTTTAAAATTGTGTAAATTGCAAAAAAAAAGCAATTATTCGGCGAATATTTCTCGAGGATATCGTGAATGAACGATTTTTTTTTTAATTTTTTTTTTTTTTGGACATTGATTGCTATTACTCTAAATATCATGGACATCCGTCGTACGGTTGCTGATTTGTGTAGCGTTACCTTTACTTGGGAATGGACATTGAAAAGCAACTTTGCTGCTTTTATATCAGAGTTGATTTTTATTTTAAATTCTCCAAAGTTCATCTCTAATGATTCCTATAGGCAAAGAGGCATTTCTCTTGTAGTTGCTGAGATGTTACTGTTCGTCCATTTTCCGCTAATCGGAAAACTTTTTTTTTTTCTTGTGTACTTCTCAAAGAATTTTCTGATCTCCATTTTGTTTTTGTTTCTTTAATATCGACTCCAATGTCCACTTCTTACATGCTAAATATCATTAAAGATTGGTATTGCAGTTGCTGAGAACAGATAATATTAGCAGGCTTTCTTTTATGAAATACATACGGTAATCAATGTTCTCACATTTTATCAAATACAAAAGGCACATTGTCAAGCATAGCTGAAATATAAATGACTTCTGAATACAACTTTGCAATATTCTGAAATTATCTCAAGATACGTTGCTTTGTAGCAGACAAAAATTGATAATATAAAGACAATTTTGTAAAAGTGCAGGTAATAGAGTAGAAGTCTACCTTCGTTATGAAGTGACCTCATGGGAAGAAAACCTTCAGCATCAGCAAGAATTAGAATAAACTTATTGCTTTTCCTAACAAAAATGAATATTTAATCTCATCAAATATTTATTTTGGAAAGTATATGATTTAATTGTAATTAGTCGAAATCAATATCTATTTTCGAAATTTTACATCCATTATTTGCAAAGCGGTTTTATTTCCAACGCTTTAGAAGATGAACAGATAAGATTACTTTTTTTTTTTTTCTTATCTTATTGTTAATCGTGAATAAATTGGAAATGTGTGCAATTTTTCACCGGCATATAATGAGCAGACTGATGAAATGGAAAGCGGGTCATATTCGTTGATTCCAATTAACCTAATTATTTTCTGTTTTCGTTGTTTGATGTTGTACATTGGTCGGAGGCTAAATTAAGCTATTGATTTCCAGTCCGTTTTACGACTGTCGTTGTACTATTGTCGTTGCAGTCAGAGGCAATTAAATAAACCCGGAAATAAGTTGAACTTATTTATTTATTTATAATTTGCCTATAAACACATCAAAGCCTTTATTTATAGAAATACAGTTGATTAAAGAAAGACGAAATATGTGTGGAGTGTAAACAGTTTTTTAAGTTATAAACCTTTCTTTATAAAAAAAAAAAATTATAATTTCAAAAAAAAAAAAAAAAAAAAAGAAAAGATCTTTTCCAGACACAAATGGAATTGTGGGAATTAATGATTCCAATTAAGATTTTGAAATGATGATGCAGTGTACCGCAGAATTTAAATTCATTATTTTTTTTTAATCTGCATAGTGTGTTTAGAGTTACGATTATGAAGTTATAATGTCTTTATATATCTAACATTTCTAATATAAATGGAAGAGAACAAGAGTTAAAGGTGTTTTAGAATACATTTTCAAAGCAAAAGAAGAAAATGATCAATTCAGAAATTTTTTATTTACGAAAGCTGAAGCTTTTACTAATAAGTATTTGTTATTAAAAAGTATAAATTTTTAGTATATAGAAGAAGGAGCCGCAAAACTTCCGAATCCTAATCCTACAGTAGATTAGTACTACAGAATGCAACCTCCCAATTGATTTTTACTCTTATAGGTGAACTTCTTAGATCTAAGCCATCAGTTATTGACTCTATTTATAAAGTTGTTAATTATAAAGCTCCAAATAAATAAAAAAAAGCTGCTAGTTTCCTGTTAAAATTAGATTGTACGTAGATACATATTATTTAATATGTTGTCTGCTTTGATATCTAATATGCAAAAAACTTAACATTTACTTCTGTGCTGGCTAACAGTAACTTAGTTTTCCTAACTGTGCTCTGTGGTTACAAATGTTATTTGTCTGTTTCATTTGGATTTTTCACTAATTCAGCATTAAAAGCGTAAGTTTTGCTGACATGGGAACAAAACAAAAATATCCAATTAATATGTGTTTAAGATGTCCAAAGCTCGTTGTCTTATAAGGACAGTACTAAGTTTTCTAATCATACAACTTATTAGAACAAACTCTTCATACAGCGATTAAAATTACTAAAATTTAGAAGCCTATTTTCAATTGGGAAAAAGTACCGCAGATCTTACTGGTAGTTTAAATTTCTGTAGATTGCTAACAATAGAATTGATGTATGCTATGCTATTTATTAAAGTGCCTTGGAGTTTTCCAGGGAATTGAATTTTGTCCATTAAGAAAATTTTGTAAAGACCGAAATACATGGAAATTCGCAGGTGCGATGTCTGGTGAATACGGTGGATGAATCAGAACTTCCCAGCCAAGCTGTATCATTCATCAAAGAAAAATGCAGTCTTGCGCACTTATTTTGACGACACGAAATTCACCAGTTTTGATTAATTTTTGTTTTAAATGGACGCTGTTATGACACTGTCACAATACAGCCTAATAAAATGGTATCGTACGACGTTAAGGATACCTAAGCGCCACTAGAGCCAACGTACGTTAAAAAAAACGGACGAACTTTTTGGCCAACCCAATTATTATAACACTTAAAAATTATGTATAACATATTTATTATCGCTATACTTTCTTTCCGGGTTAAAGACCGTATGAATCTAATATAGATTCCAAAACTAATAAAAAAGAACACTTAGAAATTATTCTATGTACGCAAGAAAAGGATCCCCACGTACAACTGTTGCTGCCGACTTTTAATGTTCTAATTCAATGTGAAAGGGACCAAGTTGTATAATTTATATATAAAAACTACAGTATCTATTTATTTAAATATGCGGCATTCTAAGAATCCAAACTTTATAGTGTATACATAGATTTATGTATACTGTACGTATACTATATTTACACTTTGAGGATAACAATGTAATTGATACAATTGTACCTTTTAAATAAATGTGACATTTAATTAAGAAATTACAGAAATGCTACTTAAATTTAAGAAATGGAAAGATTTTTAAGCAATATTTTAGAAATCTTTGATTCTAATTTTATAACTGAAATGTCACAACTTTGTTAAAAAAAAAAATATTGGCTTACTTTTGTCACTTTGAAATAGAAGAGCTCTAAATCTAAGCGTTCCTTTTACAAAAGCCTGAAAAACATGTCAGCTTGTCAGATTATATTTTAAAATAGTATTTTTGGCAGTCGTAATTTAGACTTAAACATCTTTGCATGTCTGGGGAGGAAAAAGAGCAAAGAGAGAAATGGGCCAAAAAAATTGTTCTTTTTTTTTTTTTTAAATTGGGATGAAGGGGAAGAAATGGCTTATCTGATTTCGACGATTTCGGAGAGGGTTTATGGGGTATAGAGAGGCGTTGCCCTTTGTTTTACGTGAATGCCTTATCGCTGGTGTAATAGTATAATGGCGATGGGCCCCAGATGTATCGTATCCCTACGCTTTTGCTCTTTGCCTCATTTCAGTTTACTTTCAACACGTGAAGTCTATTTGGATGAATTCTTTTTCCTCCCCTCCAAACATAAAAAAAAAGAAGGAAGAGCACGGTCGCGTCTCGTATATCTTGTTAACTCTCTCGCTGACAGAAGCTGTGTTTTTTTCTTTTTTAACTCGTCTAACAGGATTAAATATTAGTACTTTTTAGATAAGACTGAGGGTTATTTCCATGCTACATTACATCCACCATCTGGTTGGCGAGGTCCGATGCAGATTTCCTTTCTTGAAACTGAGTGCAATCGACAGCTGAATGCAGTGCTGCCAACACGCGAGTAAATTAGGCCTACATTTGTTGTTGGAACTCCGGCAGGAGGCAGGAACGAGTCGCGTACAGCACGGTTTGCCGGTTGGGGGAGAAATAGGCTTGAACGAGTGCCGATGGATATCTTTCGTCTGCGGTGAAATAATATTGTTAAAGAATACAAAGAGAATGATGATTGATAATTGTGGAAGACATTTTTTATTTTTATTTTTCTTCTAGTTTTAGAAATTTTAAGGAAATTCAATAACAAAGTTACTTGCTGTCAACAAAGAGATTTTTTAATCATACTTGGCAATTTTCTGTTATTGTGCTTCAAGATTTTTAAAAAGTTACCTAGAAGAACCTCAATAATTTTTCCCTATATCCAGGAATCATACACTAAAACTGCAAATTTCCTTCTATAATGCTTTACTTAATTTATTTGATGCAAAGTGCATGCTGCCAATATAATATATTTATATAATGTAATTTATATATTTAGGCATTAATTGCATTTCTAATATATGTAATTGTTTAAGTATTACATATTAGAAATGTAATTAAGATTTTAAGCTAAAATAGTAGTAAAATTACAGTAAAAATATAATTATATCGGATAACTTCGTTTGTAGTATTTTTGTAACGTGAATAGTACTTGGGAAAAATCAGTTTTTCAATTATTTTTTTTTTTTTAATAATACAGATGAAAACATTATAAGTAAACAAGTGAGGATGGATATATGAAAATTAAGAATTTTTAGGCATATTATTTATGATTTTGTTATGAGATGAAAACAATAAAAAGAGATACTTGCATTGTGCATCCTCGATGAATTAGTCCAACTTCAAAAATTAATTGAACTTTTTCAAAAAAAAAATTTTCCTAAACCCTAGAGTAAAACATGTTACTTATTCATAGCAAGCTTTAAGTAACATTATCTTCCGGAATTGTCCTTCGAATAAAATAGAAAAAAACATAAACTCTTCATACATATTAGAATATTTATTAGCTTAACTTATATGAAAGATGTAATCAATCAAATTTAAGGCTTTAAAAATCAAAATTCCAAATGCACTTGTACTCATTTTAAAAATGCTATTTACAAACTCTTTAAATATCAAATTAAATGTTAAATTTTAATCCACAAAGTGGTATCCAATTCTAAAATACTAATGAATTTATCTCAACTGTTTCATAAATCCTTAAGTCCTTAATATTACTTGTTTTTAAAAAATATAAATATTTTTTTGCTATGATTGTAATGTATTTAATGACAATCGGGTTAACTTTCAGTAGCTAATTTATAAAAGAATATTCTTTTAAATTATTTTAAGTTATTGTGCTTTTAGATACATTATTACAGATATTGATACACACAGTATTTATAATTATAGTAAAGGTAAATATAAGTATGAATTTGAGAATATTTTGAAAGTTCCAGTTATTATTAAAAGTGACGCTGTATATATTGTTGTTTTTTTTAAATAACAATGTGTAAAAAAATTCTAACAAATTAGTTTGAAATCCATTGAAGAAAAAAAAATTACGAGTTGTGAACAATAATTTATTATAATTATGCCATTAAAGGATAACTTTTCTATTTTCTTTTCGTCATTTATTATTATTCCTTCCAAAACACTAATTCATTATAAAATTTTGAATGGCTGTCGCTTCCTTTTGGAACATAATATAGTTATACTATATTAAATAGTTTTAATAATTCTTGTGGGAAAGAACAAAGAAGTTAATTAATCTTTAGTAAAGCATAGAAATATGTTTAACTAAAGTCTATTAATGCAAATATATTTATTATCATTAAGTATAATCTTCATTTATGCCATTGCTACAAAACTTACAGTAATCTTAATATAAGAACAGATAACATTTTCCTCTGTTTCATAAATTCTTATCTTATAAAGTGATTTCTTCTGTAGAATAAATTCTTGCCCTATAGTGAATGTAAAGGACTTTTGATGATTTTTTTTTATTAAAAAATAGTAGTGCAACAAAACCATCACAATAGCATTGACTTTGTATTTCAGTTTTTCATTCCAGAGATATGTAAAGGTATTTTTGCTTATATTATAAATCCTAAATCTGTTTCAAATTTCTTCATAAATTTTAAGAAACGTAAGTAACCAATTATTTGATTCCTGTAATACTTAACGAAAATATTAAAGAGCCTGAAAAAAATATAATAAAACTCTTACGGGTTAAATTAAATTATCAATAAACATATGTCAGTGATTTTAGGCCTGTTTACGACTTAAATCATAGCTTTATTGAATAGAAGGAAGTTTACATGCTTTTCCTTAAGGCTTAACTGAGCACTAAAACCTTAAATCCGAAAGAAAAATATCTAAATAAATAAAAAAATAAGAAATAATCAAACATTTGTAACTTTTTTTTTTATTTAAATTTAGCAAATATGTTTTCAAGAAACAATTTCTAAGTCATTCTACGACCATTGCCTGATACAAGACATTGTTTCTGGTAACATGAGGGTTTGGTTTTGAATCGTGGAAAGAACATGAATGTTTATTTATGTGCTTCTCGTATGCATCCGAAGACAAGCACTTCACAGTGGAGGGGTAGACGGTTGAGCTTTTGAGATTCTCTTCCAATAAGTCGGGAAGGAAGAAGTTGAGTGTCCTCCAATGGCAGAATGTAATCTGCTTTACCGAAAGAAAATGGATTTCAACGTAAATGATAACCAAAATTGCATAACTTCCAAAAAAACCAAAAACATGGTTTTTTTATAAATATTTGTGGTAAAAGATTCTACTAAAAGAATATTAGAGGTTATATTAGAAGTTCAGGAAATTCAGTAGCTTCACCATTAAAATTGATTTAAAATGCTTAAAATTTTAATACCTTTCTCGTCTATATTTATGGAATCGATAAAAATGATGCAAATTAAATTGTAAATACTACTATTCATAATTTTCTAAATTCCTTGAGATATTTTTTTCTTTACAAATAAGCAACAGTATGAAAGGAATTTTAAACATTTACAAATCACTTCTTTATAACACGATGTAAGTACGTTTGATAACAAAATTTTAGTCGAAACCTACTTTTGTAATAAGATAAACATTATTTTTTGCAGCCTTTACTATTTTATATAGAGTTAAAGTGAGTTTTTAAAAAGATCGTTTTAAGTTTCGAATTTTAAGGATACGAACATGCTTAAATCACATTACGACGTTAGACTAAGGTTTTCTTTTTTTTTTGTCCTTATCAATGAGTGAAAGACCCTTAAATTTTGAGTAATTTCTTTCTTCTTTCGTTCATTTTCTAAATTTTTTTATTGTCAAAAATTGATTTATATACAATATAATGTATAAGTATGATTATCGAACAGTGAGAATTGATTTTTTTTTTTTTTACTGCTGATTTGATATTTTCAAGTAATATTTGTTATAATTTCCCGTTAAAAATAAGGGGCTGTTCAAGTATTACGTAAGCACGCAATGGGGGTAGGAAGTTCAAGCTTTGCTTATTCTTGTTGACAAGTGGAGGGGAATCAAAGCAATGCTTACGTAAGACACACAAACGTGCACGCGTTAAAATTTTTTTATAATTTTGATTGTTTTAATTTATTCTTCAGTGGCATTTACTGTTCATGATTTGGCAAATCTTACGTAAGCACAAGGAGGGGGAGGGAGCTTATTTTCGCTTACAAGGAGGGGAGGGTCTAAAATGAATGAAAATGTGCTTACGTAATAATTGAACGGCCCCTAAGCCGTTAATTAATGGAAATCCAAAACTTCAAATTTCATTTTTTTTTTAATTTTTAGTGTTACTAAACTTTAAACAACAATATTCAATTGAATGCGGGTTTAAAATTTGCTGTTACTAATTCTAAATTAGTTTTATTAATTAAATTAAGTATCGAAAAGTAGACATACTATCGGGATCCATTTTTTATAATCGTTTTCTAGTGTTTTCTTTTCATTTATTTTCTGTTTTTTTTTTAATGTAACTTGTAGCTGTCGTTATTTATGACACCGCTGGTCATTTCGCAATGGAAAGTATTTTTTTTTTCCGTCGTATTTCCAAACGAAAACATCCTGGAAAGGATCCTACCTCAATTTACCTAACCTAGTGTTAATTACAAGAAAAAGATTTTTGTTTTTTGTTGTTGGTTTTTTTTTCCCAAACGATATCAGGTAATAAGTTAATGTAAGTGCCTATTTTTATTACATATTTGAAGGGCTTAACGATTTTAAAATACATACCAGAAATTGATTATAAAAAATAGGTTCCGATAGTACGAATGTACCGAATTTTCTAATTTACGGTTTTCCTTAAATGTGATTTCTTATTTTATAAAATTTATTTATTTATTTATTTTTACTAAAACGTTATTTACAAACATATTGATAGTATGAAAAAAAACTATTTAAGATCTCTTAAATAACAAGAAATGATTATGCAGTAATTTTCAGAGATGATTTTTACGAATTAAAAACTTTTTTTTAATCCTCAAATTAATATACCTTTTTACTCAAAATTACACGGGAAAAGAAATGATACTTTAATTTCACCTATCAAACCAATAATTCACTGAGCTTTTAAAATCGAACGAAAGTTCGATTTTAAAAGTTGAACATTTACATAAGTTGAACATTTACTTAACAATTCGGTTGCTTCATCTTATTCTGTAGTAGACTTAAGATAAATTTGTAAGAGCTGAATTCACAATTAAGCAACAGCGTTTACTTGCAACAAAATATTTTACAGCAGTTCAAAGATTGAAATATGAGAGCCAGCAGCGCTGTTATTGGTGATGTTAATTCAGGGGGTTGAGGGTATGAGTAATTACCGTCTTTTGTTTTGATTAAATTTTTGCCCCCTCCGAGATTGAATAAATAAATTGCAATCTTTGCAAAATTTTTATTTGCCTGAACACACACACAAAAAACAACTTGTATTTTTTTTATGCAAGTAAATAGGAAACAATGTATAGAAATCTTAAATTATTCGAAAAAAAATGTTATTAAATAATTTTAGTACTTTTGTTTTTCATCTACTACTTTTTTTTAATTTGAAAAGATAATATGGAAAAAAATAATTAAAATCTCCTCTTCTAAATTAAGTAGATGCTGTAACAATTTTATTTAATATTAAATTCAACTTCTATTTTGTTTTCACTTTTATAATTTTTCTATTAGTAGTCCGAATTAATATTCACTTTTCTTCCAAGCATTTTCACATTTAAAACAAAAAATTAGTATTTAAATGTTCTATTTCGAAGTCATGCTAATTTAAATTTAAAGTAATCGTGGACAATAAAGGCTCGGTGGTAATCGCGTGTAAACCTGATCGTACAAACAATATCTAAAAAAAGACAATATTTATCAATATACAAAGTATTATCTGAACAGTTCATTGAGATGGGAAACCACTGTAATACAGCAAAAGATGTTACTTACCAACTAATGATCTTTCTGGATCGTGGTATTATTTCAAAAATTAAAGAATGCTCCGAATTAAAAAAAAAAAACCTGTTTCCTATTTATAACAATCGCTTAATCTGTATATAGGAAGTAAATTTCAAGCAATTCTGCGATATAAATGTCAAAGCAATTGATGGAAGAAAATGTGAAATTTTATTATGAAATATTTAAGAAGAAACTATTATTATTGTAAAGCACATTATTTGGATACGGCTATTGGCAGTAAGTAAATATTTGTAAGGAATAATATCTTGTATCTTTTGTATTTTTTGAAACACATGTATACCCTTCATAAGGAATTACAATTTAAATTATTTGTTTTATTTTAATTAGCAATTAAAATGTTAACATATCAATGCGTATATATTGCTATTTATATTTTGCTAGATTTCCTAAAAATTTCAAAAATTTTTTTTTTTTTTTTCATAAGTTTTTAAAATTAATTGTAATTATAAAATTCCAATGCACGATCAGTTGAGAATAAAATATTTAATAATTAATATTTGCATATTATGATTGTTGTAACAAGATTACATGATTGTTGTAACAAAATTTCTACTATGATAACTACTAAGCCTCTTAACAATCTACTACATTAACTAAGTTTATGCTTACACAATTATACTAAATATATTATTTATTGTTATGCTGCATAGTAAGCATTACATAGTATTAGGAATTTGTAAACAAAAAAATTACAAAAACTCAACACACAACATAATTAGTATTTATAATTGTTTTATTAAATACTACGGAAATTTTCGGGAAGTATTTTTCGTCTTCCCTTTCTCAAGCGAGAATTAAAAGTATTTTGGAAGAAATACAATAACAAAATAGGCTTGTACATAAAAACAAAAGAAAAACACGATACAGCAACAAATTCAATTGTTGTTAGAATGACACATCAACCTAAAAAAAATTAAAGTACATTAAGAAATGTATGAAATTCTACATAAAGGATGATCGTAGCAAGGGATGACACACAGACTAAATGTAAATGTTTATTTTAATAATTTATTTTAAGTTATTTAAATTTATTTTAAATAAATAATTATTTAAATTATTCAAATAAATAATTTTGGCCCAGAATTTCAATAAAGAAAAACCGCTTATTTTTTGAATACTTTTTTTTTTAATGCAAATATGAAATTGAAACATTCAAACGACTTTCAAATACATTATTAACAATGCCGTAGGGTATTCTAAAGATAACAGCAAATTTAGTCTTAAACATATAGTTATTTACGGTAGAATTAAAATGTTTTTGGAAATAAACAGTATTCTATATCCAAGAAGGCGTAAAGAAATTGAAATAATTATAGTCTATCCGTCTCACGAACACATGTTTTTGAATACAACTTATTTATCTTATGTCAGACGTGGCATTTATTATTCGGGTGTTTATTATCCAGCAGCAGTTCCATTGAATTGTGGCAGTTATTAATTCGATGTTTTTGCTTCTGTTGTCTGCGTGGGTGTACGAGCAACAGTGGCGTTCTCGTAACCAACAGACACTGTGGTTTGACAGAGACCAGGAGCTCGGCCTGGCTTGTCTCTCTACCATCGAGACTGTGTTGCTCTTGATCCCGTCACTGACCCAGGGCTCGTAGAAGGGATTCCCAAAAGAGGGGGGAGGAGTGGTGAACAGAAATGTCCTCCATCCACTTCACACATTTTTTTTTCTTTCTTGGAACTCGAAAACTCATGAAGATGTTGAAAGAAAAAGAAAGTAGCAAAGTCTGTTCTGCTGCATCTCCTCCCTGGTTTTCATAGCCCATGAAAACCCATAAATCTTTTGGTTTAAAGTTACTGTTTTGGGTTCCTTTTATCACCAAGCAAAGAGCCGTAAAGACAGACATTTTTCTTGGCAAGACGTTTTCGACTGGAAATGTCGAAATATGTCTCTTTAAGACTCAATGGGTAAATCTTTGTTATGAAACTGAATTACAAGCCAAATATGGATTGCTAACTTGTTTATCCTTCACTAAACAAGATTTTGCAAAAAAAAAAAAAAAGAAACGCCATAGCTTGCTCTTTTATTATTTTTTCCTTGTTTTATTTAAGCAACAGAATTTGCTGTTGACATTTTATGTCTTGGAGGATTACAGCACTAGGTCAGATGTTATTCTTTCGTAAGGAGTTTTATGATTGCAACGTTTATTATTTTAATTAAAAGATCAGAAATGGTGTCGACTACATTACCGGTATGTAAGACAGACAAAAAGTATAAACTGAAAAATAAACATAGGTAGTGCTCTATGAAGTAACAAGTAACCTGATGTCGTAAATCTGGAATAACTGCCCATTTTCCCTAATAAGGAGATGACTGCGGCATTTTCCCGCTACTATCTTTAGAAGATGGAAATTCAAGGGAAGGCACAAGAATACCACTCCAGGCGATCCTTTCTTCAGATTGAGTGAGAACAATAAATTTCCTAACTATTGTTTTACAACTGAAATAATAAAAAGACGAGGACTCGGTTCTGTAAATTAATGAAGTTTTTAGTGAGAGAATTTTATAATTTAATAGTAAAAAATAAGGCAACAAAAGAAGATGAACGAAAAGTAATTACTGAAAAGTTTAATTTTCAGTATTTTTAGTAAAAGCCAGCTGAATCGACACTTATTCACAGTTAAAACATTTAAAAGCTTAAAAGGATAAAATGATAGGCACAACAGAGAAGGAAATCATAGAAGAAATTAATCGAAAAATTCAAAAAATGCAGATTTGGGGTGTTCTAACACAGAATCAAGCCAAAACAGTTATTGGTATGAATAGGAACCTTCCACGGTTCAAAGGATTACCTAAGATCCACAAAGAAAAAGAAAACTCGATGTTCAAGATAAGGCCTATTATCAACTGTAAGTACAGTGCGATTATGTATATTTCTAAATTAATTGAATCAAAAATGAGCGTAATTAAGTTCCGGTCGAAATACTCCATTCCTAATCGGAACCCAGTGCTGAGTTACTTAAGGGAGAACAATGTTATCCCCAATACAAGTCTTGTATCTATGGATGTCGTGAATTTGTATACGTCCCTTACCCCTAACCTTGTATTTCAGGCTGTACAGCATGTGCTTGACACCGACCGTGATATCACTGAGGGAAAAAAAGTTTGTAATGTAAAGGAGATTTTTACTTTAATAGATGTACTATTTCATATTCAATTTTTCTCCTTCAATGAGCGTTTTTATTTACAAACGTCTGGTACCTTTATGGGGCTCCCCTCGTCTGCCGTGCTCGCCGAGAGCGTCATGACGCTGATTGAATATCAAGCCACATCAATAGAGGGTGTCTTTCATAATGTTCACTTTCTGGCAAGATACGTTGACGACACGTTCTTGATCGTTAATAATCATTACAAACGTCAGATTCTCGGCGACTTTAACGGTGTTAATACTTGCATTCAGTATACCCTAGAGGAGGAGGCCAATAGCTTCCTGCCTTTTTTGGATATGGGTATTCTCAGAAAGGGTGTTGGTTACGAAACCTCAGTGTATCGTAAGAATACGGACGCTAGGATTACCAAAGAATTTGACAAAGAAATCTGAAAGTAGAGATATCGAAACGTACGTCATTTTATCCTTTTAAGCTTTTAAATGTTTTAACTGTGAATAAGTGTCGATTCAGCTGGCTTTTACTAATAATATCCACGACACGTAAAATTGATTTTTATTTCAGTATTTTTGTCTGAATATTTAGATAAGGAAATTTTAGTAATTAATCAGAAGTCTTGTCCTTACAAGAGAAACAGGAAGTCCACAACAGTACAGGATGCTGATCCGGTTACAAACAAAAAAAAAACTTACAATTTAGTATTTAACTGTTTTCATTTAAAAATCCAAGCATTTTTACCATATTCAATGAATGCGATATCATCATCATATGCTACATTATTAAGAGTTCTGCCAATTCGTTCATGCATTACTTAAGTTTAATTATTAATATATACATATGTAATAAAACAGTGCCATCGTACGTCTAAATTATTGACTTGAATATAAGTAGATATTTCCAAAAGATATATAAGCTATATATTATATTAAAAATTAAAAAAAAACAAAAAAAAAACATTCAAAATATATTTTAAAAGTTCCTTTTGAGCTTGCTAGTTGGAGGACTCAGGTTCAATCCCGCGAGAGGTTGGGGAATTTTTTTCTTTGACTATTTCTCAGCCAGACGGATTGCGCTATCCCTCTATTGAATGGTTACCGAGTTGGCAACTAGGCATTAAAGTCGAGACGACAGTTGGATTGGCTCTTCAGTCTCAACTTAGTCTCATTCGTCAGATGATCACAGGAATCTTAAGTCCTAGGTTACTCACTTTTGAATGAGAGTAAGAACATTAAGTTTAGCTTTACACATTATTTTTTTTTGTATGCATTTATACAATAAGCTCTATCAAATTATCATTTTAAAATTACGATGGCATTGCATAATAATCTATCTGTACTATTGGTACAGATTACAAGTCGCCTATCTCTATTGTTATGAATATAGAGATTTCATGTTTTCTAAACAAGTTTAAGTTCATGGCATCTCAGGTTACCTAATTCATTTTTCATTATAACTTCAGTTCCCAAATCAGCATTGCTCTATTGATTTTTGTTTTATTTAAATTCGACGATAGACAAAGAATTAAGATTATAAAAAATTCAGTGCGCTTTCTGTAAGGCAAATGATAGTTGATATGTCACCTAGATATTTTTTAGTATATTTCGAATAATGTATTTTTTTTTCATTCCTTCGATCATTGCTCATTATTTAACAAGATGTTTTGACTAATAGGGTATTATTACAAGTGATCATGTGGCTACAACATGTGAAATCCTGTTCCAGTGAAGAGATTCAGTCCGGAGATAATAGTTGGGGTGAGGTTTATTTTAACCAATGGAGGAGATAATCAGTCGAGACAGATCATGACGTCAGTTCAAAGTAAGTTACCAAGAGGCACACGAGAGGGTTTAATGGAGGGGTTAATGAAGTACTCATGAGGGGAGGAGAAATTGGAATATTCCACATGGCACGGGGATGGGAGTGGGGGTGGAAAAGGATGTAGGCGTGTGAAATAGCAAAGAGAAGATGGCTCAGATTTTTTCCTTCTTCTTTCTAAAACACAGGATGAAAGGTTAAAACGGTAACCCTCCTCCATTTATTCAGCTGCTGCTCTAAACACCCCCCTCTTTGTGGGGGTTATAGAATAACATTCTCAGCCTCGAGCAGTTGAGAAGAACCACCCCGAGATAACAAAATAGACCCAACGGTTAGTTTATGCCCTAATAAAAAGACATAATTACCACGAGCTTAAATAAAAGTCCTTCGGATTTGAAAGGATCCTTTTAAGTTTGTTTGCAGAATTAGACGTATTTAGAAAGGATCAGGATTGTTGTGATAGTGGTATTATCAAGTTAAATAAATTGTTTTCGACTTCAGTAAGTTAATATTTTGTTAAGATACATGTGAGCCTTATTCACTTTAAGCCAAATCTAAAACGGAAGCAAACAATTTCTTTACGATACTTGGAATCTACTTTCCTCAAAGTAAATGTTTTCAAAATTAACATTTTCTTCATACACAAAAAAAGTAATTCAAGCTAAATTGAAATTGCCTCCCTTAAGATTCTTTGTGATCCTGTTATAATTTTGAAAACCTCTAAAGATAAATAAGTAGAATTAGTTCAAGAATTCACACATTTAAGTGAAAATATAACTGAAAAAAAATTAATTAGTGTTACATAAAAAGCTCGGAAAGTTTTGTTGAAATTTGTTTGATCACCATGAGCATGAAAAGACCGTTTTTTTTTATATAATCTATATTACTAAAATCTTTTATTTCTCTGTCTGTCCGGCGCGATTGAAACTTTCATGTGAAATAAATTACTACAATGAAACGTTCGTGACAGGAATCGAACCTCAGCAATCTTTTGATACGAAATCAAGCGTCTTATTTATTAGGCCACGGGGACTACATTCAAATTATTGTTTCTTATCTCTCCCTTCGTGTGTATGGCGCAATGAGAGAAGAGCCAGAGAAAAAAGAAAATAACTCATTAACTTTAGCCTACTAGATTAAAATTTAAATTTCAATGTTAGTTTTTTTAGCTTCTCTCCGTCAACAATATGCGCGCGCTATCAAATAATGAGTTCATTCAAAAAGGAATAAACTATCACTTTTTGCCATAACCGCTTGGAATCGATTCTTCTTGGATTATCTCATACTTACGCAGGTGGAGATAGGAGGATGGCCTAGTAGTTAATTAGTTTTATATTAAATTGTTTTTTATTGAATGTGCAGTAAGTCTTTAGATAGTTTATAATTAAGCTGAAGAATAACATATAATATATCGCAATGTTATAAGCAGTAAACCGAATCAATTTATCTTTTTTTCATTATTATTTCGAATTTCATTTGTTTGAAAACTTACATAAATTTAAATAACTTTTTTTCGAGATGTCGTATTTTTTTTTTTTAATGAACACTTCAGAAAAGTTTTTTGAAACGATATACTGGTACAATTTTTAGTCTTCTATTTAGGATTCTATTTTCAGAACTCATGCCTTATTGATTACACGAGTAGAAGAAATATTTCAAATAAAAGCCGATCCGTCTTTCGGGCCAAGTTTCAAACAGATTCGTTCACTGTTCAGAATTGTTAGAAGTGATGCAAACAGACAAGCTGATTTCAACGCTATCTTCCTTCATTAAGTAATTTCTTAGTAAAAGATAATGGCTAAGACTGCGGATTACACTAAATAAACAAAAGAATTTACGCTTGAAATTGCAATAAATTACTCCCATTAGGACATGTTCTTCAGTTGTGGTTATGCCCAAGAGGCAGAATGACAAAGTTATGAATCCACATCATAAAACTCTGTGGTTTCTAATACAGACAATGCAAACATTATCTCAAATGCTCATATTTCATTTGAGATAATAAGTCATTTTAATAACTTCATTTAAAATTATTATTACTTATTCATTACTAGATGAAGCTAATTTTTGCCAAAAAGGGGCGATATCTATCCGAAATATATCATTTGTATCTTTAGAATGATACAGGAATGATATCAGTTTAATAAATACAGTATATATTGATGATCTAATATAAATAAAAATAGAATTTGGAAGTTTCAAGAAAATAGTTAGGGAATTTTGGAAATCAGAATCTGAAACTGTAGAAAATGTCATATAAACCAGAGTGTAACTGGCATTTAAAGTTTGTTGTATTTGATCTTAAATAATCATTTCATGCATTTGGAAACAATTCCATGATAAATGATTTTCAATAATGATTCCTCAAAATGTTTTTTACACATTGTCTGATATTTTTTTGCTTGTGATATGATCAACTATAATTTTTTTTTTTTAGAATTTAGAATCTAAAGCAGCTGAACAAAATAGTTTCACACCTGTAAAACATTAAAAATGTAATTTTCTTACATTTACATTTAAAACTTTTCCATTACAACTCCATTCAAGAATGATCACCTAATATATTACAAATTGTCTTTATATTTTTAATGATGTTGTTAATTACTTCTGCATTATATATCTTCAATGATTTTGTTGATGTAACTGAACACAAATATAATTCATTGTGCAAATACAATGATTAAACTATCTTTCAAAGAAAACAATATTTCTTCTAGGATTATTAGAACTTATTTTTATTAGTTATTATTATTCTAATAATCGTTGAAGAAAATTATTAATAACAATAATAAATATTATTATTGCAATATTACTAATAATAATTTTTGAGTGATTTTTATCTTAATTCAGTGGGAACTTAAGTGCAAGTTAAAAGCAGAAAAAGAAATTCTGAATCTGAAGTATATGAACAGAAGTAGTAGAGGAAAGAGAATACCATAAACAGCCATATCTTAAAATAGCCTTTGACAGACCAGAACCAACTGCTTTAAATAGAAAACTAGCCCACATGTTGTGCTTCTGTCAACACTTGAGTACCAAAGGTTTTTTTCGTCAAAAACACACATTTTCCAAGATGAGTTGCTAAGATATTAACGAGAGAAAAAAAAACCGCACAAAATGTAAATAAAAAAAAAGAAAATTTATTACAGTATTTTTGAGATAAGCAGTTTCCCTAAAGACTCACAGTTCCTTAGAGTTAGTAATAACGGTGGGTTAATTATTCAGTTTTCATATTCATTTCATTATATAACTTAAAACTTAATAATGTCAGTTAAAACATGGTAATTTCTTCGGGTTTCAGCATAGCAATTTTTATTCCCATCAGTGATTTTTACAAACTAATGATTTTTGCTTGTTTCTGTTTAGACAGAAAGAAAACCTACAAATTGTCATAGATATGTTTAAATTTTACTTATCTTACATATTTTACATATTTTACGATCAGTTTCTCAGTTAACGAACGTGTTTCTTCAGGCATGCAAACCATAACATGAGAAACCGGTAGTTTTAATTCTAATTATAATCTTTTAGTATTACTTTTTTTTTTTAACTATGTGTGACTTCTTCCACGAAACTACGTCATATATACGTTCATTACTAATTCACTAATAATACTTAATTAGTCGTAATCGAGACAATCAGTAATTTATTTTTTTTTTACAACTTTAAAATGTTTTATTTCTATGTATGCATGAATGATAAATCTTTATCATTTTTAAGAGCTAAAACCTTAAGAAATTGCTTTCATTGAAAATAAATTTTCTACTACCGGATAAGATTTCCTGATGTCTTATGGTTAGGTCTTGATATTTTTACTTACAGTCTACAAAGTAAGTCTCGAAGATAATAATCTGTTATTGCCTATCGCAATTTAGTTAATTTTCAATTTCTATTTAAAATTAAATATAATTTTAAATACATAATAATTTTTTAATATTACTTTATTATATACATTATGATTCAGTAGTACATGAAATTTATTTAGGCATATTTTAATTTTAAATTTCTTGAGACCATTGTGAAATTTTATACATAATTATTCATCATATCTGGTGGCCGTGAAGGCCAAGGAGGCTTGAAAAATTAAGTTTACTAGTAATGACATTCCTTGCTGGCAGAGATGTAAGAGAAGTCGCCCCACTTTGTATTAAAACAAAACATTTTCAGCATAAAAATTTAAAATTAATAAACTAAAATAAAATTATTGTGATGTATCATTATAATAGTGAAAACCTGTCATTTTTGGCCTCAAAGTCTCAAGAAATCACTTAGGACATCTAGTATTTGATTGCCATACAAGATAGAGCTTTCCATATGTTATGGTCTTCTACTCGGAGAATATAATTTTAAAAAACGTAATTTATAAATTGTGAATCGAAGATGTAAAAAAACTGGTGAGTTCTTCAAATAGATTTCATTTTTTTTTTGGAACGATTTCATTTTCAAATAAGTTAGTTTTAAATGTCTCAATCTATTTAAACATTCTAACATATCTAATTAAACATTCTTAACATAAATAGGTGATTTAAATATAATTTTAATTTAGTAGTCTATTTTTTTTTATTTAAATGTTTTTTGTAAAATAGATAATAATTACAGCATTGATTTCTATAGAAGAACCTTTTTCTGAAAATAAAAAAAGTTAAAAAGGAAATGTGATTTGTAGCTGAGGTCGACAAAAATCCAGTACGAAAATAGTCACTTTTTGTTTGTTTAATCTTTCGTACCCTTTAAAAAACTCATTTTTCTCTATCGTAACCAAAATTGCGGATTTAATTTATTTTCCTCTTCACGTTTTTCGCATCATCCCTTCACGACTATCGTTGCTTTTTGGAAAACCGAGATGGTTTTTAAATACATTTTCTTATCTGTTTGCAAAACCCTAATCTGAACAGGATCCCCGACCATGACGACAACGCTCTCCTCAGGCCATTTCCCTGGTGACAAGCGTCTTTTTAATTTAGTGTCGCAGCGATTTTGCAAGACTTCATTGGCGAAAGCCCCCTGGGAACGAGGCTTTACTTATCGCCTTTTCAGATCCTGTAGCGAGAGTTTTTGATGGCTTCGTTGACATCCTGGCTTATGAATTTTACATCAGAAAATTCTCGCCGGAGAAGGTAGTGCTTAATACGCCATTGCCATTCGCCTTCCTAATTACCACCAATGGCAATGTATTGTCAACATGAACTGCTTCGACGCCGAGAGGTGACGGAGTTATTTACTGAAAGCTTAAATCTCTACGCTGCTAATTGCTTCAAGAAGGATTATTAGCATATATTCTTTTTTTCCAGGACAGTATTACGGTAGAATAAAGTAAACCTAAAAGTAGTAACATACCTCGCGGCACCTGCGTGCTTGATGGAACGTGACATAACCTCTGTTTATTGCATTTATTGTGGTAATGTACGGGTTTTTTTTTTTCCTGTGACATGGTTATGATGTTTAGCACTTAAGAAAAGACATTTGTTGTACGATAATAAATTAAACAGACACATCTCTTCAATTCTGTATTAAATCCAATTACAGTAAATTCCATATTATACATAATCAATGTAATGAAAAAATTAAAATTTTTTAATTAGTTTTTGATAAAATCTATGTATATACGTGGGGAAGAATTGCGAATTCATGATGGAGACAGTGACCCCTCAATGACTAAAAGAAGAAAATTTCTTGTTTTTTATTTTCTTGCTCTTAGTCATTGAGGGGTCTATGTATATACGTAATGTTTACATGCATGTAAGAATGTACTCCTGTGATCTTTCAGTCGATCTGTGTATATGCATTGCATGACATACAGCTTCATTGTTCACTCTTTGAAACTTTTAGGATTAAAATTTTTTACTCAAATCTGTTTGCTAATTTATTAATGTTTGTTTGTTAATTACCTTCTCTCAATTGTTAATTAAGTTTTGATGCTAAAGGTTTCTTTCATTCCTTACAAACCATCTTTTATTATGTTAATTTTTACACTTTTTGGTTTTATCAGTTTATATATAACGATATGTCAAAGATGAAATAGAATCTGATTAGTAGTAATAGATCTATGTAATTTTTGAGACCTTTAAATCAACGGTATTCTCCTTTCTGCTAAGTTAAAGTCATTACGGGAAAACTTATCCAAAGATTTTTCTTTTTTTATCTTTGCCTTAACATATGCAATCTGAACTTAATGCGACATATTATCTCTATTATCCTCAGCAAAACATAACTGCGCATGATCAATTTTGAAACTATTTGACTGTATTTTCCTTGTTTAAAATGCTTATGTTTCTGTTTGAAATACTTATCTTTTTGGGCTTCAATATTTCTATATGCTGTGTGTTGCCTAGTGTATATTCATGTAAAACATAGGAATAACTTCTGAAAATTTGGATTAATTAGATTATGAAGGAGATAGATAAAACTTCAAACATATGACGCGACAAAGAACAGGTTTTAATTTAGTCGGGGGTGATATTTTGCTTTCAAAATGTAATTAGAGATTTGGTAAAAAAAAAGTTAATACTATTCAAAAACATATAGAGTAAAGCCTTAACATTTTAGGATTTGTAGAAAAGATTCCTTTCTTTAAGGAAATAACTTTAAAAGCCAAGATCAAAAAGACGTCCAAGAGAAATTTGGAAAAAATAAGAATTTAAATTAAAGGAAAAAGGAGAATTATGAGACATTGTCAGAGTAAATACCCAATAAAAATAATGAAATAAAGTAAATTCAGGAAAAATTGCGTGCACAATATACTAAGCAATTTTGCAATATCTTAAAATAATAAACATTGTATTTATTGTATTGTATTAGTAAATTGGTATATAGAACAAAATTGGTAAACATTCTTATTGTCGTGATTGTCAAGACAAATAAATTATATGTTCAGGAAGAACCACTTTTAAATCAGTTTTTATGCTTTTATTGAATCACATGATTCCATTCATGATATTTATATTAAAAATATTAATATCAATATTGAAAAAAGTATAATTTAGAAGTTCTATTTTTTTTTCTTTTTAATTTTACAAATTTTATCATTTTGCCTAATGAAAACTCAATGTTATCTCGACACAGCATTTTGCTTGATTATTGCAAATATTTGCTTAAGAAAAAAAATATTCGAAAATTAGAATTTCCGGTAATTTGTGCTTGAAATGTTGCATGGTCTCAAAACGGAAATTCAACAGGACAACAACAGGAAGTAAAGCAAAAAAAAAAAAAAAGTGCTGTGGTGACACCAATGAAGGTTAAGTGAAAATATTTTGGGAGGATTAAAAGTTGACTCTGTAGCAGTGCTGTCTATCAACTTACTTTTAATTATCATTAACAATGAAAAAGGAAATCTCGTTTTAGTCTGCGATTCTAATAAAGAATGTTATTTTTTGTTCGGTGCTCACTATCAAATAAATGCGACTAAAATTTAGTACATTTACATACCTTTATAATTAATTCTAATTATACCTCTACATACATACGTAATTTTTTTAATAGTAACATTATAGAAATTTAGGTTGAACGTTATTTATTTCTTATAGGTATGCATTTGAAATCTATTTGAGTTATCAAAACCAAATTTCCAAGATCGTTAATTAAGATCTAGGTTTTAAGCAAATTTGGTTCCGATTCGCTCGTATTTACAGATCTCGGAAATCGATTACCATTGATCAACATTTATATTGTTTACAAAGATAATTCAACGATTACAAATATGGCTGTTGTTCACGAAATTTCAGTTATCCAAAAAAAGAAGGAAAATAAAATCCTCAACGCTGGGAACTTTTTCTTCATGAACAGTTAAGTGTTTCGTTCTTCTCAGTCTTCTGTATTCGAGTAGTGCTGGATTCTTCAAAGGTAAACCAACAAAGCCGTGCTGGCGTGGCCGTGCGGTCTCGGCGGCGGTCAGCCGTGGTGGCCAGTACCTGAGTTCGAATCCCGGCAGTGGCATGGCTGTTTCAATTTCCTTTCCTGTGTTGTCCAGCCTCTTCTTCACTTTCTCTTCGGTCTGACGTCATTCCTTAATGGCGTCCTGGGGAAGGCCACGGGAAAATACCCCAGTATCTTTCCCTTGAAATTCTAGGGAGTCTGCTAGGGGTTCGCCATCTTGGGAACACTAGCGCTCCCTGGAACACGGATGCTTCGGATTCGAAGCGCGCACCTTGGTGCGTACCAGCCATACATACATACAAACCAACAAAACAATAGCTTCCCAAACAAAAACAAAAGCCCAAACCTTTCTATTTCTTCCAATCACCTCCCCTGTAATCCTCCAACGGTAAATATGACCTAATAATTAGAATTTCTCTTCAGATTGGTCGTATATTCCATAAAATTTGTTTCAGTGAAAGTTTGTTTTAAGAGGAAACCATTGCTGTAAATTAAGAATATACCATCAAGGATTTGCATACTACAAGATACAGACAGGATATTTTCAATTAAATTGTTTTTGCGCAGCTAGAACCATTAATTCAAATCAACTGTTGGACGTCATTTTTGCTGAAACAATTGCAGTCATCTGTTTACATAATTACTTGGTAACGGTTCATTGAAAAACCGGAATTCTTAGAATTTGCGACAACCTCTTTTTATGTTACTCCACAGAGACGTAAAACATCAATGTTTGGATAATAAATATTTGCGAAGCCTTCTGCAGAAACTCATTATCTTCCATTGCCTAACATAAAAATTTGGTAACTGTGTATGGGTTCTTGGCAAGAAATTAGAGGAAAAACATCACAAAAATTCCCATAGAAAAGCATTAAAACCAAAACAATGGATTTCTATCGATATCTTAAACAAAGGATAGTCTTTTTAATCCTCTTTAAATTTACGAGAGATTTAATGTGATTGAAATTAATCGGATTTAAACCATTTAAGAAATATAAAGCGGATTTAATTAAAATTTTTAGAAAATGAAAAAAAAATGTCTACTCTGTGTTCAGCAGTTTTTATAATAACAATAATAATAATAATTATAATAATAAATGAGACTTAACATTTATAGACGACTTATTATTACTTCATTTTTTAACAAAAAATGGGAAGGATTTTAAAGAAAGATTTCTTGACAGGAACTTCTTGTTTTTTAATATAAATATTAGGGCTTTTGCTAATTCGACTACATAATACTAATGGTTATTTTTTTAATTTTCTATCTATATCTTCCCGTGCTACAAATTACAGTAATCATTTGAAAAAAAAAAAACAAATATACGAACGAAATGGATTTCTTATCAATAAACAATGATCAACAAGTCCACTTCTTCCATATCTATGTTAGATATATTACAATATACCTAACACACAGAAAACGTAGGCTTCCAGAAAGTTCTTGCAAAATTCTGCTGAAGATCAAGAGTGCAAAGAATCATCACTGCTAACGCTAACTGACCTGAAATGTAGATTTCGTATTTTTACATGATTGTACCACAAAATGGAAACCCTCAATTCTTATTTTTCTATATTGTCTCATTCCATTAACACTTTTTATACCAAACTGAAACACTAATTTAAGTCATATTTTTTAGAAATAAAATTTTAAAAACTCTTGCTACCTGTTTGAGTTCGAGTTATCAAGCAATGCCACACGCATGTAAACAATAATCAATTTTTGCATTGTGATCGATATCGGCCAATTAAAATGCAACAGCCCTTAAAGTAGAATGAAGGACTTCACGAAACGAAATCCTCATAAAATAGAATTAGGATTGAATTTCTTTTCCCTTAAGGTAAATAACGACGACAAAGATATCGTAGCATCCAAGGGTCGAAAGCTCTTTCTTCTCGTCTCCCCCTCTCCATGCGACTTACTTAATTTGATTTTTTTTTTTTGCTCTGCCTTGTATTCGGGGCTGCATTGTGCCAGGGTGCTCCTTGGGGATAATTCAATCTCCCACACTTCACTTAGCTTAATAAGATCTTGTCTCTTTCCGTTACTCCGACATTGAGTTTTTTTTATTTCATTTTTTTTTCTTTTACTTTGCAATCTTATCGAAAGGCGGCGCTCAACTTTTTAACACCTCGAATAAGAAGACTATGTAGAATTTAATTCCTAAAAAAAATATAAAAGGCAATCGGCGTTTTCATATGATTTTAAACAGGGAAAAAAACGTACGACGATTTAGAAAATATTTTTGCAATGAACTTAGACAATCTCTATTAAATCAGTTTTTTCTTTTTTTCAAATATTAAATACCATACATTCAAGGATCATTATGTGTGAGAAAAGCTCATAAATGAACATTTTTTTCTTCTGTATCTTCTCTCTTCCTCCATTCATTAATATAATAAATAAAAAAAATACTAATAAGTACTTTTTATGTTGTAATGTAATGCTTACGCGTAATAAAGTGAGACAGAAGGAAAGATACCCCGAAAATTGGCAGCTTATGTTTGAATTATGTTTTTATTTGTTGGTGTAGCTTTAAAAAAAGCCAGACACACAATAATTAAAAAACATAAAACATATTAAAATCTCTACCAGGTTTCGATCGCACCTGCCGATCTTTTTCACTTGAAAAATCGGTAGGCCCGATCGAAATCTGGTCGAGATTTTAATGTGTTTTTATGTTTTTTAATTATTGTGTATCTGGTCTTTTTTAAAACTACACCATCAATTTCATAAACCTTAAATTTCTATATCTATGTTTTATTTATTATATAAATGATCATTTTGATTGTCATAATTTAAAAAAAAATAAAGATAATGTAAAAATATTTAGCCTTCATTTTTAATCTATTTTTCAAGAAACGTTCCACTGAACACTCGATGAGATTCCTCCACCTCTCTTAATAACTTTTAAAGCACTCTACGGATCTTCTTGAAACAATACATGCATATTTAACGATTAGAGACAATCTAATTTGTTTAGGTAAAATAAGTTCCAAATGGGTCCTTGTCGAGAAAATAGCACGTAAAGGCGACAAAAATTTCCACAGAAAAGCATTGGAATTTAAACAATGGATTTCTAACCTGTTAATATTTCATTCTCTTAAACAATGAATATTAATCCATTAGCTATTCAACACAGTTTAATCCTTTAATCAACACAAAATTAATCCTCTAAAAGGATTTAGACATCTTCAGTAAATAATAGGGATTTTTCTGAATATTTTTTTCACAAAAAAAGAAAAGTTGCACTGATACATTCAATAGATATTAGAATTTGAAAAAAAAAAGCATTTTTGTTTTCAAGGTTTAGAAAAAGAAAGGATAAAAGAAATTTTAGAAGATAACATTGTAAAATTTTGGTCTATATGTCATTTTATTTCATGCAATGTAATTGACGTAATTTTTGATATTTTTCTGTATAAATGTTTGTAGATAATTGAAGTATTTATTTTTACACAAATCTAAAAATATAGAATATTATGTTATTTTTAAAACAAAACATTTTTATCACTAACTTGGATTTATTCAAAGATTAGAATGGATTTCAATTTCTAATTTCCTTTTTTTAGTTTATTGGATAAATTCAGATTAACTCAAAATTATCTGCATCTCATTTAATGTTATCTTTTATCCATGAAGTTTGGTTTGGTCACGTGACTAACATGTGCAGAGCCATTTCATTGCCACAGCTAACCATTTTAGATGATGCAAAACTCTAGGGACGAATATTTCTAAACTCTTCATGAAAGTAATTAAGGTCTTAAATATAACTGAAACATTCAGTTTACGCTTTATGTTCTCATTAATGTAAAGCACGTCAATGACATAGGGCGCCTCATTTGAGGATAAGAAGTGAGATATGAAAGAAGAAATAAAAATTCAATTTTTGCATTTTACACAGAAAAGTTTTTTTATGAGAATCCAAAGAATATTAGTGTATTTATGGAAACTGAAAAAAAAAATAAAGTAAAAATCCATCTAGAAATTCAGTAATTGACTGAGCATGCCACTATTCCACTTCTGTTATACGTTCTTTTTGATTCTTTGTCCTTTTGTCTGTTTGTCTTTTCGTTTGAGCATCGTGTTAAAACAGTTGGACGGATTTCCATAACATTTGCTACGCATCTTGTAAATGGTCCAAGATAAATGGTCTATGTTTGCTTAAAACATAGACCCATTTATTTTGGTCCTCCCCCTCTTTCCTGTCTCAAAAATTGCCCTCTAAGGTCCTCGACAAACCGGCTTGAAGGATTTCTGTAAAATTTACTACGATACTTATCTATGCTCTAATATATGAGCACTATTATTCTGGTTTCCACCTTCCTTCCCAAAATCCACAACATCGATGACCCATCGCTGCATCCACTGTCTCACTAAGCGATGGAAAGCTAAGAATATACCTAGAATAATAGTCTCTTATAAAAATTTATATTTTGAAAAAAATTTTTGAATGTGAATAAATAATTTATTAACCCTCATTGTTAAAACAAAATTGAATGCAGTTTAAATTTCTATTTGTCCAGAGATGGGATGCCTGGAATTTATTAAAGATTCAGCATTTGACTGTGTATTAAGTTAAATATTTATCAGACATGCATTTTTACGGCACACATCAGTGACTCGCATGGTAAACAGCGAAGCGAAGGCTTGCCGTGCTTTTTGATACCCCGTCCTGTCTGGTTTATTTTTTTAGGGGTTATTTCGCTCAAATGATTCAGGCAGCCCTTGGAGACCTTGATTCTTTCTTGGAATCAAAGGCGGGCGATTAATGTTTCGACTATCTGACATGACCCTCGAATACCGTAGTCTGTCATCCATCTATTTCTATGACATTTTGACAGAAATATTTTCTTTGCCTGAACTTCTCCTTCCAGGTAAGTCTTTCACGATTAGTAACATAAAAGAGTGTTTTCAGTTTATTAATGTTTCAAAATAAATTCAGAATTTTTCATAGTTCACATGATGAAGAGTAGACTCCATGAGAAGTGAATCAATCAACTCTTCCCCTTTTTTTTCTCTCTCTCTCTTGGTTCAACCTCTTAAACTCCTTAATTGAGGAAAACGCGGGGCTGTTCTCAATTGCTTGTGATCCTTGTGCTTTGAGGCGTTTTGGTCGCATAACAAGATTTTGCACGGCTAGTTTTGCGTTTGCTTCATTTGTATCGTCGGCAAACTTTGATCATCAGAGCTGAAAGGATGAGGGGATAGAAAAAAAGAAAGATCACTCGGTGTTCTGGAACAATATGTGAATGAGCAGCGGCCTTAATTAGCGTCCACAGCGTGGGCGCCCACTGCCTTTGCCATTCATCTCTCGCCGGTGAATAGAGTTGTTTCATTTTGTTGCGGTGGGTGAAGGCAGTTCGGAAAGCCTTCTACCTCTACACCGAAACCGTTTATGCTATTCCTACTCGCCAACAAATTGGAATAATCAAAGTTGGGGTTGTATTTCGTGAACAAATTTGTAAGGTAAAGAGGCAGAAATATGCCTTTTATGTATCATTGCAACGTTATGCAGAATTAATTGGGTTTTTTTATGCATAATTGAGAAAACTAATAACAACTCCCATTCAATAAGATCAGTTTGAAGAAGCGTAATTATATTTTTTTTTATTATCATTTAGTTCAGCGGTATTGAATCTTTTTTGTTCGCTACCATCAGATATAATTTATCTTTAATAATGTATCCCAAGGTTATCTGTATATAATTCAAAGGATATGATTTGCATAAATACAGATACATAAATAACATTCTAGGGCAAAGATCAAGCAAGAAACATCTAAAAAAAACTAGCAAACCCTTGATCACTCGATCTTGGATTCTGAGATAATTTTTTCACCATCCGTGCACACGACCGGTTTTTCACAACCAGACAGCGCGTCTCGGAGACCTCAGGTGTGATAGTAGGCCATGTAACTTCCAGTTGACAAGGTCTTGGAGACCTCGGAGATCCGGGATGTCTCAGGACGTCCGGTTGACCCATTTAGATAATAATGAAAATGTGAGCATCCTCAATACTATATCTAACATTTCCCACCTTATTTGTATTTCTGTGTCTTACGGTTTGGGAGAAGTTAGGGAAAGAAAAATATCAACTTTTCTTTTAATAATATAGATGACATAATTCACATCCATTAAAATATATTAAAGTTTAATAGATTTAAGGTTTATATTTTTTAATAATTAAACAATAAATTTGAATTTTTACATTAAATTATTTCCTATCATACAAAAAATAATTAAACCAACAGAAGTTTTCAGTACTCAAATAATTAATAATAATAAAATATAAGAAAAACCTCTGGCAATGCATTGCTAATTTTTTTTTTATCATTTTTTATTCATTTCATCGCTACAATCCATGGATTACTTCGATTATAGTATTAAAGATCTTTTTCATTTTTTTTATGTTATCAAGGCATTTAATGACCTATAATTTGCTAATAAATGACAAATAAAACAATGCATTTATGACCTAAAAATAGTAAAAAAATGACAGAAAAATAAAAAAAATGACCAATAAAATATTTGAATTTATTATATTAAATCTTTTTTAACTTTGACAACAACAAAAAACAAAAAAAAAAAAGGTCTATTTGTATTCTGGAAAAATTTGTTGGCTTGAATAAGGACAAGTAAAGATAATTAATAATAAATAAAATCTCAAAGTATAAAAAAAAATGACATTGCCTTCCAAAAAACTACTAAAAATGCTCAAAATGACTTAAAAATTCCAAAAAAATGACCTATCCCTAAAAAATGCCGAAAAATGCAAAAAAATGCCCTAACGAATTGCCTTTATTTAACTAATTATTTAATGTTACACATTTTCATATATGAGAGCCATGTTTCAACCTTCATAGAAAAAAGATGCAAAATCATCAAATGCCTTGCCCTAATTATCAAGAAGCTTTTCCAATTATATATTATACTAAAATGTGCTGCCAAACTGAAAGATTGCATTCAATCATGCAAAACAACGAATAAATGTCATACAAACATAAGTCTGGAAATGCTTTATTTCCAAGATATGTACAATGCAACAATACAGAGGTGTTGGCCGTACAGTTGCTCAGTTTCACAGAAAGTGCTCGAAATGTCCTCCACCGGCCGCAATGCACGCAACACAATGTCGTTCCATCGACTACCGAACACTGTCGAAGATGCCAGGTGGACATCGAATTGTGTTGCACCCAGCCACTATGCGATCATGCAGTGCGCGGGCGTCAGAAACTGGTGTGGTGTACACTAAAGATAACCCCATACGATAAAGTCCAGAGGGTTTAAATCAGGGGAACGAGCAGGCTATGTCACGATTACTGAGGAGCAATTTAATGACTACGATCTGACGAAAAGGCAAACACTTCTGTATCGTTTCATCGTTCATATCTTTGAAATAACGCATTTCTGGACCGATGTTTATATGACATTTATTCGTTGTTTTGCGTGATCGAATACAACCTTAAAGTATAATATATAATTGAAAAAGCTTCTTGATAATATACAAAAAAAATCAAAAAGATCTTTAATATCATATATATCAAGTAGTCCATGGATTGTAGTGATGAAATGAATAAAGGAAGTGTCTGTTAAGAAAATTCTTATTCATCTTTTACTTGCATTTTGAATGAAATTTCGATTCATTTGTTGATGGTAGATTCAACTTATTCTAGCAAAAAGAATAAATTGATATTATTAATGTTAAATTACATTAGACACTGGTGATTTTAATGCAGCTAACATTTAAATCAATTACAGCATGCCAATTTTCTTTTACTTAAATTTTCATATTTATGCAACACAGAAGAAAAAAAAGAAGAACTTCTCAACTAAAAAGTAACGATTATATTGGATTTAATGACTTTTCAAAGGGTAAAAGTAAAACTAACTTTTGTGCTATTTTTGTGCTATTTATATTTACTTACATTTATAAATTTTACAGTAAAAAAAATACTGAAAAAAGAAATTATATTTTAATAAACTGTATGCAAATGACTATGAATATCATTATTGTTCTTTTGTCAAAAAATGCTTTTATGATAGGAGAAAATGGACTTAATTTTCTTGGCGCAGCTTAGCTGCTGCTGCTTTTACGCCATAAAACACCAACCAACCAACCAACCGACTTAATTTTCGTGTTCAGTAAAATTATATAAAATCACTTGATTTGATTCAGGCAATAATCATAAAAGTTGCAATTCCATCAGTGTTATTTTTTTACATTAACTTATCGGAATAAGTAATATAATATTATTTTTCATTTCAGGACATTGGATTACGGATGTATCTTCTAAACCAGACAACTTCATTTGGATGCTACCCATAGATAGCTGACAATTGCTACACACAATTTCGGTAAGACATATTTTTTATTTCATTGAAAAAAATTGAGTGTTGAAGTAAAATCTTATGTAATTCTATCCTATCCTAAAACAAGCAGATTTACTACTTTGATCTGTTAGTGCTTTCGTTATAGGAATTTTAATAATTTTGATATCTGTTACATGACTGTTACATCTGTTTTTATAACTAAAAATTTTAAGTACCTATTGAAGCACAATTTTGCAGAAACCTAGAATATTTTCACATTGATCTAAAAAAATGTTATTTAAAATGATTGAGTATGAGTAGGTCAATGATTTCCGAAAAAGTGTACTTTTTAAAGCATTTAAACATAATTTTCTATTGTAAGGTTATATTGTTCGCGATACGTAATAATTCAAATGTGTTATTAGTATTGTGCAGATTTTTCTGTCACCTAAAAGTGTCAAATACAGGCAGGAAGATATAATTTTAAAAACTCAAAAATATAACCCAAAATTTGACTTAAGAAAAAGAAAATACTATAAAAAAAAGCACGAAAGAAAGAAAGAAAGAACGACCGGGTCATATCTTCCAACCAAAAAAAAAGCCCCTTCATTTTTTTTTAACAGTGCTACAAAAAGATTTTTCTAACATACTTTACAGCAAATTGAAATATAGATTATACGATAAAATAGTATTATCTTATTCAGAACAACTAGAAACGTAATTTTTCCGCTTAAAATGAAAATCTAAATTGGCAAAAAAAAGAAAGCTTATGTGATCCTGGCCCAAAGTATTATGGCCTACAATAAAAGCTAATAGTAACTTATATATAAATGGAATACAGAATATCGCTCATCATTCTATTCTAAATTCTTACTAACAAAGAACATTGTCTTCTTTTCTTTAGAAACAGCCCAAAAGTAGTTAAATCTCTTAACTTCATTTTAAATGTCACCGGAATTTAAATGATCTTAACTTTTTCATTAAAGCCTGTTAACTAGGAGGACGACTCCCACCACCTTTTAATTAAATCAGGTTAACTCGTTAATTAACTGGAAGATGAATGGAGGTTGTCCTTCGTGATTTCAATCATGTGCTTTTTTTTTCTTTTGCGGAGGGATGTCAGGAACAGGTAGTGAAAAGTGGACTAATGTGTGACGACAGTTCAATTGTATGGTGTTGTTTTAAAACTCGTAGTTCGAATTCAGTTAGTATTTATGAACATTAGACTTTTTAATAAATCTGGAAATATTAAAAAAATAACCGAATAGATATTTCATTACTGATTCGTTTATAAAACACTAAGGAAAAAAATAACAAAATGCTAATAGAATAGATTCCTTAAAATTTGAACTCTCTGTAGATACATTGACATTTAGATATTACGTTTGGATATTACTTTGAAAAATAAATAACCTTTTCTTTCTCAAAGTTATTTTTAAACTTCCAGTCAAAGCATTCAAGAGGTTTACTTTGAACAAGCTAATCAAGGGATTACCTTGCAAAAAATAGGAAAAAAACCACACTCTTTGACAAAAATGTCAACACTTCAAGAAGGAATTATCCAATTAAGACAAAATTTGGAACGTCTAATATACATGTGCAGAAAACGAACTGATTAGAATTTCAGAACAATTGGATGATTTATTGAACAAGAAAGAGCTGCTTAAAGTGAGCAGGTTAGCTTGGCGTTGATCCACCCTTGGCCTGGAAAGAAGCTGTTACCAGGCTGTTATCAGTGACGTGGCACGATTGAGACAGTTGGCGGATGGTGTTCTGCTGGATTTCCAATTGGGGGGGGGGGGGGGGGGTCGACATTCCGGGGGGGTCGCTGACGACACCCAATCACATCCCAAAAATGGCGGCCAATAGGAGAGAGATCTGGCGATCTGGCAGGCTAAAGAAGTGTGTCGCAACTACGAAGACAATCAATAGAGAAGCGTGCCGTGTGTGGCCGTGTGTATCTCGCTGAAAAGTAAGTCATAGTGCCGCGAAAGGCAATACAAGAGGTCGTAGAATTTCGTCGTGCAATGAAAGTGCCACGAAGGTCCGGCTGTCAAACGAACCGTACCTCCTTGTTGTGGGACTGTGTGGCGTACGACAGTAAAAGCGGGATTCTGACGATGTCCTGGCCGTCTCCAGACAAGTCTGCGCTGATCGTGGGAGCCCACTTCAAAACGGGACTCATCATTGAAAACAATTCATTCCCAATCAGCACAATTCCACGTTGATCGTGCCCGCCACCACTGCAATCACTTTTGACGGTGTGTACTGGTCAGTGGTAGGCTGCTTAATAGCCCCGCGAGCAAAGATTCTGCTCCGGTAGTCTTCTACTGAAGGTCCAGCGGCTTACTTTAGTAATGATCACACGCTGGATGGTTGATAGAGCAATTGTCAGAGCAGCTGTTACAGCACCAGATTCGTCGCTGCCTTCCCGTTCTGTCGTCGCCCTGCTGTCCACTGGCCTCTTGTCGCTGAAGCCCCCCGTTCAGGACCCATTCCTTTCAGCATCGTCTAATTGCCGCATCGCTCCTACCCAAATGCCGAGTGATTCGTCGATTTGTCCATCCATACTCATATAGTCCGAAGTCACGTATTCTTTTAAACTTGTCATATGATCTTAGTGGCCGTGAATTCGCCGGCGAGGCATTATTACAGTCAAAGGAGTAAAACGAAATCAAAATCCCGTTAAGTTAATTTCTGAACGACAGATTCGCTCTTTATATACACCATCAGGATGCTCAGTTCCAATGGACTGTAGCTCCGGGTTCGAATTTTTGCTCATGTGCGGATTCGGTCGAAAGATTGTTGCATGTGAAGTCTCATTACTATCGACCTGTTTTTTTCTGAGTGCGTCGATTTTTTTTCTCAAAGAGTATATATGTATAATAATTTTCAACCTTCTCAATCTACTGCATAATGTGATATCTCGAAGTTTGTTTTTTTTTCTTTCATTCGAAATTTTTCCTTTTTCCAGTATCATCCTATGAAACTTTTATTCTATCCGTGATTTGGACACGTTTACTTGGTCTCCTCTCATTCCAATAATCTAGTTTACAATTACTTTCATTATTTCCTGTTTGGTACCATATCTTTAGTTCAGCGAATATAAGGTCACCATTGTAGTTTGATCTCACTCCATATTCCTTTCTATCATGTCAGCAAAAGAAATAACCTGGAAAAAAAAAGTCCCCGATCTTCGCTCAATTTTTTCTTTTAGTTTTGCATTATTTGTATGAAATACGCTCTACGCAAGCGTCTTATTCACATTGTTCTTCTGTGCTACTAATTTACTTTATAAGGGCACAATTCAGTTCGCGTACTTTAGCATTAAAGTTAAAAGTCAAAGTGCCCCACGATAAGCCTACACAGGTTTTTGAGGTCGCAGGAGGTCAGGATCTCAGCGTTTAGGACCAATGGAACGAAGTTGAGGTCGGATGGTCAGCCCAACGCCCGCCCATCTTTAACTCCCGGGAAAGAAACCCGGTACCCATTTTACAGAGGGCTGGGTAGACCCTAGGACCCATTTGGAGATGAAAGGAGCGTGGAAAAATCCCCGTCCTCCGCCGAGACCGGGAATCGAACCCGTTACCTCCAACCCGCAGCCAAGCGCCCTGATCACTTGGCTACCGGACCCACAATTTAGCATTAGCAATATAAAATATTAATTGACTGTTGCTTTCGAAGACTAACTATTTAATTTGAGCCTTTTTTTCCCTTTTGTTTGTGTTTTTGATCTTCTTGTCTGTTTGTGACATAATGCTAAAACGGCTGGGCTGATTTTCTTTGAAATTTGGTATGATGCTTTTTGTATGGTCCAACTTGGTCTAGAGCCCTCTCTCGCCCTGAAAATTGAAACTAGTGTGGAAAGCTATGCAATAAACAGCTGCGTATATACCTTGTCTTGTCTTGTCTTGAGCATCTTAGGTATAGACAATGATTGTCTGTTCCTAGCTCTGAAGATGATTTTGGTCTTTCCATCGTAGTTTCGGTCGTCCTCTGTCTCTTTTTCCTTTGGGCTGATATTTCAAAATCAAATTTGGAATCTTGTCGTTAGATAGCCTTTTTACATGGTTAAGCCAATTTTTTTTGGTAATTTTGAATTTCTTGAATTAAACTTGGAGTTTTAAGTTGGGCTCGAATATCATAACTTTTCTTTTTATCGAGACGTGTAAATCCTAATAAAGGTCTCAGAAATTTCATTTGTGCAGTTTCCAATCTTTGTTTGTTTCTTTGTTTTAGTATCCAGGTTTCACTCCCGTATTTAATTGCTGCTTTGGCTGTAATATTATGTAATCTTAGTAGTGTTTCTTTCGTCATTTGTTTTCCAAATCTTCTTCTAATTATTCCATTCATTCTGTTGTATGTCTGTATGTTTGATATCAGGCTTGCCTCATCGTTATAACATGAAATTATGTTTCCTAAATATTTAAACTCTGATACTTGTTCTATTATTTTTCCATTAATTACAATTTTCACTCTTTGTATTTGTTTTCCACACATTGCCATGGATTTTGTTTTTAATTCCGAAATTTTCATTTTATAATTTTTTGAGATAGTATTTAAATGATTTGCTCCAATTTGAAGTTCATCTTCTGAATTTGCTATCAAAACTTGATCGTCAGCATATAGTAATGTCTTCAATTTTTTATCTTTTGTGATCTGGATACCATTTTTATATATTGATTTCCATTCTTTTAGAATTCTATTTATATATATGAAATTATTGCATGACGTAATGTATTACTTTTTACATAGTATTTTTTTTTTTTTTACATTTATTTTAAGTGAAGTTAGGATATATTCAACACTTAATTCTGCAATTAGGAAAGTATAGCTAAGGATCACTTTTTTTTATTTAATTGCAATAATAATATAATAAAAAAAAATAATAAAAAGAAATAAGTTTTCCAACGATTAGACAATCGTCACAATGGATTTAATTCTGCCAATTTAATATAAAGAAAAGGTATGCATTTGTCATCTAAAAAGATAAGGATTAGTCTAATAGATATAAGAATGGGATTTAAATTTTACTTTTTCCCGTTTTACTATTTTAATTGTTTTTTTATTTTTATTTAATTTTAATTATTTGGTGTTTTTTTTTTATTATAAAACTGAAAGATTTAAACATTGATTTCTGTTTTTCCCTTGTCACTGTAAATTAAAATAAAAAAAAATAATGGTGCTGTTTATATTTAAATTACAATGCAATTCACTTCATTAAAAAAATAGCTTTATTATGATTTCAAACATTTGTGCAATTTTTGTAGAAATTTGTAGTTTCAAGATATACTGTCAATAACGGGTTTTTTTTTTCTTTTTCCCAGTTCCTTTCTTATAAAATATTATTAATGAAATGGTCACTTTATTTCATATTTTCATCCCTCTTCCATTATCTAAAATGAGTGTTTTCATGATCTTACATTCTTAATAAAGCGATATGGATAATCCATTTGCGGATCTATTGTTGACTCTAGCAGAAGATGACGAAGACGTTTCTGAGGTCTTTTTCTTTCATTAAAGCGTCGTTATTTTATCAATAGGTTTTTTTACAATTGTGGGTGGAGTTCGTTAGAAAATGCATTAGGCCTATTGGAAAAAGTGAGCTATATCGCTAGGCCTACATTTTAGGCCTAATTCCAGCATTGTCTTCTTTTTTGCTTTGTCATCCAGCGTTTGATATTGATTCTGCTGTCTTTCGTTTTCAGAAATGATTAATACTCTAGCTAACAAAACATTTTTAAGAAATAAAAATCCTTTTATGAGAAAGTAAAAAGCTTCTCCCTCCAATTACGGAAAGACCTCCGGAAATTGAAAGCGTTATAATAACATTGATTGAATTTTTCTTCTTTATTTATATAAAAGTCGAAAACCTGTTCTCCCAGTGAGCTAGAGGATTTTTGAGGTCAATTTTCCCTTTCCCCCGATGTATTACAATTAATTATTCAATAAAGTTATTTAATAAAAATCCTTAAGTAATTACGCGTGCATATAAAAAAGAGCTTCGGGTTCTTCGACTTACGGCGCTTCGGATCCTACTGACATTTTAAATTCCCAAAATTGCTGCGCTTGCTTCGGAATTACGGCTTTTTAGTAGCATGACGCTACAGCCCAGTTGGCTTCCAACTGTCACTGTCAACAGTTGTTTACAAGTACGATTCACAAATGCATCTGTTTGTCTTATTGTGTTACAAATTCTTCATTTACGTCAGTTATACACTTTTATGATGATTGCCATATAATGTGTGCCGCGATAAGTTAAAAAGAAGGCAGCGTTTCGACTTGCGAACATTTCCGAATTACGCATTAGTGACGTAACTCCGGGGTAAGAATTTTTTCCTATATTTCTTAAGAATTTTTTTTTATGTTATAATAATAAAAGCATAATATTTTTTCCTTACACTTATCATTCCCCTCTGAGATCACAAATAACTGCTCGTACAAAATTTGTAAGTCTCTTTTGGCAAAAAAAATTAATGAAGACTACTTTTTTTTAGGTTATTAAATGCTTAGGAAACATATGCTACATTAATGTATTTATGTGGTGCAATTGATGACTGCTAAGACCTCTAAGATTTCTACTAACATTTGAAATAAAATACCGACGGAAACATCCATTAGCAGAACAAAAAGCTTAAGAAGCATCGTGATTTTTCTATTATTTTTTATAAAAGTTTTAAAATTTATTAGGTATTAAGATTCATGAAAAGCAGTATAATACGAATGCAGATTCGGGAAGACAGACAGTTTGACAAAAGAAATTTAATATTTGCTATGGGTGAATCTGAAAACCTGAAATTCGTGTCACAGAGCAATAAATTGAAAATGATTGAAAATATTTGTCATTTTTCAAAATCACACATTGAAGTACAAAATATACTATAATTTAGTATATTTTTTTTAAAATTTTATGGAATTTCCAAAAAAAAAGTTGTCCACAAATGGTGATTCGTCACTTCCGTGGACTGCCCCAAGCTACAGTTGGATAGCTTCTGAAGATCCAAACTGCTTTATTTTTTTATATTTTTCAAATAATATATATTTTGTGAAATTAGAAAATACATAAATTTAACATAATATTGAGTGAAATTTTTTTCGAATTATCAGTAAAAAGTTTTTGCAACCTCAAGTCTTGTCACAAGGTTTTGCCATCACTTTTGTGGACATTCTTAAACTTTCTAAAAAATCCACCCGATGCGATAGTTGTCTTCCATTTCACTTAAAAACAAAAGTTTACACGGCGATTTTGGATTGCGAAGTGATTTTATTCGTCCGAGTCGCACATTTGTCAGGAAAATATTACCTTTTTATTCATTTTTCGTCATTTGCACAGCTCATCCCGTCACTTCTGTGGTCATGTTTAGAACCTAATTTTTCTATGGAAAAATGATTATTTCTAAGCATGATAATTGAAATATGGTAAACTTAATTTTCTGAATGACTTGTGTTCCTAACCTCAAAATGAAGAGCACAAGGGTCAAGAAACATAAGTATTCGTCACTTCCGTGGACATTTGGGGTCCATGGAAGTGATGATCATCAACAATAGCGGCTACTATGTTTTTCACGAAGACTTGTCTTTCACTTCCAATCTTTGTTAAATGCCAATAAGGATATTTATAATTATATAAATATATATAATATAATATACGATATATGTAATTATATATTTACATTTTTATAGACGTTTAAGATTGACAGTCTGATTCATTTTTATTGTACATGATTTTCTCTTTTGATAAAAAGTTATTTTAATTCATAAATTAGTCTTCTATTTATTTATTTCATAGTTTTTCCCACATAAATTCACTATTTCGAATATAATTTATATTAAAATTCGACATCATTATTAACACAAGTCACTTCTGTGGACATAGCCTACCATCATTTTTTTTTTTTTTTTAAATAACCAAAATGCGTTAACCTGAACCACATATATCATGGATGTAAGAACGTCAAAAGCAATCATCTCAATTTTTTTGAAAAGGAAATCTTGCAATTTAAAATCTCAAAAATTTTTGACTGAAATTGCAGGTTTTCTGTAGAATCACCCCTATACAATTAAGAGATATGCGAGAAAAACATTTCTCTTGACACGAGAAACATGCTGAACTCTTGTTCTTCTTGTTTGAGACAAGAAGTTCCTGAAAGGACGTAAAGCCTATTCCTAAAAAAAAGATATTCTTTATCTTTTTTTTTTATTCTGACGTCCTGAAAACAATACAATAGAAAATCTATTTGTATAATCTACACAATCTCTATTTTTTATGTATTGATTACACAACGTTTCATTTATTTTGAGAGTCCACAAATATTTAAATTCATCTCATAATCATAACAGATCACGAGAAACGGGCAGTGCCTTAGCAGTGGCAATAGCCTTTTTTTTTAGGCAGCTAGAGTCTATTTTGTTTTATTCTGTTTAATGTTCGATTGATTTATTGTTTAATATTACCTTTTATATTCAAAGTGATTACAGAGTAAACAAGTCTTCATTAAATAAATTTAGATAAAGATACAATGTAAATCAATAGTTCTTCAGCTGCACAATACACCATCACTAATCCGGCATTATTGGGACCGGTAGGGTGCCGGATTAGTGATTTTGCCATGGTTAGTTAGGACAAACTGAACCCAACAGCTAACCTCCTCATCCTACCTTTAAAATAGCCCGTAAATCAGTACAAGTTAGTTTAAAAGAAAAAAAGAAACATGAAATGAAAATGAAGTGAAATTTTAATGAAGCACAGGTAAAATAAATGATGCAGGTAATTCTGTTGAGTTTTCACAAGAAAGTTTATCACTGCCGCTTCCAAAGTGAAGACCTGAAATTTGCAAGTACGTATTTTTACATGTCTTAATGTTAACAGTGACGTCAATAATGTAACAATGTTTATACAGCTAGTAAAGCCACCAAACAGTAGCGGCAGGTTTATGCGGCGACACTGGAAATTTGAAATTACCGTAACCGAAATTTAGTGCCAGATTAGTGATGGGATACTGTACTTCATTCATGATGTTTTATTAGTGTTTCATTCTTATGAACAAGTTTTAAAGTCCTTAATTATTTAAATTTTTCGTAAGTTAGTTAAAATCCTTTTTTTTTTTGATGTTATAAATGCACGAAATGACACATTGACACAATGACACATTTAAATGACACATTGCAAAATTGTGTATAGTACTGAAATATAAATACATACACACGTAAAAGTATGAAAAACATAGTATATACACATTATATACTGCAAGGTCGAATGTGTTTTATAAAAAGGTTGCTAAAACCTCATGTTTTTTTAACAGTTTTGTAAGAAGTAATACAAAAGAAAAAAAAATACCGCTATTTCTTTTTACAATTATTTACAGATTTGCTCTTGAAATCTTACAAAAATGCAAAATTTTAAAATATTCAAAATAACAAGTCACAACTGCTAGTCGGTCATTTATTCTACAGTATTTCTGCAGTTTTTTATTAGGTAAATTTTAATTATTTTTTTTTAAGCAAAATTTATTCCAAATGAAAATGTCAATCTTTTTAATTACTATTATATACCTTGGTATTAGATAATACTCTTTAAATTTCCTATTAATTAAACATAACTGCATTGTATTGATATTAAAATTGTATAATACCTCGCTGCTATTAGTCAAAATCTCATTTCTTTTAACAACGTATTTCAACATTAATTTAAGGTTCTAATAATATTATTGCTTTTGTTAATAGTATTGTTGTAATAGTGGTTGTTTCACAGACAGCCATTATAAACTCGTTAAAGTTTAGAATAAATGCGTAAGTTATTCACGTGTAATCATAGATTAAAGCTATTTCGTATTCGTTTTCCGAAAATCTTCCTTAAATTCAATAATCTTTGTTAATTTAAGATGAATTTATGATTACATTTAACTTGAAATTAGCTTGAACGTCATCTGCACTTCGTTAGATATTTTAATTCTCTTTGATCTTTTAATGGACTACAATTCAGAATGTGTTCAGAAATCAAAATTGAATCCTAAGTAAACCACAGCGGGGCAATTTGGCTATTCCAGGTAATTGTTTGCGTCCGCAACTAATGCCAAGATAAAGGAACAGAATCTCTTAATAACGTTTCAGATTTTTACAAATTTCAACCACAAACCTCATAAAAATTGTATCTTATTAAAGAGCAACTACAGAATAGTTTGGGGCTACCAAACTAAATAGTTTCGGGTTCGAAGACTTGGAAGATCACTGTTTCGGGTACTTAAATGTATTACTTTCTAATAGCTTTTAAACTAATGAATAGATTTTCTTATATCTTATTGATGGACAAAGATGAATTGATGAACGCTTTTATACCTGCAAATTTCTCTTTTCACAAAAGAGCCAAATTTCAATAAGAAATCTTGGATGATTTAATTTTTTTCTTTTTTACTGATACTGAACAACAAAGTGCTTCAAACAATGACAGTGTGATTGGTAATACATATGCAATATAGTTGGAGAAAAATAGCAAATTTATTGTTTGTTTGTTTTTTTTTTTTTTGTTTTTTTTTTGAGAGAACTACTGACTTTTGAGCGAACAACTAATAAATTTTTAAAATAATCCTTTAAAATAAATGCATTCCAAAGATTGTATTAAAAATTGGTTAGTTTATAAACCTTTTAGGCTATTACTTTCTTAGTAACAAAAAAACATAATAAATACAGCGATAAGTGGGTAAGTAAAGCTCATATCATATAAGTAAAGCTATTTAGAGCTTTAATTATACCTCAATTATTATGTAAAATTTGACTTTAGCGAAAAAAACTGATTTTCAGCTGTTGTTTTTTTTAGGTAAAGATGTCAATTTGAGACCGAAAATTAATAAAATGTTGTAGATAAAGAATATTAAAAACGTTAAGTACATTCAATGCATAACTAATTTTGTGATGTGACTTCAGATTCAGATATAGCATATTCAGTCTTGCTTTGGCCTTTGTGAAGTTTAGAAATTTATTTGTTGGTCTTTGAAATGTGTAATTTGGGAATTTACATTTTATCTAAAATAGCTACAAAAGCTGAACCAATTGGTGAAGTAAAAGTGGCACAGAAGTGGTTAAGTTTGGCCAAGAAGATTTTTATTCTCCGTCTTTATATTCATTAATTGTTTTTATTTATTTCATGTTTTTATTTATTTTGCTGCTGTATGTATATCCTACTTTTTGAAGAACTTTACGTATCTTTCCTTTCATTTTGAGCCTTTTTTCTTTTATTTTTCTGTTGATAACATCAGTGAAATTGCTAAGGGTTTTTCCCAGTTTCTGCTGTCTGATTCAAAGGTCGCCCATCTCGTCTCTATTCCGCCGACGTTCCGAAAAGAAAAACGCCCCCGAAATTATGGTTCTCGGCTGACAGAAGACGATTCGTGGGCTGAGAGTGGTTGGGGAATCCAAATCCCGTCGTCTCCGGCTGCAGGTCCCGTAATCCTGCAATCCGTAATGCACTTGTTGCCCGAACACACCAAATCCTCATTCTTTTTTGCAGCACGATGACCAAGTGAGGATATTAATGTGAACCAAAAAGAATGTCTCTTAGGATCACTGAACTGACACAAATATAATGATATAGGCGAGGGTGGGTGGGAGGAAAGCGGACTTGCTACGCCTTTCTGCAGTCCAAGAACAGAACATCGTCTATCTGATGGACCCTAGGGTAATGAAGCTTCTACACACAGCAACGGAAGGAATAACGAGATCTGTACCAACCTAATGCCCTTCTAATACCAACACGAATAAGAAAGGACAAAGAGATTTATGAAGCAAATGCACAGATCTTTCGAAAACTAGTATCCTCTTATATAACAGAAGAAGCTGTTCGAGGTTATCCGATCTCGACAGTTGATTTACTGCAAAAAGAAGTACCAAGTACCAAACAAAACTTCATGAAAAGATAAAAAAAAAGAACACTATTTGTGAAAATGCAACACCAATCTGTTACTTTAAAATACACAAATCAAAGAAACTGCAATTGCGTATTATTTTTCTTTTCACCACAATGTATTAGCATCAATCTTAATTTTCCATAAAAAAAAAGGCAGGACTTTCAACTCACATCAAAATTTTCATAGTGGCATATCTACATGTATTGATTCGATTTTTTTAAAATTAGATATTAACTACATTCATTTATAACTCCATACTGAAGACGAGATCGAAGGTCCTAAAAGCTTTAATATTTAATGTTATTTTAAAAAATTTAGAAAGAGGGTCTATTTCTTTATATAACGATTTCAGTTATTAGTGGAATTTTAAGTTGGGGACTATTCAATCTCTTCTAAATTGAGAAGCAATGTAATATATTGAAATATATATACTTATGTAATATATAAAATGTTTCTTCATTTATTTGTAACGTAGACATTAGGTTACAGTTATCTAATCGTCTGTAAAAAAAATACATGATTTTAATTGTTTTTTGTTTGTTTTTTTAATATGTAAAGGCCTTTTGGAATGTAATCAAGCACTAAAGTTTATAATAGCTTTATTACTTTACTACTGTTAGTTAAGTAGTCAAACTGAATAGTGACAATTACAAAGTGAATTTGAAATGGTTAAATTCAAAAATCATGGAAAGGTTAAATAAAAGAATGTAAAATCTACTGTCTAAGTAAAGAAGTCTATTTTCTGTTCATTTCCTTAAAAATTAATATTATAATTAATATTATAAACAAATATCTTGAGTACAATGAAAATATTATCATTAATAATTCAGTATTTAAATGATTTAGATTAAATGTAAATTATAAAAGTCTATATTGTAAATTATAAATTGTAATCAGAGTGGAAACAATTACACAATTTGTAAAATAAATTTAACGTGTGCGTAGATATCTAATAGTTCTTTTCATCAAAAGACAATACATTAAAAACTTAAGATATAGATTACAATTTAAAAAAACCGTTACATGTGACGGCTAGCTTACGTCAGTCACCTTAATTATCTCCGTCTGAAGAAAGCTGACGTAAGCCATCCGTTACGTGAAACGGTTCTTTGAATTTTTTATTAGATTTTAAGTTTAAGTGTGTTGTCTTTGGATGAAAAGAACACATTTTGTAATTCGAAGGGAGTCACGAGCAGAGGAGGTGGTTGCAGAAGGGCGCCAAATAGCTTTCAGCCGGCCATGATTATATGTAAGCATGAGACGTTATCGTTTAATATGATTTATTTAGCCGTTATTTGTAATATTTAAGATTTCATTGAATATTAAAGGCATGTTTTTAAAGTGAATGTAGATGAAGAGTAGCAGATCACTGAAAAGCGTTAAGATTGTTATGGATCTGTTACTGTTCTTAGATCTTCTATCTCTACATCTGATATTACACTACACAAAGTTGGATTAACTGAGGAGCTATTTTTTTGGTAACGAAATCATGTTTTCACATTTCTCTTTTTCGCTATCTAAAAGAACTCACGACAATTGCAGAAGATCTACAGTTTAAAGTTGCCCTTCCTCCACTAAATCCTACTAATTCGCACCTGTTACTAATGTTATTTGTCTGATACCCTTTGTCTGGCTTTAGCACGGATTTCCTCTGTCAGGAAATTAAATCTGCGTTAATGCAAATTGCAGAAGAAAGTATTTCAATAAGAGACTTATATAAACTAACGACTGTCGTGCCTAGAAACAAGAGAATGGTAAAACTTCTATTAGAAATAAGCTAGAGATCTCGAAATGTAAAAATTAAATAAAAGTCAAAATTCAGTGATTAAATAAAATCTAAAAGCTGTTTTCGAGTTAAATGGGGAACATATCTTATACATTTACTGGTCAATAATTTTCAAAAGTTATGGGAAGTTAGGCTACAATGAACAATCAGACGTTATTAATAAATTAAGGAATATATAAATAATTTTTATTATTTATTGAGATTTTGTAATCTTTTCTATCTTCCAGTCTTCGGGATAAAGTGAAGATACTTTTTAAAACATGTTTTTAATTTTTTTTTTTTAATTAGGATTTTAAAAAAATGAATCGAAAATAATTTATATAGTTTATGCTACCTTCTATAAAACTTTAGATATAAGTTTCCACATTTTAGAATTTTCTTCCTATAAGAAAATAATAAGAATTAAATAATTCTCATTAAATAATAAGAATGAAAAACTATACATAAAGTTTTTAACTAATTCTTTTACATGAAATAATAATAATTACATTGCGATAGAATTCCATCGCTTTGGATGGAATTTTTAGTTTCTGGGAACATTTTCCAATAAGACAATTGAAGTTCGAAAATTGACTGTAGAAAAAAAAGGTCGTGGGAGGTGAAGGAACCGAAATCTTTCCATTAACTTACAATTTACTGCTTGTCCCTCAATTTCGGCCATGGCTTTCAGGTGTCAGGTGCAGATATTTCAAGAACACCAAATGAAATCATTGTAACTTTGCTTTAGCAATTCCAAGCCAACTGATCAGAATTCGCTTCCTTAATTGGATTGGCGTGAAATGCTGCCTGTTCGAAGCCCCTTTCCCTCCCTACCTCTATGACTTTCAGCAAAACGACAGCCCAATATTCAAGCCATAAATCAATTCAGAGCAAAAATACATCGAAATAATACAATGCCATTGAAGATTTTTTTTAATATAAAGAATGAACATAAAATAAGGCTTCTCTAAAAAAATTATTTGAGTTGTTATCAGTTTTATAAACTAAATGATTTAAAACAGATCACAACCACCAAGCTTCTGCTTTTTGGAACATCTTCAAATTTTCACCATTTGACTTCTGCAAATTTTTTGTTTTTTAAAAAAAAGTTAAAACTTTTTCGACAAAAATTAATGTTTTTATTAAATTTAAATAAATGATGTTTGGTGAAAGTTTTTCGTTTTAATCATATCTATTTTCCTGATAGTTTCAACAACAGTGTAGCCGTATTTTAATACATTGGTATGCCTCCTCCTTCTTAAGGGATAACCTCTTTTGATCACCACATGTGAACTGAGTTGAAGCCGGTTCGACGGTCGCACGCTTTTTTTTCTTCAGGAAAGAAACTCAATACTACGAAAGAGAAGTGGGCCATGATAATAGTATATACCTTCTTTGAGGGATTTTTATCACTCCGGGTTGGTTTTACTCAATATCTTGGCTCGGTTCCTTGAGCCTTTTTCAGGAGATGATGAGATTTGCATGAAATCTGCCGCTTCTATTTTGTGCGGGTCTCAGAGATAAGTGTGTTTGCAATCTCTCTGAGAAGAAAGTCACGGAAACAACTTGTCCGAGACACGGACAAAATAGAAACGGCAAACTACAAATAAATCTCATCATGTCCTGAAGAAGGCTCAGGAAACCATCCGAAATATTGAATAAAACTCACCCGGAATGGAAAAATCCCTAATAGAATAGGATATCCTATTATCCAGTGCTAATTTGGCAAATAGAATCTTGGACTGAAATTCGTATTAATGTTGGTGCATATGCGATTAACCGATAAGGACCTAGCATAAAAAAAAATCTATCCATCCATTGCAGTCCGTCTGGTAATGGTAAATGAAAAACTATTTGCCTACAAAGCTACAAAACTGAAATATCCACTAACATCCAATTGATCTTTGATAAAAATATCAAACCAATAGATAGGAATTACAAAGAGTCATCAACGTAAGTGAATGAGCAACCCTTCACGTGAATAAGGTATCAAAAGTTGAAACTGTTGTTATGTTATGTTATGTTATGTTATGTTATGTTATGTGGGTGGCAGAGAAGCCAAGGACTGCGAGTGGAAGTCTATTGTACTAACCCACAGAAACGGTGGGAGAAGTGCAGGAAAATGGGAGAACCACGAGAAAACGTGCCCACTTGATTACCTTCACAAAATCCACAAAAGAAACGAACTCATAGAGCTGAGAGGCCAAAATGTCTTAGCGACAAAGCCATCCGCGCGGCCTTGGAACTGTTGTTAATTTTATATAGTGAAACTTGTTTTATAACTACAAGCTTTTTAAAATTTTTTAAGGATTTCTTTTTCATAAATTTTGATAATTTGTAAATACGTACTGAAGATTATTAATCGTCTGATATTGAATTATAGTGGAGAGAAAAAGGGAGGGATTGGTGCTACAATATATATATATATAGAAAGCCGGAGAAGAAGAGACGGAAATTGTGGTGATTGATTTACATGATAAAGGATTTTGCTATTTATTTTAGTTCATATCGTGCTAGAAGGAAGGAACAAAAACAAATTGCTTATTTTGTTATTAAATTAGCCGTAGTCAGGGCTAATATATCAAACTCAGAAAGTAAGGACTAAAAAAAAAAATTATTCGGTTTTTTTTTGGTAAATAATGGTCAATAGATAAGGAATTATGGTTCAAAGAACACAAACTGTCATTGTCACTGAAATTGAAATCTACTTATCTTTTTTTATTGAAATTTTACAGGTAAGTTGAATGTTATTTCAGTCTATTGATTTGAATACAGACAATAATCTTCAAACCAAAATTGCATTTAAAACTTTCATTAAACTGTTCTAATCACAATAAAGAAGCAATTTCCTAAGAGTAGCTAAAAATTTAACTGTAATTTTTTATCAGTCATCTATCTTACAACACTTTAAGATTTTTATCTTTTGTGTTCGAAAGTTTCTACGTCAACTATATTTTTCTCCGAAATTAAATACAATATTGCAGTGGTATGGCTATCTTTTTTACAAAAATTTCCTTGAAATACATTTAAAAAAAAAAGCCTTTTTAGAATAAAAAACAAACAAAACTGCGGCAATATAACAAAGGTGTATTAGGTTTCGTGAATGCTTTCAACAAAAGACCATCGTCCTTCCTGCAATAAAAGAACAAGAAGAAGCAAATAAAAAAAAAAAGAAAAAAAATATGTTTTCTTTCTTATGTGTGTGTTTGTCATCCGAAGCATCTCGACAGATTTTTCTGGAGGAAAAAAAAAATTTGAAGCAATCTTCCGAATTTGTCTTGATATCAGAGACGGGAGAAGGAGAAAAATCTCCTTGGTTTTTGTCCAATTTGTTGAGACTAGCTCAACCTCCTACGTTTCACTACCCCACCCCCAAACATGAAAATCGGTGCTTTGGTATTGGGATGGCCTGTTGTCTGTTGCCACTGTTTGGTATAGGGGAAGATGCTTCACTTGCTGGACACGGCTGCACTGCAATTCCTACCCTCGCATCAAAAAACCTTTAAAGGGAAGCAGTCCTTCCTTTTTTTTGGTGCCTTAAATTCAGTCGTGGAATTCAATTAACTTCAGTAATTTAAACTATCTACTGAAACATCATGAGTTGAATTAACTGAATACAGAAGAAATAAAAATCACTGAAATTGAGATTATGGAAAATTATCATTAGTGCTTGAATCAGATTTTTATTACTTGATTTACGCTCCTGTTATGAAAGATTGACTAATTACTTTGTAACAATTCGGCAAATTTAAATTGTCTATTAACAGTATAAATTCTTAATTTTATAAATATTATCAGTATACATGTTTTGTTAGCACTATAATAGATAAGAAGCTAATAAATTATATTTGAGCATTATTAACCACCTAGCAATTAAGGGTGTCCGAAAATTATTCTTATTATCAAAAAATTAATGTCTATTAATAAATATTTTATTTAGAATTGGAATTTGGAAAGATATTTTAAATAGAGTTATTGAAATGTCCCAGTTGATTATTGCTTGATGATCTATCTGTTGGGTCATTGTAACAAAAAATGTAATTATCACTAACCATTGTTACGTTTACTTAATAGAAACGAAATAGATAACAATAAACAAATATCTGAGACGGATTATATCCTAATAAGAAGAATGCTTAGTTTAAGAAATTAATCATAGTTTAACAAGTACAAAATATTTATGCAGTAGGGAAAAAAAATTCTTAATTGGATCATTCATTAAAATCTCATTAGTAATAAAATATTGAAGGTTAAGACTAAGAAGCCTAGTAATAAAAAACTAGTTGTGGTAATCAAGACAATAAAGGGTAATTCTGAACCTGGATTCGATTTCCAGAGCTGGCTTAGGTGTGAATTTCTTCTTCTGTGGTTTTCATCTGTTGCTAGGCTATATTATTAACTGCCTTCTATATAATATCTGGGGCAACGCATCTTCGGCTAAATAGTTAGTTTCTGTCTCTTCTTGAGGTACAAAGATGTTAAATGCCAAGAGCTCGGGTCCTAGAAAAAAAGGCAAGAAGAACAAGATAGAAGCTGTGATAATGAGGGAAGACATCACGGCGGCTTCTTTTCCTTTGGTCCTTCTAATTCCTGAGAATTAAGATCTTAAAATTGCCGAGGAATATTCATGGATTTTACATGGTCAGTATCATTGAACTTCATATTATCTTAAGACAAATGCTGGCTAGAAGCGGATTCATTTTTTAATATTATCTTGCATTGTTTAGAAGTTGTAATTTCTATGAATTTTTAATTGGGTAAAAATATAAAATGTTTGGTGAATTTTGCTGAAGATTTAACTGAAAGTTTATCTTTAAGAAATCTACTAAATAAAAATCTATTGAAGAGCTTAAATAGTGCAGGTGAATTGACGAACTTATTTAAGTCTTTTACGATTAACAGTTAACCATCTTTTGCTAGCAGAAGAGGCTATGGTGTCGAGAGAACACCAATGTTCCAGATGTTTCCAGAAGATCCAAAAAGAAGTCGTCCAAGATACTGAAAGGAACTGAAAGCGGGGGTTCTTGGACTTACTATTCTTAAGATATGGACGAACAAATACATTATTGCATTTAGTCCTCAGCGGATCTTGTAACTGGTTTAAACTATATAATTATATCAATAAGGCTTTACAAAGACAGTCTTTATATTCGTAATCAGTGTATTGCTTGTGATCGTATCGTATAACTCTGAAATACGTGACTGAATTAGAACTGACAATTAGAACTGAATTAGAACCTTCCTGAAACGGCGATTAGTGAAAATGGAGTTGAATCAAGATAGGAGAAAACAAAATAAACGAATGTAGACTATTATAAGCAGAAGATCTTTGTAGAGAGATCAATATGAAAGGCATTAATTGGACTTGCACAGATTTGTTACTTATAAAATGACGACATCTAGGAACTTTCACAAGCGGGGAAAGGATAGAATTTTATCTTAGATTAATTAATAATTTCATTTTACTCGAAATTTTCCTTTACTTTTTTATTTAACATTTTACTTTACTTATTCCTTTAACACCTTTTAACGTAGATGTATTCAATAGATAGATAGAAACGCAGAGGCAAATTTAAGATTCGGAGCAGAAATTTGGAGAATATTAGAAATGGGACGAAAATAGAAGTATATGTTGTTAAAACAAAGAAAGTTTAACAATTTTGATAATCAAGACAAAAGAAATCATTAAAGGAAATAAACTTTAAGTAAAATGCTGGGATTAGGAAAGCTTTGATTAAAAATCGATTTGTTCAAACAAGTAAGTTTTTATATATTTGTAATAGCATTAATACTATATTCAACTTCTAAGTTTGGATGTATAATCAATAATCACTCTTTACAGCATCTTTCCTAGTATTTCCTAGTGAAATATGATATTAAGATGAAGATTCTTGTTTGGATAAGGGTAAGTAAGTCTTTCAAAATCATTTTAGCTACTTGACTTGATATAAAAAAAGTAATGATTTACAAACGTATCGTGTACATTACCATCTTTGATTCTTTTGTAAAGTGTTGGGTAGGGTTAGGGTATTTTTTTCTTGAAAATATAGTTGAGAGAAATAAGCTTATTATTCGTAGTAGCCTATATCTAAAAAGAGAACTGGAAAAAAAATTGACTTGGGGATGATCAGCCATGTGCTGTTCGTGCCAAGATGGTTTAATTTGATAGGTCCCTTTCGAAAAACATCTTCATGTTTATAAGGCTCGAGTTGAACGAGGCTCTCACAATAGGGCTGTTGACGACGGCCCCAATTAGATTACAGCCTGTTCGGCTCACAGATCTTAATTTTGTTCGATTAATATAATTTTCCGGGGACTCATCCTTGAGCGGAGGCTCTCATAACCCCCGGGGATTCACATTTAGGTCTTCTCTGATATCCTTCAATCTCTCCCCCCTCTTGGCAAATGGAAGCATTTACATCCAATTCAGTCACGATTACATGACACAATGTAAGCCAGAAGATGAACAATATAAATACTGAAATCAGACAACTCGGTTCCGAAAGTTACAAGATTTTAAGTTGTTATCGAAGACTCAAAGCTTAATTTCAAGATAGTTTGTTTTGAATTTGTTGTTCTTGACGGTAAAAGTTTGCTTTAAGTTAGTTCCGGTAATACTCAATAGGTGGCTGAGATAGATAGGGGAACATTATTTTTGTTAACGTAGCTTTGTCGAATTAGATTAAATTAGTGATCATCAACACACAGAATTTATTTAAAAATGTATACCGTATTAAAGACTAAAAATGCATCACAAGAGATTTCAAAGACCTTGTTGCGCTCCCTTGTAAATTGACAAGGGATCCCCATAAGTTCTCCGAAAGCTCATGTATGTATTTTTTAGATTTTATTATATATTTTTAACTAAATTTCTGTGTGTTGGTTATCACTTATTTAATCTAAGCATATATTTTAGGTGCTTAGATTATTAAAAAAAATTGATCAATTCTGAATCATTTTTGTAATTCCTGTTAAGTGAGATTCACAAAAAATAATTTTTTTATTGAGAAGACAGATGACAGAGAAATGGCAGCAGTTCTAACAATGACCGTAGTAACATAAACATTTGATTATGGTAATAATCTATCTTTAAAGTATACTTTTAAAGTATTCTGTCCAATGCCACACCATTCACTAATATTTTGGAAGACTGCTATTAGATTTGTAGATCAAACTCTGAAAATATGTCGTAGCGAACAACTCAGAATTCTGGGTGAAGACATCCTGATCTGAAGCAACTCCTTTAAGTGTCAACAAGATGCAGGTATTCAACTCCAAACAATGGCAGATGATTTAAACAATATTTATTAGAAATAACCGTCTTAAACAAAAAAAAAAAAGAATTCTGTAAAATCCATGAAATTCATTTTATAATACACTTTCTTCCAAAAATAGCCGAAAAAGTAACCATTGAAATCATGTATTGTCGGAGTCAATTGACCTTTATAAAGGTCAAGCATCTTTCAATGTTCTGCAAATTCCTCGTTAATTTATTTTTTGCTTTAATATAATAAAAAGCAAAAACCAACCTATGTATTCTATAAAATGGAAATACGTAATTCTCATTACATAATTGTCTGAGTTTTGATTCCAAGTCTCGTCGAAATAAAAATAAGTAATATTTATTTTTAAGGATTTGTAATGGTTTCTTTGGTTGCGTCAGAATTAATCTAAAATTGCTCTATTTTAAATAATGAACAAGCCTATGTTTTGTTGTAAATTAGGCAAAGGAATTTCCAAGTAATTTTCCCAAATTAGATAAAATTTTTAGAAAATTCATGGTTCATTAATTTAGTTCTTTTCATGTCCTCCTGCTATTTGTGCTTTTAAAAACTTCGTAAGACTTATGAAATTCAAAACTGAAGCAAGTAAAATGTTTAACTTTTCACTTTTATCAAAAAAAGAATGAACCATCAATTTTTTAAGCCAGCTCAAATAAAACTAGATTGCGGATAATTGAACAGAATTTTATGGGATTTTAGCACACCTGACAAAGCCTTTCAGTATAAAGCTTTGAAATAACAGGTGTTAAGTGAAGTTGTAGAGGCACCAGATAAAAAGATGTCCATAAAATAGTTTAAACAGATGCGATAAGTTGACCGTCGCAATAAAACAGTTTACGGCTGGTAATTAAAAGAAGTGTCCCTACATTGAAGAAGCTCATGAAAGGGAAAGAACGTTCAAGAATGTTTGTTAGTGGACACTGATAATGTTTTGCACTGAATCAGAATTAAAGCAATGGTCGTAGTCTTACTAAACCACGAAAGATTAAAGAAGATTATTGGAATCAATCAGCTGTATCTCTGTTTAGCAGCAAGTTTCTACTTTTATTTCTGTTTCCTCTCCTAAAAAGTTTAAAAGCATTGTTAGTTTATAAATAAAACCCTACATCTTCGTATAAAAACTTATTTACCAGCGGATTGTGTAAAAAGCAAAATTAGTATATCAACACATTTTTGTTATTTGTCATTCCAAAACACAAGCCAAGTTGATACTATGGGATTATAATAAGTAATAGAATGCGTATTCCTGCAAAGTCAAGTAATCCTTATATTATTGTAATCATCATCTTCACACAATCTGTGGTATTTGATTTGTAGCGGCATTTATTTCAATATGTATTAGCATCGGACACAATCACTGTTCATCCGAACTGATAGTCATATTAGATCTTCAATTTTTTAGAAAAAAACGTTTCAATGTGCTACAAAATCTTATAACTCTACTGAGAAGAAAACATCAGTAGATCGTCAGCAACTTTCAAAATAGATTTAATTAAGTTGAAAATTTGTTTATTTGTTTTAATTCATTAAATTTATGTTGAGCTATTTATATTTTACTTACAGAAGAAACAGTTCACAGTAAGAAGTTGCAGTATTATAATTTATTAATTATATACTTTATCTTTTCGCAGTAGATTAATATCAGATCTGGGCAGCCATGACGACTTCTATCATACACTTTCTCTACAATCTTGAAGTCGAAATCGGTAGTTGCTATGTATTTTGTTTTTATTTTTGGTTTTTAAATAGAATATTTTTTTAAAGTTTTGTGTCAGTGAATTTCAAAAGAAGGAAATTGTTCAAGGATAGCTTAATCAATTAAAAAACTCCATCTATATTCTGCAAGTTTGATTGTATGTAGAAGCTTGGACCATTTGTTACATTATACTTAACAATACTACAACACTATTAAAGATTTACAAGAAAAATTCTGATAACCACTTATAATTTGAGATTCAAATCATTAAAAAATTACAAAAAAAAACACTACGTCGAATGATATTACCAAAAGAAGTTTCAGCTAAAGAAAAATAACCTTAAATTATAAACATGATGCAGTTTCCCAAAGAAACTTAAACATTTTCATTTACCATGTTGATGTTTCATTGTTGTAGAAATAATTTTCAACTAATGAACACAAATGAAAACTTTCAACATCCATGATTCGCCTACAGTTTCTTAAACTGAGTTTATTTAAGGTTACTCTGTTCACTTAGAAATACCTCAAAACCCTGAAGCAAAGCAAACACTTTATTCCTCATTACAATATTAAAAGGCATAAAATATTGAAATAGGCCCGCAGAGAAAAGTCTGCTATCACATGATTAAATAAACACCAAATTAAAATATTATGCAGAAAGGAGATATAATAACGATACCTTAATTGGATAGAGAAGAATATGGAAACATTGAGGCTTTTCGCTACTCAATCCAGCACATAACAATTGTACGATATACGATAATCCACGAAAAAAATTCGTACAATAAAAGTCACAAACGAATTCAGTAACAAAATGAAGTAGCATTTTAAGAATTACATTCGACTAAACTCTATTTATAATATTCTAATTGAGAGGAATTTTATAAAATAAGAATAAAAATTAGCCGATAGCCAATTTATTGAAATTAAAAATAAATCAGAACTGGATTTTTCAGCCGTTTTTTTTCTACATTCTGAAGGAAAGAATGCCTAAACCATCATTATGTAAGTGTGGGTCTGAAGATCTAACCTATAACAGTAAGGAATCTGAAAATTCCTGTAAACCTGTATTTTGTTTTCAAAAATTACAATTGAAATTCAGCTTTTTCTTAAATATACTAATAAGGCGAATGGCAATTTTTATTTTTCTCTAATTTTTCAGGCTTTGTTATTATACTAACCCAAGATCAGCCCGGATAACAATAATGTAAATTCCACTAATAATGTTTTTGTTCTCCTCATTATTTAAATATTTATAAAGATAAAGATTAATTTATTTAAAAAAAAAAAAACTGATGAAGATCATGAAAAAATATCTGTCTATCTGTGTAACTCTTGAATTATTTATTAACTTTGTAACCTTTTTTACTTTTTAAATATGTCTGTTCTTTTTATGTATTTATGAACATTATGCCTCACCTTCAAGGAATGAGTATCTAAAGCTCGACATAGGAGCATTTTTATTTCTTAATCAAATTACCCAATCGATTCTAGCCAAATTTGGAATTTTTGGCTTATATGAAGCCAAAATGAATTTTAAGAAACACCGTACGTTGTTGGTCGTGAATTGTATTCTGAGTCTTATTACTACTTAGGAGTATCTGAATTACTCATGACATGGTTGACAAGGAGTAAAATTTTAATCGGAACTTGGCATAGAGTCAGCTTGCATAAAAGATTGAGGCCAACAGTCTTGTTTTGTGAGCAAAATTTCACTGGATATTTTAACTCATTTTTTTAGTTTTAATTATTACAACTATTTCCATTTATTTCGTTATCACATTTATCATAAAATGTCTGTTAATTTTGTCTGTATAACTTCAAAACAAAAACAAAAAAAAATCTTCAACGAGGAAAAAAAATTAAATTCTTCCAAAAGCAATGTAAGGAATATAATTTAAGAAGAGGGTAAGAACTACGGTAGGTCTCTAATAAATTTTTAGTTCTTTATTTGCGAGTCTGATAGCTCAAGAGCTCATCGCGTTCATTACATCAAAAGATCTGAGAATTTTTCCCTAGGTACTTCTTCTCCAGACTGGAGCGAGAGTTCACCCAGCTCTGTGTCAAATGGGTACCGGATCTTTTACGTGGAGATTGACTGTGGTGAATCAGGCCATCTGCTCTAAGTTCGTTCAGTGGCCTTCCATCCTAGGCTGGCCTTTTAATGAGAGCGAGGATATGATGTTTATATTTATTTTACGAGAGTAAATAGATTTTAATAAATAAATAGATTATGTTCAGAAATCTAAACAAAATTTTATTATTTAGGACGAGGTAGTTGAGGATTCTGTTGTAAGCTTGTGATCCCTCGCTTTACAATAATGTTAAGTAAATTGTGAAAAGTTTGGGAAAATCCAACAAAGCTGGATGTAACTTGTCTTTATTCGTTAGGTTTTTCAGTTAAACTTCGCATTTTCAACTCGTTTAAAAATACACTACGTTGTAATTTTAAGTATGATTTTAGTAAACATTATAATTCTTTATTTTCACACATGTTCTTTTTGCTAATATCGGTAATCAGAATTTACTGTAACGCCATTTTATCATCAAATTTTACTCATTTGACTTGATGACGTACAACAATTATCTCTCTATCATTTTTAAAATCTATTATTGAAACATTACATTTTATTATATGTATACAAAAGCTCGGTTACAACGCGATCTTTCGGATCCAAGATCTCGAAGATCGCGATATAACCGCGATATAACCGAACTTTTATTACTTCGCGACGTCAAATGTCGTATATCGCACCCTATTATCGCCCAGACGATTCCAAATCGATTTAAAATGTCATTTCGCGATTACCTATATCATTCAGAGCTATGTGAGGGAATTTTATATTTATAAATATATAAATCGTTTTCTTTTCAACACTTTAATAGGTTATATTAGCCAAAATCGATTTGGCGCCGCCATCTTGGCATCTTGTACAAACGACGAATCACGTGGATCGAAACTAGATATTCATACGCCTATTAGATTACATGGGCCTCTTTACTGGTTGTCATTGGCAGAAAAACAGATCTCGATATTCATTTTGGTTAAATGAAAAAGTCCGCGAATCTGGTAGTTTTTTAAAAATATATTGTATTTGACGCATTTTCGTGACATTAGGGTGGGTGTAGAGTCTCAATTACTGTAAATAAGTATTAATTGTAAGTAGCAAATCGCGAGCAGTTCTCTAAAATCAATAGATTTTAGGTGAAAAACGGTAAATTTTGCAATTTTACAATTATACATCTTATCCAAAATAGAAGGGGTCTAAGACCAAATCGCGTTATATCCAAATTCGCGATATAAACAACGGCGTTATAACCGAGCTTCAGTGTACTTTATATTATTACAGTAAAAATGTTAATAATTTACTTAAAATCTTTTACTCTTATTTATTTTTATTTAAAATGGAGATTTTAAATAAAAATGAAGAAAAGAGTCAAAGATTTTTATGCTTTGAAAATCATTCACTTCTTCTTTTAAATACTTTTCCAGACTGATTTTCTTCTTTTTTTATTTTTTTGAAATTCTAGATATCCAAACCTCCATCAGTAGCTTCAGATGTGAGGTATTATCAGCTTGTAAATCCATATTTTTTTCCCCCCTTTCTGTTAATTTCGTCTTCATTATTTGGCGATATTTTCAATTTGCAGCTTCTGAACGTCAACAGGAAATGACTTTTTTTCAAAGTGTTTCCTCCCTCGGATGGAGTTTCCAAGCAACGCAAAATGTCGTAGAGATATCAGGCAGAAACAAAATAAGATGACGTAGCACACCGTAGCTGATTTGGGAATAGGTATTTTTAGTTCGTGCACTAGCCAGGAATATTTAATTTACTTTTTCCTAATTTCGGAGATTTCCATTTTTCTTTCCTTCTGGAAATGGTAATAGATGGGACAAACATTTTTACAAGTAAGGTTCCTTTAAAAGTGAGGAAAGTGTAGTTATTTACAACTTGCAACATGCAAATTAAATATAAGTAAGACATCTAATATCAGTGGTAAAATTTGCAATCTGGGGTAAAACATTGGAAAGGAATCACTTGGTCACCTAGTGACAAAAGAATATATATACGAGTGGCAGTCTACTAGTGACAATATATAAGAGTGGCAGTCTACTAATGGATTAATCATTCCAGTTATCTCAGCGACATCTATTGTTACAACGGAGCAATTAAGAACTATTCGTGAATGACTGTAAAAATAATGCGATGTTGATGTTACTCTAATTCCTCACATCTTTGGCAGCTCTGTTATTGACAAATTGTATTTTTTAATTAGAAATTTTACTTCATTCTTTTATTGAATTGATTTCTTTTATCTTAATTTGAATAACTTCTGTCACGTGGGCTTCCAGACATTATTAAAAGTTACGGCCGTTTCCATATATGGACATTTCCTTTTGGTGAAACCAACTACAGATATTGTCCATTACATAACTATTAAAGGAAAATAAGCTAAATTATCTTTTTGTAATGTATCTACACGTATCCTGTTTTAGGTTTTATAGGATAAATAATTTTCAGTTACTACATTTACATTAACATTGATTTGGAGAATTGCACATAAAATCCAAGTGAACTATTGTAATAAAACTTTTTACTTCTGGATTTTTAGATATAAAGTAAGTTTTTATTTCATTTTTATATGCTACTTTTTTCGTTTTTTTTTAAAGTAATTCAGTTCTTAGACTGATTAACATTCTATGAAAATGGCGAGAATTCCCATAGAATCATCTGAGGAAAGGTACTGAGATGGGTTCCCGTTGCCTTCCTCAGGAAGTCATTATGGAATGGCTTCAGACCGAAGAGAAAGTGAAGAAGACGCTGACAAAAACAGGAAAGGAAATTGAAGCAATCAAGCCGCGACCGGGAATTGAACCCAGGTTCCGACTAATCGGCCTCTATGGCATTTTTTGTTTTTTATTTGTTTATTTATTATTATTATTATGCAGAGAATTCACTTGACATTACTAATAGTACATCTCTATTTAAGTTGAAATTTTAATGTAGTCCAAATATTTATTATGTTTCAGTAGCAGTACAATAATGTTATTTACACTACATTATAATTCATGTATGTTTTCAACAATATTTTTTTAGTCCTAAAGTTATCATGTTTCTGGACGGATAATTAAAAATTAAAAGTTAAAGAAGTTACGTCATTCTTTTGAATGAATTAATTCTGAATAAAAACAACAGCAAAAATGTTCTGGTCCAAAGGAGTTCAAAGTTCATTTTTTGACAATGTTCATCGTAGACGTAATGGCGCTAATATATTTACAGCATGAAGTTTCTAACAAGAGAAGTTTTGCTGTATTGAAACGATTAATTTGTATAAGTAGGAAAATAACTTTTTTTAAAGCTGAAGATGAAATTTTAATTTTGCCTCTGCTAGGCAAGTGTTTGTTTTAATCTTAAAGTGAAAGAAGACCATCTGAATTTATCATTAATTTTTTACTACATTAAGATGAATTTAAGAACTAACATTCTTTAAGATCTGAAAACTAAACATTCGTGGAGGAAAGCTGTGGCGAAATGCTTTTTGAGATATATATTTGCAAAATCTCATTAATAAGAAATACAACAAAAAGTAGTAGTAGTTTCTGCTTAACAGAACTATGATTAATTCAAGAAGATCTCCTTCTTTTCAAAGTGCCTTAAAATTTATTGCTGTTGATTCTTGTGTCTCCCGCGAAGAAAATCTAAAATTAATTTTTAAATTTTTATTAAGCGTAGAGAGAAGTTTTCCACCAATCTCAAATATATATTATATCAAACAGAAGTTCCGAAAATAATCAAATAAACGAAGTATCCTATCACAGATAAGAACATAAATATTGAAAATAAGTTTGTTAACTTGTACGCCGTGAGCTACAAGAAGCTTTTATTGTTTATTTTAACAAAAGAATTGATAAATAATAATTAACTATTACGTTTTATTCTGTACATGTGAAGATCTGGATGGGTTTTATTGTAATATTATATCCTGTTCATGAACATCGTAAGTCAAAACGTAGCTTAGGTTTTGAATGTAGTCAGAAAAATGTATTCCTTAGATCGCTGATGCAAAATTTTTCTCTAGTCATTTCAGTAGTTTGGATGTTAAATGTAAGTTCCTAATAATGCATTTTCATCCAGTTTAATATTGATTAAGCAGAGTAATCACTCAAGTGCTAAATATTCTGGCAAGCTGAAATTTTATTGGTCTTGAAGAAGTGTACAGTGTAAGGTCGCGAAATTTCTGTATTTAAATCTGTCTTTTTATTTTGTTCATCATTCTGTGATGTGCTGTATTCTTGTTGTCTAATATTAAAAAAGAAAATCAGGAATTATTTGCAAAGGAAAAGTATAAAACTAAAACTTTGCAACTTGAAGACTATAATCTTTTGAATTAACTTGAAAATATGTAATATTTCAAAGATTTCTTGCCATGCCATTTGACCAAAAGTTATACAGAATGATTGGCTAAAGGATATATCGTCAATGCTCCACATTGTAGCTGTAGTGATGACTGATGCAGAGGAAAAATGCATACTGTTAAACTTGTAGACGACCATTTGTTAGTGGAAAGCTTGCCTTGCCTAAAAGCAACGAAAAGGAGATGGGCAGCTAATTATGAGAATGTCTGTGACGTCACCATGACACCAACGCTCTTCGAAAACTTTTTAAAGGATACTGTGTTTAATGAACTGAAATTAAAATTACAGACTTCAAAAATATAAGAATATTAAGATGTTCTTAAAAGAATTACATAATTTAAATCCACTTTTTAATGTTGTAAAAAGGTTTCTCCTTTTTTCCCTTCCTTAGAGGGCTTATAGAAGTTTGGTGAGGGAATCTACTTAATTCTTTATTATGTAATTTAGTAATGTTTGTCTTTAATAATTTTATAAATATAAATTTCGAATAAGATCTGTGAATTATATATTGGAGGTTGTTGTAATATGGATAAGTTTTGAGAGCATATCCTGGACACTTTCCCAAACATAGAGAAGGGTGTCTTTTGTTCCCTTAGCGGTGGAATAATAGCCCAGAGCCGAAAATTTGCACTTCATTCCATACGAGTCTGTGGTTGGTTACGTTGTGCTCTTTACGGGATCGGTTGATTATGCGCCTCCTCCTCTTCTCCCCTTACTCGTAACCTCGGTAGAGACACATAGGGATGCAACGCCATTTCCCCAGCGGTTGATATTAAGAGTTTAATGTTCAACTCGCACGTTAGAATGCGCCATATTTCAGACAATTATGGTTGTTGCTTTTGAACTATTTATCGCGCAAACACATCTTTCTTTATGAATCGCTCCCTCGAATTTACGGTTATTTTCTAAATCGAATGCATCAGAGGGTCTTTCACTAAGCTAATATTTGCAGATTGTCTTTGCCGAAAGCGAGGTACATCAGAGTCCAATGAAATTTTATGAGATAAAGTACTATTAAAATTAACAAAGGACCAGTAGCAATATAAGATCTTGGGCTTGTCACCCCCCTTCCACTACTACCCCTACCACAAAAGAGAACGTGCTGCCTCCCTCTTACTAATGGAATTCTTGTGTTTCCGGCTGATAATACGATTCTCATAAAACGGCGAGTTTCGAGGGAGAACCCAGACTCCAAACCACTGAGGACGTACGGACGGAAAGGATAAATTAGAAGAAATAATGGTGTCACTGAGCCCTTGTGGATTAGGAAGGATTAAAAGGACAAGGTGGAGATGGATGGCCTGAAAGGAAGGATCCTCCACTCCAACAAGGATTAAAGGTGATTGTATGGAAAGCGAATTAATCATTGCATTTGGTCCCTCAAGAAACGACTATTTGTACGGTGTTTTTTTTTTGCCCCTTATAAAGCTAAATTAACTTTTGACAAATGAACTGTGAAATGATCGAGACAGCATCTTGCCTATTGTCATTATGTGACATCCGTGTTTGACATAGACTTCAACTTCAATGAACGATGACGCTCTGTAAGGGGAATAGATATGGAAATTAATTTCTTTTAAGAACAAAAGTGCTTATTATTTTATTACACTGAAATATTGATTAGATTGTATTGAAAATGAAAACGTAATTAATATGTACAGTCAATTTATGTTAACCGCGATCTTTACGTTCATGAAAATCCCGCTTTAATGGAAACTGCGATTACTGAAGCATTGATCATAGAGGAAAAATGGGGTTAGGTTCCCGCGGACCATTATACACTTTCGCTACCAGTATTTATTTAACAAAAACTCATGCATAAAATTTCAATACACATTTTTCAAGTATATTGGATAGAAATGATCGTATATTGAATTTTTATTTTATTATTTATTTTTAATAAATTTGATTTACATTTAACTTCTAATTTAAGATGATTCAATATTCAAAATAATACGAATTTTGCTTCAGATATCCATTTGAATAAAATTCAAATGTATTAAATGGGTTCCACAGTTCACTTATTTTGTACAAGTTTAGCTTAGGACATCACAATGGCACCACTTGTTAACGCCAGCATACATATGCTAACTCTTTTAACCCAACATAGGCTATTGAATTTTCAAATAGCATTTTTATTTTCAAAAACCTTTCGTATTTTGGGATTTGGATTCCATCCCAAAACCATCACAATCTAAATACCCATAAGGCCCCTTTCTCGGAATCTTTGAATCCAGTAAATCTTGAAATAAAAACCAATTCAGAACAAGTAGCCGGACGATATCACGACATCGAAAAGAATCTACGATATCGAAAAGTAAATTTTAGCCCATTTATTTAAACAGAAACTAGGCAAAAATAAAAAGGATTTTAAAAGCAAAACAAAATTATGGCAAAATAAACGAACAAAAATTTCTAAAATACTTGTAGATGATTACCGCCTTAAACTCTCAGGCAAGCTCAATGCAGGTTGAAAATTGCCAAAAAGCCGTTTTTGGATTAAACTCCAGTGAAAAAACTTTTATCTGGAAAATAATAATGAAAATAAAAAGTGGGCAGTTTCAAACTTTTTTAAGTGAGCCAAGGGCCACATAAAGTCTTACTTCTTCATAAAATAAATAAATAAATATTTTAACAGCGAAAAGATTTTTCGGAGTCAGATACCTGAAACCGTTTTCCGGAGCCGTGAAGATGTGGGGGTGCAAATTAGAGAGTCGTTAATTTTCTTTATGAATATTTGGCACAGTGATAAAATCATCTTAGAAACGCATTAAAATAGGCATTAAAATTTGAAAGACTTTGTTTTATTTAACAGAAATGCAGCAGTAATACTCCTTTTCCCTGAAATGCACTCCCACCTGCCACTCGAACAGACTGAAATTCTTGGAGAAAGCTTTTTTTTTGCTATCTCGTGTTTCTAAAATTATCATCGTTTCTTTGGATATTTAAGCCTCTGTCTTTAAGTCTTGCAATAGTGAAATGCTTTAAATGGAAATTCAACTCATTTTACTTTAATATTTGGCAGAAACTCTTCAAGAAAAATGGGACTTATTAAAGGTGAAAATAAAATGATTAATAAAGGAAGACTCCCAAAGCAAGTAACTTAAAGAAAAACATATATAACACAGTTTAAATAACAAATAAATAAAAATAAACAATAATTAAAAAGGGAAGTATTAAATTCTGTACCAAATACTTTCTTAATTAAAGAAAGTATTAAGTAGGCCTACTAAGTACTATGGAAGTACTAAGAAGGAAAGAAAATATTTATAACAAATGAAGAATAAATGTAAAAAGAAACGAAATAAGACACTAACTACAAATACTAATAATATTATATAGTATGTACAGAGTCATTGGGGTTGCAAATAAAATTCATATTATTCATTTATTGCAAAGAAATTCAAATTGTTATACGAAATAAATTATTTACTCTATATACTCGTCAACTGAAGATCTACATTTATATCTTTAATTAATGAAATAGTCACTGGTTATGGATTGATACAAAAACAAAGTCATCTTACCGGAGAAGAAAAACATTCTACAAATCTTATATATGTAATTATTTATATATCATTATAATTTTTTCCTAAAAATATTGTAAGGTTGTTTCCTAAAAATATTAAAAAAAAAAAAAAAAATAGACGACACGAAATGGGACATGGGGACAAAGGAAGAGATTGGAATTTTAGACTCTATGGCAGTGGTTCTCAACCTTCTTTTGGATAGTGGCGCACTGTAAAACAAAAAAAATCTGGTGTAATTCATTATAAAATTAAGAATATGTTGATCAAGCTAGGAATCAAAATTTGATATTATATCATCTGATAGATTCAATATTCATAGACAAATTCTCTGTTTCAAATACAATATTAGCTTCCTAATCAAAATATGTAAGTGACAGAATAATTAGTGTGAAGAGTATTGCTGAAAGATTGGATTAAAATTAGTGCACCTTAAGTTTAATTCTCCTACAGATAATGCTACACCCAAGTAAAACACGTGGATCCCATGACTATTTCGGAACTTGCTACTTCCTTCAGTACACTATGAAAGGCAATAGCACACATTCTTATTTCCAAAAATACATAGTAATAACAACCAATGTTAGCTTGCCTGCTAAATGCTACGGTTTACCGTAGTACGGTTTACGGTTTTTTATTACTGTACTTCGCATAAAAAGCTGCAATTTGTCTGAACTCTAATCTGGAAGCAGATATCGTTTTGTTTTGTTTTTTATTTGTTTTGTTTTTTTATTTTTTTTATTACAATTTTTCTTCTTCATTTTTGTTCTTTTTTTTCTTTCCTTTTTTTTAATCTTTTGTGGATGGGCCATTATTGTGTTCACATGGCAGAAGCACAATCGATTGTCCATTAATCTATATATGTTTCATCCTAAATCGGATGAATTATAGAAATCGGCAACTCCGACTTTGTCAGATTTTCTCTGTGTGTAGTTAAAAAAAACATTATCACAGTTGTAAACAAAAACATCTAATAAAAAGCATTTTACAAAACCTTTCTGCTGTTAATAAACAAGAATATACTAACCTTAGAAATTTGTTTCTAAGGATTAATAATGTAAAATTCACTAGGATTCAAATGAATCACACTAAATGTTGAAAACGACTTCTTAAATTTACTTTAAGTGAACAGTAATGGCGTGACAGTGGAATTTCGTCTGTCATGATTTTAAAAACATGCAGCGTTTTACACCTTCAGAAAGAATCCAAAATTTATTTTAGTAATTCGACTTCCGTTAATCTCTTCCAAAAATGTTGATAATATTAAGCTTGATTTCCGTTGAAAGAAAATATTCGTGCAATTTAACGATTCTTTGTCCTGTAATACAACTTCCCTTGTGATGTTCTCCGTTTTCTATTGACTCCAGCAACAAATCGCTTGAACTGTTGATTTGCGTGTCAAATCTGCAGTTGAGGAATGCCATAAAACCAATGTTATTGTCCTCCTTCCTTGTAAATCTGTCGTTCATTTGGAACAAAAATATGAAATATCATCTCATTTTGTGAGGAAATTGCTTTTGTTCTTTTTTTTTTCCCCAAGTAAAATCCGTGTTTTAACTAACATATCACCGTAACTCAATGAGAGCTTCATAAATTTCAAAACGAAGTATTTTTGATAAAACTAGCTTACGTGCATCAGTAAAACTTCTTATCTATCAGATGTTGCTGAATTAATTAATCTGCATATTGAGGGAGAATGAAAATAAAATAATTAATTAATTAATTAATTAATTAATTAATTAATTAATTATTTTATTTAAGCCTAACCTATGCTTACATCCGACAGATTAATTATTATAATAAATTATAAATCTTAAAAAACGTATCTTTATCTATTTGTAAACGTTTAATCATTCAATTTTTTTGAGATAAAACCTCGCTAGGTGAGGTCCGGTAACCAAGTAGTAATTCGCTTCACTGGGGGCTGGAGGAGCCGGGAATTTTTTTCCCATTTTGAATTCTCCTCCAAACGGCCTAGTTGTCCACCCAGCCCTGTGCAGAATTTCTTTCCCTGAGATTTAAAGGCGAGTGAGTGTCAGGAAAGGCCGGGCCAGTGGGATACTTTAACTTAAATAAACTGAGCTAGATTTCTTCAGTATAAAGTTCTAAGCATATCTAAACATGTTCAATGCATTATGGGATAAGTTTGAATATGGTTAGAACTTCAAATTTCATATTCTAAAAGAAAATGATGTTCTTTCATTGCAAGCAAACTTTCAGAAAAAGTGCTTGTGCAATAGCTGTCATTATCATCAGAATAAAACAAAATTCACATTTGAAGTAACCTTTGGAATGTAGTAGGATTACCAGAATTGCATTAATGTCGAAAATACCTGCCAGCCTTCCAACATTTATCTAATTTCAAGGAATTTCTTTTCCTAAAATGTAATCGAATGCTTCTGGATTCATATGATGATATTTGAAAAACTTGTTTCTGCTCTTTTTCTTTTTTTCTACATTCTGGAAAACCAGCCTGATCAAATTAGTTCCTGGGTGTGTTCCTTTAATAAATTTTTAACCGCTTTGGCGGGTTTATATAAAGGCAAGAAGCAATCTAATTTTTATATTTGAAATTTTTCCCGTGTGGAACCTTGTTGAGAAATAAGTGCGTGAAAAATTCCCATAGAAGTATCCTTGTAACCCAAACCTTGGATTTTCATCAATGTCTTAAACAGTTGGATATTAATCTGTTCTTGTAATGCTTTTAATATCTGCACGAACTTTATCATAATTAAATTAATCAGATTTAAACAATTTCAGTGAATAACATGTACAGTATTTTAAATATTTGTTTTGTTCTGAAAAAACAAAAAGGTATTATATTTCAATTCAACAAATATCATAATTTAAGGAATAAATTTTACATAATCAAATTTTAAATAAAAGCTTAAAATATCATTAAATATAAAATTTGTCGTTAATATTATTTTGATGATGTTTAAAAAAAAGATAAAGAAAAATAAAAGCCACAATATTGAAGGAAACTAGGTTTCAAGATCTTTCAGAAACTTCTTGTTTAATAGTTGGGAAATGTTTAAGAATAATAAAAAAAACTTTGATCTAGCATACATATCATAAGTAATAATCTTCGAATTTCCTTTATATCTAGAAGCTGAAGTGTTGAGGAATGTTCATCCATCTTTGTGATTGAAATAGAACGAGCACTATTATGCTGTGACCACGTTATTCTGATAACCATCTCGCAATGATTTTGAGTGCAAAGTTATTCGTATGAGACTGCCTCCAATAATGAGAAATTACTGTAGCATGTGGACTTATCACTTGTCTCATGCAGATCGTGTTTGTAGATGCTACACTAATCACGTGACTGTCCATTTTTAATGTTTTATAGCGACCCTTTTGGGAACTATTGTGATATCGACAAAAAATCGTTAGGTCCTGTCCGTCCGTTCGTCTCTGTCCACCCCTAACAACCCCCGAGCGGAAAATCGGTTCGAGAAACGGACTTCACCATCACATTCAGGGGCCCAATAGGAATATAGGATATTTTCAGAGGCCCAAGCCCCCCCCCCCCTAAGTTCTAGATATTTGGCATTATTATCGTTCGATTTCCGATATTAGCTTAAATGTTAGAAATGCAACCATCTCATTTCAGTTGTCAGCTACAATTTGATGTTTAAGGTATCGGACTCATACACTGAGGATGTCGGCTCAAATCCATATATCTACTTAATCTCAATATCTGAGTGGTTTTTTTGTTGTTTTTTTTTTTTTGTTTCTTTTTTTTTTATTTGTCCTTACTTTAATTTACTTCCTTTTTTTTTTTACTATTATTATTATTTTTTTTAATATTATGGGTTGCCTTTAAGTCTATGCTTTAGCACAAATTATATTCACTTGTTTGTTGTTTTTTTTTTCATAGAAAATATTTTTTATTTATTACAATTTTAAACAAAATGACCAGTTATTGGAGGACCAACACAGTAACTCCCAATGTAGATAATATTGATTGTTGACTAAGTTTGCGCAGTCTCCACTATTCCACTTGATTGTTTTTCTCCCTTGTTTGTCTGTTTGTTTATTTCTCTGCTGGTCTGTTTGTAAAGACATTACACTAAAACAATTGGATATGTCACTTACTGTTTGTTTTTGTTTTGCTTTTTATAGAATAATTATTAAACTTATTACTGAATTAAGTTTTATTATTGTTCTACAATTGACTGGACATTCAGTAATATTACATTTTACTAATCTTTGCTAAGCTGTGAAAACATTTACAAGCTTTGAAGAACATCACAAAATATAATTAAGATTAGAAAAAGATTTATGACTTGTTGGGAAAAAGAGTTTACTAGGTAACCCTTTTCTGGACTTTTTAAGGATATTTCCTAGTTATGTTGAAATCATGTTGACTGTATGTACAGTCAGTATCATATTCCTATGGCTAGCAATGCTTTCTTTTTATTCAATAATCATAATAAAGAAATTTAATTACAATAACATAGTAGAAAGGAAGCATACGTCATTGACACTGCTAACTACTTAATAATGATCAGCAATAATCTGAGATAAAGGGCTCTATGTATAAACGCTCTGCCAAAACGGTGGTCAGTTGTTGAATCGCTACTCGTATTCGAAGCTCTAGAATTCTTCAAATAAAAGTTGGTATGCACCAAGCACAATTAGACAATACTTTACTGTTGAGTCGTTGGTGATGTCTCCAGTTTTTAAAAATGCTCCGATTAGTTAAATGATATTTAACGTCATTTCCCTATCACTTTTCGCATGCACAAGTATTTTTCAAAATGACATTTTCCATGGAAAAGAAAATAAACACATTGGCTGAATTTTTCCATTGGAGACAGGAATCTTAAAATGAATTAACCCTGTGTAACATTATTTTCGGAACTTTAAGTAGAGTAAATACTTGTAATTCATCGTCAAATAACAGAAATCCTCGTCATTGTCTATGGAGAGAGAGTTTTGTAAATAAGAAACGATTTAACAGAAGAAAATTGGACAGTTAAATTTTGATTAATCAACAGTGATTTAGTGACCGATGATGTTGATGTGCAGAAAATGTAGATTAAAGGAGATTTAAATGTCTCTCAATGTTAATGTAAGTTTACTTACACCGTCTTAACTATAGTGTCTTTTCACATATAATAATGAATACACACTAACTTGCCACTGACTATGTTATTCTTCTAACATATGAAGTTCATTCTGTTTCTTATTTTTAAAATATTCTTCCTTAAATAACATCAGAAACTAAATCAAGAATAAATTTTTACAGTCCTTTTACATTAAATCATTACAGAAGAAGAATGATGTTTAATTTTTTTACTATTCTCTAGATTAAAATTAAAAGTCCTAACTTCGAAAAAAAATATTTAGCGTTATATTCAGCTTTATATCCAGCGTTAAAACAGTTTTTCGTTTTTCTTCTTTGCCTATTTTTGTTTTACTTCTTTCTTTTTTCGTCGAAACAGGCTAGGCATTTCTTTCGCTTTTCACCACATAATGGCGCTTCATTCGGTTTGAGCAAACAGTTTGGGATCAAAAGCAGCCGATCATATTTAGTTTGGCCTAATAAGCGTGGCTGCCAAAAGGATGAGAGCTCACGGCTGCTACGGTCCAATTGAATTGAAGATTGCTTTGACAATTTGAATACCAAGGGAAAGATTAAAAATACAAAAAAAAAAGAAAGATAAGAGAATAGTGGTTCAAAAAAAACAAAATAAAGACTTGACAAAGTTCTTTTCATTCATTGTAATGTACCAAGGTTGTTATAATTAAGGTTCCTCATTTAAAGCGAGATAGATCCATTCAAATGCAGCCACTGTGATGTAGAGACAAAAAACAGGATCCTTCTATTGCTTCCCAGGGTCCTTCTATTGCTAATACGTGTTACTTTCTGATAATCAAAATCAACAAGCTTAATGATATAGCTAAGAGTTTTTATACAAAGCCAAGTAAAATAAATTTTTATTAAATTGCATTTACTTTTCATTGAGCCACTTAGTATGTAAAACAGATATTGAGAATACTGTTATTATCAGTAACGAAGCAAGCTTAGACTTCTATATCCACTTTTGAATTAAATATTTAAAAAGATAGTAATGTCCGGTCTTAGCAACTAGATTATCCAAGTTCGTCATATTTGACCCATACATAAGGTTGAACTTAAAAAAGCAAAATCGAAGAAGAGCGTTTGTCCTAGTGCGGTAATCCATAAAAATTCAATCCACAGTCGATGACCGAAAAATAAGAACAAGACTTTTGATATCAGCAACTATACCATCGATGTTCATGACATTTAAAAAATTTCAAAAGAAATATTTTATAGCAATTTGTTTTTTTACATAAAAAAACATAAATTATTATAAAATATTTCTTTTGGAAATTTTAAAATGTCAATTGCTGATATCAAGAGCCTTGTTCTTATTTAAATTATTACTAAGCATTTTAATTTCCCTTATGCTCTTGCAAATAAATAGCAAATAATGGTCTGAATGATTATCATTTATTCACGTGTAATACTACTGTAATCAGTTCAAAGAGTTAAATATATCGACATTCAGAAGATCAAGTAAAATTGAATCGTGTAAATTCTCTTTTACACGCCTACGTACAATAAATTAAATATTTCCAATCAGATTTTGAAAACGTTATTTATACTGTATGTGTTTAAAATTCATGATGTAGAAATGACTAGAATAATATTTTTAAATGCGCATGTCCTAGTGCAACAACCGCTAAAAATTCAGCCCACAGTCGGTGACCGAAAAATAAGAACTAGACTTTCGATGTTAGCAACTACACCACCGATGGTCATGAAATTTTAAAATTTCAAAAGAAATATTTTATAATAATTATGTTTTTTTTACATAAAAAGTCACAAATTCAAATAAGAATGCCTTTTGAGTTGAGCTGAGACTCTGGGACTGCCGTTTCGAGCTTGTAGAGCTCTCCTCAGCCAGAGCTACTCAGCCAGTGCAAGACTTAAAAGGCGTCTTGAGGGGAAGAATTGGGAATTCACGATGTAAACAGTGACCCATCAATAACTAGAAACAAGAAAATAAAAAACAAGAACAAAATATAGATTTCAAAATCTTGGGCAGCACTCCGGCTACCTCAAAAGGTATTTGAAAACAAAAAAAGGAAAAAGAAGAAACCCTTTAGAGGGTAAAAGGAAAGCAATCAATTCAAATAAGTGACTTATTGAGGGGTCACTGTTTACATAGTGAAACATAAATTATTAGAAAATATTTCTTTTGGAAATTTTAAAATGTCATGAACATCGGTGGTGTAGTTGCTGATATCAAGAATCTTGTTCTTATGTAAATAATTACTAAACATTTTTTACTAAACTTTCCCTTATTTTTCCTAAAATTTCCCTTATGCTTTTGCAAATGTTAACCCACATACTAGTCGAAACTTCATTTTTTCTAAATTTTTCAAGACATAGAATCTTTTAATTTGTTGTTCCTGACTAGACGAAAAATTGTATATTAGGATTGTCAAAGACTCTGATTTGCATCTATTATTACTTGAAAGTGAGTTCTAAAATTTTGTCACCGGTATTTCTTAAATTGATGAAGGGAATAACTTGATTTTGCATGGTAACGCTGAAGAAAAGTTGAAGAAAAAAATCAAAACACGTTTGATCCCTCATGAATAGGTGGCCATCTTAGCAATTGCCGAATACAATGGAATATATCCTTCCTTAGTTTGACGCAATAGTGCTGTGGAAATCTGGTTTAGAATTCCATTATACATTAAGAAAAAAAGCATGATTGAACAGCTCCATAAGGAGCAGTTTGATTCAGGTAATTTGTAAGGAATTACAGAAAGAATAAGAGAAACATTGGGAAATGTTATCATTTTCATTTAAAGTTGGATAAGGTCTATAGTATCGATCAGGCAGCAGACGTTTGATAAATATAACCATAACTTCCAAAGTTCAACACTGTCACTGATATTGAGAAGTTTATATTTAGTAAATATACACTGCCTTATTATGTACATTGTTAGGTAATATTTGACGTAATATATTTTCAAACATTGAGGATGCTGTCAAACAAAAGGTTGAGTCAATTTGAAAATAATTCGTTTCTGTTAATTGAAATGCTTACTTTTCGAAATATTGCTGTAATTTAAAATATTTGGAAAAGTAAGCATTTCAATTTAGAAAAGTTTGATTTATTTTTCCAAACAAACAATCTATTTATTTATCAGTTGATAAAACAAATCTTCCAATTCCTTTCCCATAGCTAAAACAGAGAAGCAATATTCATTTTTATTTAGATATGTGCTGGTTTGTTTATTAGTTACAAATCTTTTCTTTTAGAAAATTATCAAATAATTCCTTGAAAAAAGAAAAAAAACGCTGCTTTATGTTATCATATTCGAAAGCTTATCGATAAAATATAGAATAGAATGAGTAGTTTTACTCATATTAATTTTTAAGATAATTTTTTTTTTTTTATCTATAATACATGTCAATACATGCATTCTTTTTTTTTTTAGTTCTGCTGCTTAGTTTATATTTAAGAAAGAATTGTCGAAAATATGGCATAGCTTTATTTCGTAGCAAAAATCCTTTATATTTAATGAATTGCCTGAAGGAGATGATATGAACTTTTGACTGAGAACATTTAATTTGAATATTTGAAAATGTTTTCTTCATTTTATAAAGTCTGTTTCTTTAAGCTATTTTGATTCTGTCTGATTAATTAGCGAAATAGATGCCAATATTTTTATTGAATCTTCTTTCCAAATACTAGAAGTACAAAAATTAGCTTTTTTTGTTTCTTTTTCGTTTAGGATTTTTTTATAGTTTCAAGTTGGTTTCTTGTAACAATTAGAAACTTATAAATCTGGGGAATTCTTTGGATTTCGACAAAGCTTTGATTCTCAAGCACAAGATTAAAGATCTTCTGGGATGCGGTTTTCGAAACCCTCTAAAATTCCTAGTTTTGTACTTAAGTATTTGTATCACGTCTTTGTATAATAGTCAAATTTAACGTGCGTTGAGGATATATAACAAGAAAAATAAGTATAAAAACGCACACAATAAGAGGTTTACTGAGCTATTTTTTGATTTTTCGTACCGAGAACCCAAGACAGACTATTTCGAGATTCCAATCACTCGTCAGGGGGGTTTGTAATTTAGTATTTATACCAATCTCCCAACTTACAGTACTTAGCTACAGGTTGAAACGTTTTATAACTTCAAGAACTTTTCTACAAGACAGAGGATTTTTATAATTACCCTTTTATCAAACAATCTTTTCTGGATCTTCTGTGTTCCGTACAAATACAGAAACGGAAGAATGAAGATACAAACAAACGAACACATTCGTTATGTATGAGATATGCTGCTATCTTTATGCTTTCAGTATTTGTCAGCTGAGATTATTGAAATCTTCTTCAGAAGTCAACTGCTATTAGAGAAACCACATCAGTAGAATTGTATATTGAAATATAAAAGTGAAAATATTGATAAAAGTAAATACGATGAAATCAAAATAAAAACAAAAAAAAAAACTTTGTAAAATTGAATCATTGAAGTTGAAAGTTCACATCTATATTTTTTAAGTAGGGTAAGAGAGGGTAAGATGACGAACTTAAGCTTCAGAGATTGTCCCTCGGCTTAGTAAGTGGTTTTAAAACCTGAAATTTGAAAGAACACTTCTTGTAACCTTTATATTCAATAAAAAAATATGAAACGCTGTTTTACCCTCTCGAATTATGAAAAATATTTCACCAAAAAAACAGAGTAATTTTCGTCATCTTACTCTACCTAAGGGGTAAGATGACGAACAGATAAAAGTAATACATTTAGATAGTAACATTTTATTTTAAAAATGCAGAGAAACAACTTCACTTACTAACGTATGGCATGAAGTAAAAAAGTCAAAGATGAAACACTTAAAATACAATAACAGATTGCTCATAATGAAACAAAACTTTAAAGAATTAGGTACAACAAAAATTTAGAGAACATTATTGTTGGCTCTGGCACGTTATGTTTCTTTGCTGCAGCATTTAGACTTGAGGTTTCATCTTTTACTTTAGCAATAGCTGCATTCATTGTCGCCTTATCCCACTTTCCCCTGTCACTTTTCCTTGTATAATTTCGTGGCATGTTGTTTATAATACCTAAAACATTCATAGATAAACAGTCTTTTTTTTATAATAAAAGAAAAAAATAACTGCAGCTAAAATTCAATTTCAAAACCAATTTTTAAAATAGGACAAAAGTTATTGATAAAAGGTACTCAAAAACATGTTGATAAGATGACAAACTAAGCAAACTTCTCGTCATCTTACCCGCCCTGCCATTCGTCATCTTACCCCACGCCGCCAATTTGGTTTAGAACTTATTTATCATTACCGTAGCTTATCGTAAACAACCTACAACATACATGGTTCTTTACATTATGAGTTGTATTTTGAGAATATTTTATGAAAGAGCAAAAACAACTTAACGTAGTCGAGTAATTCCTTACGCTGTGAAGTCCAAAAATTACAAACGCACGGGAAACAAACACATCTTAGTCGCTACTGCTCGCAAAACAATCTGGCCCGACATCCCTTGCAGTGAACTTCGTTACTAATCACCTGAGTCTCATAAAGTGCTTGGACAGGTGCTCCTATCTATGCATGCGCCGGAGAAATACCGAGTTCGTCATCTTACACGCTTCGTCATCTTACCCGACTTTCCCCTATTTATATGACACTATTAATTGTAAACTAAATAAAAAAAGAACAAAAAGGATACACAGTGATGATTTATTGAAAACAATTCTACTAGATCATTTATAATTTTTGTAATATTAAGATAAGGTTTGGGCTTTAATCTTCTTTAGAATTACTTATTGCAACAGCCTTTTTTTTATATACAATTAGCAGACAATATTATTAGACTCGTTCCTTTTCATTAAGTACAAACGTCTTTCGTCGCCTATCTTGCAGTCCATCGATTATTCGTAATTTTATTCTTCCGTTATTCATAAAATTTGGTGAACGGTGAGATTAATAAAATTTAAACATCAAATCCTAATTTCCAGATTACTTGAAAAATTAAGGCTGTAAAGTTTCATTTTTATAGCTACGACCACGGAGAACGTATTACCATCTTAAAAACCCGTTCACAGATCAGGATCACAGGTAACAGCAAAAAATTCGTTATTGTACCCTTAATAATATTGATTAAAATATTTAAGATGTGCACATTTCAATAGTACTGTAACTTAAAAGGCAAACACACATGACTTAAGATAAAATATATTTACACATATTAAAAATACAAAGCCTTACCGATTTCGCCCATGACAGAGCTTTTATCACTTGTAAAAGCCCTGTCATGTACGAAACCGGTAGTGGTCTGTAGTTTAATGAATATAAATGTTTTTTATCTTAGTCATGTGTGTTTGACGTTCCTTTTAAATTACTGAATACACTAAATTGTGTACTACTGAAATGTACACAAGTCAAATATTTTAATTAATAACATTGGATGAAGATATTTACAAATACTTTACAACTGAAATTAAAAACAAATTACATTCTTAATAATCATATTTAGAAAATTTAAAACGACATAAATCGATAAAAAAATAGGTAATGTGGAGTCGCCATATTTATCCTGTCTATCACCAGCTAAGACAAATGATGTTTAAAGCATCTGAGGACAGAAGCTATTTCGTTATTCAACACTTGCAGTTAAGCATTTATTAAAAAAATTGTAGCAGATTGTTTGCTTTTTCCTCTGCTAGTAATTAAAGATGTCTTATCAATAAAAAAGAAATGATAAAAAAAAAGACTGTGCCTTATATCGATATTGAAAACCTTTTTTATCTTCCTTCATTATAAAAGAAAGAGCAATTTTCTTTGGAAGGGCTTCTTTTTTCCCCCTTCTTCTTTGACAAGCTGTTTTCATTGCAAGAACATGATCAAAATAACTGGCGACATTTCAAAGGTTATTTTTAAAGATCTAAGAACTTGAGTTTCTCTCTTTGAACTAACCGTTTGATTTACAGAAAAAAAAATTAGGATTAAAGAAAATTAAAAAAAAAAAAAGAAAAAGGATCCTGTAGGTTGATTAAACTCATTGAGGAATTTAAAGGATTTAGTGTCAATCAAAAGTATTGAGAGACATTGAAAAAAAATTCAGTACTTGACAGTAATACCTTCCACTTTCTTAAAGGCTTCTGTAGATGGTTGAGATTTGAATGCACTTCCGGTGTACACAAAACAAATTGACACCGGAAGTCGTTCAGTAATTTTTGGTAAATTATCTGGTTCTGAAATCGAAATAAATCTTTAAAATGAAATATGATTTTTATTTATTTCATTAAAATTTTAGAAATGAACCTGAAACTGCAGTATGAACTTGCTACTTCGGAATCGAATAATAACTGGAGCCAAGTACATTACAGCGTCATGTCAGCCATTATTAATTTCAGTCACAAACGGAAATCAGTGTTTTTATATTTTTCTAGAATCTTTGAACATCTTTTTACATTATGTTTAATAATTAAGAATAGATAGTTATTTAGTTTCTGTTCATTCAATTTTAAAACTTTTTTCTCATTGTTTAAGTAATAGGAAAAAGACTTGGAGTTTTGCGCTTCACAGAGTGTTTTTAATCAGATTTCTTTTTTATTTCGGAACAGAGAGAGAGAGAGAGTAATATCGTCGCGGTTATTGATCTAAGATGAGAGAGATGTTGACAAGCTTCAAAGATGGCTATGCTAATCCCTAATCAAACGAATGCAGTATTGGAAATTGCTTTTTAATCCAATAAAAAGGCCAAAAGTGCCAGTGGCAATTCTTACTGCGATCTACATCGTTTATTCGCTTTTCGAGCCTTAATGCATTCGCATGCTTTTTCTATTCTCGTTTGTAATGGCCCGGGGCAATTCAGCATGCAAGTGCCTCTACGCACTGCATACTTGTGTTATCGAAGCACGAGACGAAAAATGCTCATCCCCTCGTGTATCCTCCCCTATCCCTACTACGCATTAGGCGTGTTGTGCTGAGATGGTGGGAGTGTCATTGATACAGCTGGTAATTAGAACTCATCAGCAGCAATACGAAATCCCTTTTGCTTCGGGGCACATATGCTTGTCTCCTCCCACGATTCTATTAAACTTTCTTCCAAGAATATTATTCATGTATTCGCAGAAGTTCAGAAGACGCTTGCCACAATTAGGCCCCGCAAAACACGCTTTACTGAGTCTGTGGTTCGCTGTCCAATATACCGAGCCGCTAAACTGCTGCTTTTGGTTTTTATCTGTTGCGAATCTACCGTATAATTTCAGCAATAATGGATGAGTGCAACATGCATTTCCAATGGGGCGATGCCGAATGGTACGGTTTGAGTTCTTAAAGCACAGATAACGCTAAAAGACATCATTAATTGTAAAGAGGATAGAAACTCCTTTTCTGACAGAGTTTTGTTCAAGATAACAAGAACAAATTTTCCACTGTTAGCAAATCGTTTCAACCATGCAAAGATATTTATTAGCATTCTGTGTCAAATTACCAGAGAAAAACTCTTTGCAATAACATTTTTTCATTAAAGTACTGGAACTTTAGTTTTTTTACGTGAAATCAGTATTAACGGAAACAACAAACAGTGGATAAAAGTTGTCACTTACGCATTAAATACAAAAACAGTTTGAATGAACTTCAGAACTCTAAATTTCCTTACCTTAAAACTGTTTTTAAAATATTAAATAGTATTATCATTAAGTGAAGTCACAACATTTTTTTTATTTTTTAATTCTTAAGAACAATAATAAATAATAATAAAAAGTTATTGAAATGCCATAAAGCCTACGTTCCTTAAATTGTCTTTCTTGTGATGTCTTTATTTCTTTTCCTTTTTTTTAATTTGTTAAAACCACAAACAAAAAACAACAATGCTACGTTAACTTTAATTTAAGGCTTAACAAAGAGACTGGAAAATTTGCCATTTTTGAAAATTAATTCAACCCTTATTATTTCCTTAAGTTACTTAAATTAGATGGCCGCGCGGTTGGAGTTGTCAATAAGACATTGGCCTCTCACCTCTGACTACCAGGATTAGGTTCTCATGTGGATTTCGTGATGGTGGACATTCCGCGATAGGCAGGTTTTCTCGGGGTTCTCCCGTTTCCCTTGCACTTCTCCCACTACACCTTCGCAGTCTTTCTTTCCGTCTGTCCTCATTTCCGTGGGATAGCACAGTAGACCTACAGGTCGCGTTGCTTGGCTTTTCTGCCACTCACAATCAATCAATCAATCAATCAAATCAATATATAAATAAGATCATTATAATAAGAGCTCAGATTATATGCAAAATGCATATTTGTTATCAAGAGGTATATCAACAAAATTGTAAGTTTTCTAATCATATCTAATGTTTTTTGATAGAATGGCCTATTTTAATCAAAAAACATTAGATATGCATAGAAAACTTACAATTTTGCTGATATATCTCTTAATAACAAATATGCATTTTGCATATAATCCGAGCCTTAATTATAATCATATCAAAATAAGCGCAATTAATGGATTAGCAAAAAAAGCATTAATCTCCATTGAGATTAATACTTAGAGATTAAAAGTCTAATACTTTTCTTTGAGAATTCTTATCACCTTCACGTACTGATTTCTAGAAGAGATCTGCATATAAAAAATTTAAAACAATAACAGCTACACCATCTTTGTCTTTAAATATGCATTGGATATTTCAAGAAGCTCACCTAGCGATTCAAACGTGTCTGAGGGATGCATATACATAAAGACATACAAATGCATATATACGCTGACTGATTTGATGACACTCACTTTCGAGGAAGTGGGCTAAAAAGCAAATATTGTAATTTAAAAGACTATCTCTTCGTTGAATTGTTTCTTTTCCTCATTTCGTCATTTCTTCCAAAACTCATTGAAACACAACAAAACTGGTTAATCTCAACTCGTGAATTTTTGGTCTTAACTTAAGGAACTATTCTTATTAAAAAATTTAAGATCTTAAGATCAAAATCTTTCTCTACATTTCGTTACCACTCCTCTTGGGCGTTTCAGAAACTAAGGCAATAAATGTACTGGCATATTTTTACTAAACGGGATGGTTTCTTTTTTTATATATCATATTATATTCTATATATTTTTTAAATAATTAGATGTATTGGAACTTGAATTTTGTTTTGTTAACCATATTGTGTATCCATATTGTGTTTGTGTTTTTTTTCCCTCTAATAAATTTTGAAGCGTTGGATAAAACTTCTTGAACCTTGACTTGCAAACGAACAAATTCTAACTTTTGTAATTGAAAAAGTTTTCTGTTTGGATCCTTCCCGAAAAATTAGCTCGTGAAGATGACAAAAATTCCGAGCTACAATGGATTTCTAAACAATAACTGCTTATCCTTTTAGCAAGATTAGTAAATAATGTGGAGTAATTTTTTTTAAGAAGATAGAAAATTTGCACTGTCTGTATTCAGCTGATACTACATTTCAAAAACGTATAAACAAAGTCAATTCAAAAACACAGAAAAAAACTTTTAAGGAAACAGCGTTTTAAGGAAAGTAGGCTTTTAGGTCTTCAAGCAACTTCTTGTATTGTTCAAGCAGCTTTCAGCAGTTTCTCACAAATAATGATCATTGGTGTCCGGAATTCAGCACTGAAGCCATTCTTCATTATTCGTATTATTTATTTATGTATGGACTAGATTCTTTTTATTATTATTATTATTCTGCGAGTAAAACATAGAATTTAAGCTGTAAAATGGAACAAAGCTAAAGAAGCTGTTGCTAAAATTTATGGCTAAAAACAACATCTAGTTGAGTCCCACAGTGAATGCCTAATGTTTTGGTAATCTAGCGACTTTACAGTATATTGCTTTTAATTCAAAATTGACATGAACAAAGGTGAACAATAAGTTGTAAAAGAAGTTAAATCCTGCACTTCTAAGTCCAGGTTTCATACTTACTCAATTTGTATTTGTCGTTAAATTTGAAGACCAATTATAAATGTAATTGTTTTCAATTATCACAAAATCTAATGCTTGTTAGCTTAATATAATCTATTAGTTATCAATACATTATTTCACGAAATTCATTATTCACGAATAAAAGAAATAGCTGTGAACATTTATACGAATTTAATTCGCAGTTTTCCCATAAAGGTTATAAAATTTGACATAAATAATTTAAAAGCATAAAGTTAGCTTACAATCAGAATGAAGCAAATATTTCAATCCTAAACGTATTTCATCTCCTTTGTCTTGCAGAATCGTTGTTTTAAATTGAGCTTTTCATTAAATTCTAATGAAAATTGAGTGTGAACAAAACTTCGAATGATATTATATTTATTATCATGTTCAGTATTGTGCAAAAACTGAACCCTGTGATCTTAGACAAACCTAAAAAATTCTATAGTTCGGAAGAGGACTAATAAATAAAATTTTAATAATAACTTCAGTCATAAAAGTACATCAATCGTTGTATTCGCAAGTTTTGAAACGTATAAAAGAGTCCGAAGTTCTTGTATATTAATCTGCAACAGCTGTAATTAAATTGAGTCCTCCGTGCTCAAAATATTGGCTTAAACTCGTCTTGTTAAATGATGCTATCTTGCTCTAAAGCTACTGTAATGCCTTTAACGTTTTAAAGATGCTTAAACCATAGGTCACACTTTTGAAAGCTGAATATCATTAAACAAACTAATCCCATCAATGGAATCTTCGTTCAATGTTTATATTAATATAAGTGGAACATTTAGACAGGAACATATTTCCATATTAGTGTTCAGTTATTCTTGTTCCGAAGCGATCTTTAAAATTCCTTTCCTTTTCTGTTAGGGAAATTCATCTTTAAAAAGAACAACGGAATGATCATTACATCTTAAGAAGGGAGAGTTTCACACGGCTGGAGATTACCATTCACCATTGTGGTTCCACAATTTGTCACCCCATTCTCTCCAATTAAAGAGAGGAGGACAGACTGATATGAAGCATTTCTATTATACAAATTATTCCTCCCTCACCTTTCTTTAAGTGTTATTATTTAAGATTATTGTTATTATTATTATTACTATTATTATTATTATTTCCTTTTTTTATGTTCAAAATTATAATCCAATAATTTAATCAAATGCAAAAATTATTAGCTCAGAAGATTCGACCAAACGCGATAGAATATATTCGAATGACAGTCGCTGTATTATCGCTAAGGTCCTGACTCAAGCAATTCACTTGACTGCAAACTTTTTATTTCTTTTACATATTTCTTTTACCAATGCACCTAAAATTCTGAAAATTTAAATATGAACTTGTGAAGCATGTGGGATTTCTATTTTCTTGTTTTTAATTTTCAAAATATTCTATAATTAATTAAATTAAAATTCAGTAAATTTTTTGGGCATTTTCAAGGTATTCCTTGGTATTTTCAACTTAAAAAGACGAAAAACCTGAAATGTTAAAAAGTTTGTAAAATAATGACTTGTATTAGAAATACTTATTATTAGTGTTAAGTTTAAAAAAAAATAAAAACTGTGTTTTTTAAAATTGTTTAAGATTATTTTTTTTTTCATATTATCAAATAATCATAATAAAAAACATTTTCATTAAATCTTTCTGAATATCATGCAAATTCATTTGATGCTGTTCGATTTCAAAAATAAATTTGTTTTGAAGCATTTTTTTAGAGAAATAGATTTTAATAGAATTAACAAAAATCTATTTCTATTAAAAAAATGCTTCAAAACAAATTTATTTTTGGAAACGAACAGCATCAAATGAATTTGCATAATATTTAGAAAGCCTTTAATGAAAACGTTCTTTATTACGATAGTTTGATAGCATGTAAAAAATAATAATTTAATCTCAAACAATTTTAAAAAACCTAGCTTTTATTTTTTCAAAACTTAACTATTGCTCTAATAATAAATATTTTAAATACAAGTCATTA
>JAFIDM010000001.1:117381898-117399020 GCA_023159025.1 Thereuonema tuberculata | reverse complement strand
TGAAAGAATAATATAGTATCTTTATTGATTGAGCATGTGAAGACTACTACTCCAATAAATATTGTCTTCAATTTTTTTCATTCCTCTGCTTATACGTGCATCACGCTAAAACGGCTGAGCCGATTTCTTTAAAATTTGGTAATAAGTTTATTAATGACTGACTTAAAACATCAGCATGATCTTCATCTCCAAATGGATCCCCAACGCTGCATACTAAAATAATAATGTACTAAAACTGTTTAGATTTTGCAACGTATATTGAACTTTACAAAATGAGCAATATTATTATTTCCTTAAATAATAAGAAGAAGAATGCACGGATGTACATGAAATTTACATTTGTAATGATAATTGTGATTAGTTTTTGTGTTTGTGTACCCATGTGAAGATCTCATAATTAAGGGCGTAACCACTCTGCCCTTTTATTGTTCAACTAACAACGAACTGATGCATTTGAAACTTCTTATTAAAGAGTGTAGTTGTATTAAGGATATAAAAAAACTTAAAAGCAAGCTGGGAAACCAACAACTTATCATGGGTTAATTAGGAATTCAAAACTATAGATTAGAAACTACTTTTATTCATCACTTACACTAATAATTTTCTATGAATTAGTTGTTTCGTTTAATTTTATTTATTTTTTATTATCTGTCGTTTTTATTCTGGATTGTAATTGATTAACATGATGGATATTAATTGATTATTCTTTCTTATTTTTTGATTTTCGATATTATAATTATTAATAATCTTATAATTGTTGGCCTCCTTTAACAGGAAAGGTAGTTTCAAAATGCTTACCCTTCACTATGCATTTATATTGTATATCATTCTCCTTAATAACTTGATAAAGATGGATGGATCTTCTTGAAACTTAGTATGCAAAAGGACGATGTAATTTTTATATTTGAATCTTTTCCAAGTCGGCCATTGTCGAGAAATTAGCGCGAGAATATTTTTCATTTTTTACGTCTTAAAAAAAAGGAAGGGGGAAAAACGTTTCCTATTGTACATGAAACCATAGTGACTCTGTAAAGTTTTAAGGTTCGGCCATTTCCTGTGAGACAGGAAGCGACTGCTGACCGGAACTTGTTAAGGAATTATTCATCTCTGTACGACTTAAGGGCTAAACGCACTTCGTCTTTCGTTATGTTTCCGTAATGTAATTGCTTTAGTGACGTAGTTACGTATTCAGGGTTACCAGAATTGAGTCTCGTAAGACATAACATATCTTACGAACATATTTTATATAAATATAACGGCTATGTTCGTCGATTGGAAGATCTCCGATACGTCTTATGAGACTCAATTCTGGTGACCCTGAATACGTAACTACGTCACTAAAGCAATTACGTTACGGAAACATAACGGAAGACGGAGAAGTGCATTTAGCCCTTTACAGTTTGGGCTGTAGAGGTGACGAAGAATAGACGGGCGGATGGACAGAACCTTCTTAACCGCACTTTTGTAAGGGGTAGCTAAAAAAGTGGAAAAAAAAATAAAATAAAATAAAAATTAAGAAATAACATTTTGTGGAAAATAGGTTCTAAGGTCTTTGGAATCTCTTACGTTATTCTGAGCTAAATAAAACAAAGTTAGATAAGCAGTAAATAAATCATATATTTCATTTTTGAATTATTTTCACATCATCCTAGCTGTATAAACACAAAGTTCTTCAACTAAAAAAATAACAGTTAAATAGGCATTAATTCAGATCTTTAGAAATATATTTCTACAGGATTCCTTTATATCTCTTAAAGCTGAGAATTAGCAATGGGATCTTTAAACCTAAAAAAAAAAAAAATACTTGAATTTACGTGTCTTTCCCGAGCACATGAATACAAGTTCTCGGGAGAGACCATTCTTCTGCAGTTAAGACGCTGTAAATAAACCGGCTAATTAAGTTAATTAGGCATTTTCGATCAGTGGGTGTCAGAGAAAGAATTGTCCGTTGTAAATTTCCATCAAAGAAATTAATGCTTTATCTTGCGTAATAATAGGGCAACTTTTCCTTGAGAATGCTTTTTGCAGTAATTATCGTTAATTTAATTCTAGCATTGACAATTCGGTTTGTATTCCGTTCTTCTTACAAGGAACCTGCATTTTTTTGAAGCAGAATTCAAATTAATGTAATGGGAATCAACAAATCACTGTGTGTAGAAAACACTTATTTCTTTAGGAAAAAAACACGTTTATCTCAACAAAGTCTATCAAAATATTTATTTTATAGTCTTATTAATAGGGATTTAATTTTTATCTTATTGAGACCGACATGAAGATCCTGAAAGAACCTAAATATTCTTAATTCTTCCTGAAAATTCTTTAATTTTTTTATTTTTAAAGTCATGAAAACGTCTTAAACCAAAAGCTTACGGGCCTAGTTTACTTCTAATTATAGGCCTACAATTCATCTGTCTATTAATTTATAGGAAATACATCTATCTAATAAAAAAACCAGTAAAAATATTCCATTTTCTGAAAAATAAATAAATAAATAAATAAATAAATAAATTTTCATTACGTTCTAAAGTACGATCAGACTACGAGCGGATTAACAGATTATTATTACCCTATTGGCCCGAATATAAGACGGCATTTTTTTTCCAAAATCCCATCCACGAAAGTACTATTTCGTCTTATATTCGCAACCAAACTTGGAGCGCGCACGAAACCGAAACCGAAACCAAGCGTGCTCTGGCGCTGAAGCAACACCACCTGGTGGCGTTGGCTGAAGTCGATCGTAGGCCTAACCAACATGCTCCAAAATAAAAAAAAATATATATTCTACTACGCTTAGTGGTGTTGTACTTTTTTGCAAAAATAGTTTAATTTAATTTCATAAATGACATTTCGCCTAGCTTAGAAGTCACAGATTTAACTAAATATTACTGACATTAAGCCTATTACTGCAACCAAAAGTATTAACGATTTCATCATTTTTTTTTATTTTTTTTATTTTTTTTTTTTTGCCAACGCCCGGGCTCTTAGTACTTAAACTATTGGCCTCAACAAGGGGCGAGAAATGTGAGCATTTCGCCGATGAAACGTTGCCCAGGGTACGCCATAGGAGGCAGCTCACGCTATACCCGCAGAAATGGACAAGACACAGAAGGAGAAAGTAACACCCATGCCACTGCGGGATTCGAACCCTGGTACTGGCGCATTGGACGCCACGGCTGGCCGCCGCCGAGACCGCACGACCACGCCAGCACGGCACGATTTCATCATGAACTGGATGTGGGAAGATAATTTGTCAACAAACTTTTTTTTAAATAATTTACTAGAAATATTTGTCGAATTACGCCTCGTTAATAGGTATAACGTCTTATATTCGCGACCAATAGTTTTTTATCAAATCGGAGCTCAAAAAACGCCATTCGTCTTATATTCGAGCCGTCTTACATTCGGGCCAATACGGTATTTAAAATTTCGACAGAAATCCAACGTTTAGGTTGCAATGGTTTATATGGGAATTTTGTTTGCAATGGTTTATATGGGAATTTTGTTTGCAATGGTTTATTTGGAAATTTTGTTTACCTGCTCGCGCTAATCTTCTTAATAAGAATCCGCATCTAAAAAAATTTAAATATCAAAATTTATTATAATCAATTGGCATGGTTGATAGCTACTGAAGTCCAGTAAGTTAAATCAATAAGATGTATTTGAAATTCTAAAGGTTAAAAGAAATGCAAAGTGTGCAGTTATGAAGTTACTCGTGTAATCCTATGGAGAATTTGCAAAATGGTTCAAGTTTTCTTAAAAGCTATTGGAGGAAGACATACACACACACACACACACACACACACACGCAGATTTGATGAGCCTTACTTTTCAAGGAAAGTAAACGTAAAATGGCTTAATTCTACATCTATTAATAATTAGAAAGAGTTGTACAACTTGGCACATTTTACATCGAACTTTAGGGCTGTGGGAAATTAATAGGAAAATTAATAGGAAATATCTTTCCGGAGAAAGCAGGATGTGAACAGCTCGAAAAAAGCTGTCAAGTTCCTGGAAGTGAAAAAAATTAATGTGCATTAGCAGTCAACAAGTGTTAGGTCTAAAGAAGTGTTTAAGTTGCGATTTGCTAAATGCGTAGTGTTAGAGTCTTGGTTAAGTCACATGCTCAGCTAACCATCGATTCTAATTGCGTATGCACTTTGTAGAGGAGGGGTCATTTGCGTGGGTGAATCAAACTAATCATGTTTATGTGTAAGATGGAACAAAAAGAAACAGCATCGAAACTGTGTTATGGAAATGGTTTAATGTTTCAATCTGATGTGTATTTAAACAGCCAAAAAGAAGAAAACTGTTCAAGTGAACTGCGCATGCCCAAACAGTCAGACAATCTTAAATAGCAACGTGAGAATTGAACGAATCCGAAACAATTTTCAACATTTATTTAATGATAACTATCATACTTTCATTTGGTGGTTTGCTTGTCTTTCCATTGGAATCCTATAACATTGAAATATCTAAAGATAAACCCTTAAGTAAATAATTAACTTTGGCCCAAACAGGCGAAATTTTGAAAGATTCTGCGTTTTTAGCCTTACTTTCGTTGGATTTTACTGATCACTTAGTCTCTATGAGCATGTGTTTGTGTTTATAAATCCCCTGTAACAACCCCTAGATAGATCTTCTGAAACGTTTCTGGTATCTTGAAGGACAAAAGATTCTGTCTGGCTTCTTGTCGAGAATTTAGCGTTGAGAACATGAGAAAAAAATTTCCTGTAGAAAATCACTAAAACGCGAACGAATGATGGCGAACAATGAGTAGCAATTCTTTAAGTTTATCAAGAGTTCCGCGTACTTCGATGTGATTAAAATCAGTCAGATTTAAACAATTTAAGTAGATAAAGTGAATTTCATTAATTTTTTTCAGAAACTAGAAAATTTCTATTTGTATTCAGCTGATTTTTTAATTTAAAAGTAAATTAAACTTACTTTTAACCAAACAATAAGGAAACAGAAATGTTCACAAACGCATTTTTGTTTTGTTTTTGTGCGTTTCTTTTTGCTTATTGTTTACATCGCCGTGGCGCACGTTAAATTTGAGGATTACTTTTAAGTATTTTTCTTTTTTGTAATTTTTACGAATTTAAAAAAAAGAAATTATTAAGGAAAGTAGGATTAAAATACTTTCATATATTTCTTGTTATTGTCTGCTAACTTTAAAAAGTAATTAATTATTATTTAACCACCAATCTATTAACACTACATTTTTAAAATCAGTTTTTTTTTAATTATTTTTGTTGGAATTTGTTGGATCGATGCGTTTCATGATAAAAATTCCATTTGCAGAGAAGAATAGAGAAAAGGGGGAAGGGGGAAACATATATTATTGTATTTTCTTGATTTTTCGAAGCTTATTCATGGATAAATGTAAATCATATTAAACTTGTTGTGATTTATCATATTAATGAAGCGATCCAATCACCAGTGAAATTAAATTTATTTTGATCACTGAACCAATCAATTGCATATTTAAAGCTTCAAAAGTTAACAAATTTAAATATACATGCGTTCATATCGAGGAAAAAATATTATTGATATATTTCTGCTGCTATGATAATTAAGAAGTACCAACACACCTAATATAACTTAATTTTTTAGTTTTCCAGTAGTACTTTTACTAAAGTAGCACAATAAATAGAAAGCTTTGATTGCTTTTTAAAAAATAACGTAGTATATTTGATTTAGTCCTTTGATATACTCAGATAGTGCATTCATATATACTATATATGTCAGATAATTATGAAATAGTTTCATACAGTTGACATACTTATTCACAGATTTTAAAACCAATTTTCTTAATATACATAAGAAACATAATGCTAATGGTAAATTTTCTTCAAACATTTACTTATTACGTCATAACCTAATTGTTCATATTAAATTACAACAAAGAAATATCATGAAATTTGCTGACTTCAGATAATTTTTATTGTCTTCAAATATTTAATCAATAATGTAGAGGTAATAATAATAAGTAAATGGAAATTATTTCTTGACGACTCCCAACAGGGATAATTACACAAGGTAGGGGGGTGTTTCTTAAAAGGGTTTTTTAAATAATTTTTAAAAACTTTTTAGATTTTTTGTTGAACAAGGATCTTGACCCACTGAAGTTCCGAAACGTCCGGAAAGGGTTTTTTAAAAGATTTTTTAATTTTTGAATTATTTTTAATTTTTCATTCGTGCCGAACAAGTAGGCGTATATTTAATATTTCACGACACGTTAAATCATTTCTTCCATTACTTATTAATCCTATCTCTCGTTAAAGCGCTGTTATCTCGATATTTATTTAGAAAAGCTGAAAATTTAACACTATCTTGTTGGCAGGACAATCTCAATTTCAAGTCAAATTTTTTCATTGAGAGATACTGTAGTAAGTATTTAGCTTATTGTTTGTTTGTTTGTATCAATTTAAAAATGTACTGCAAACCTACATTTAAATTAGCTTTTAATTACTAAGCTCTCTAATCTTCTGCGTGGATAAATTTCAATCTTACAAGAAATTAATTGTAGCTAAGTCAGATTTTTTTTTCTCCTAAGATTTAGCACTAACGACATTTATATAATTTTAATATCACGTAATAGAATTTGATTATCTTAAATGTAATGTAGAAACGTATGTTTTTTATATTATATATAGTTCCTTTCCTGTCGTATCTTAAAGCTAAACTAACTTCAATATGTAAAAATTATAATAAGCATTCTGATTACACTCATTTAAATATCAACCAATTATTATTAACTATTTCACAATCTGCAATTCGATGATTTCATTTCTAGATCAGATGATGTTTTTAAGCTTTTGTCATTATTATAATTAACAAACCTGCTACCGTCCTTTGCTCCGGAAGCCTTCCTATGTAACGCAACAAAGCGCTTTATTTATTTAGCAAAATACTATCGAGATCGGAGATGGCATTTCAGACCGCTTAACTCAGGTGTATTGCGGGTTGCCGCCACACACTTCATGGTCATCCCCCCCCCCCCAATCCCAATGTAAAAAGTCTATTTTTATATTTTTACATTGTCTATACTACGGAACCTACCCATTTGCCAAATTTCAAGTTTGTAGCATGTTGGGAAGTATGGTAAACATTTCGAACAGACACACATATGCAAAAAAATTCCCTTTTATATTATAAAGTATCCCTTGTCTACTTTAATTCATTGAAACTAGGAAAGCTTAAAAAGTACAAATCTAGAGTTCTTTAAAAAATATCAAAAAATGTATTTGAAAGTGTCACAACATTGATGAATTTGATTAAGACATACTAACGTGAAAAAAAAAAAACAGGATTTTTAATTTTTAAAATAAATATAAAGATATTGCTATAAATTCCCGTTTAAAAAGTTTTATACAATTTTTATATATTTTTTCTAAAACCTGTTTCTTCGTAATCTTTATATTTGATTTGTCGTGGAGTACACTGGCCTCTCTCGTTAGTTTCTGGAAGTAATTGACTTCAAACAAGATATTTACCTTTATGTCTGCAATATCATAAGATATTTTTAAAATTTTTAGTTAGATTATGTTTTAGTAATCAATTATAGTGTTTCCGCAGGAGCCTTTCATTCCAAGAATCGTGACTATCCACTGTGAGATCAAGAATATTCAAATCATTTGAATAACATTACAAAACAGTTAAACACTCTAATTAAAGATGAAAGTAATATTATGATTACAAAGAAAAAGCAACAACACTTTTTGATTCCTGTATTTGAAATGTAAGATATATGAGGGAATCTCTTAGTCATGTATTGCATGGTTCTTCCCCTTTAAGTTTCTCGTTTATTTCGGGAAGAATCAAGAGATTACACGCTGTAGATTGGTCATTTTTCCCTTTTCCTGTTTTCTCACTCCCTCCCCGGAACTAAAGAAGACTCTGAATGGAGTTATCCTCCTCCGTAAATCGTTTACCTGTTTTTTTTTTCTTCTTCTTTCGTTAGAGGGATGTAGGGTCTGGCAGTCACCGATCAGGGGTGGTTTATTGTAGCTTTTCATCCTCCTATTTTATAGGAAATTTCATTTGCTCTGTCCAGAGATTTTTCTGGGGAAAATGTCCTTTTGGAGCAGTCGATTTCTGTCAGGGGAGCCTGATAGGAGAGAGGATGCTCATTGTCGTTGGAATATTCATGGCAATATTAAATTTCCTTGCGTATGTGGAAGTAATTATTGTCGCCAAATGAGAAGGCAAATGAAAGAAGACCCATCTCATATCCTGTGCGTGAGTCGAGAGCAAAGTAATACCCACGGCTCATCCTCTTAAAAGGCTAGACAGCGAAGCACGAAGAAAGATGGGGGGAGGATGCAAAATGTTTCACAATAGAAATCCAGGTATTCTCAAAAACATTTTTTCAGATAATTTTCAGAAATTTAGATAATAATAATAATAATAATAATAATAATAATTTGAATGAAAGGAATAAAATATGAAATTTTGTTCACTTATTAATAAAATAGAAGAATTAACTTCTTTCACTCAAAAAGTCAATCTTTTCGTAGGATATCTACTATTTTTTAGATAAAAGTATGTCAAAGCTAACCTGATACGTAGTAGAGAAACAGAATACGTATAGAGGTGATCTGTATAGCACTTCATTACAACCGACAATTAAGGGATTTCACGTTTGCAGTAAAGCATATTTGTTTGCAATAAAATAATTGTCGTCTTAGGTGCAATATGCAAAAGGTATCACATTATCAAAACTCGACGTTGAGGAACAAAAAAATAGAGATACTTCATAGAAACTGATTTCTATTCAAACGCCAAATTTGTGAGTCGTGTATAGTTTGTCACAGACTGAAGATGGGAATTCCATACCATGTCATAGACTTAATTCCACTGGACTACATTACGAAAATATAGACTTAACTGCTTTTACTCGTGTTTCCATGAGTTTGACAGAGGTAAGAAAGCAGAGGAAATGATTAAAGCAATTGGGAATTAATAATTAATTTTCCATTAATAATAAATATGATGCCTGATTAAGAAATTACATTTCTGCTTTTTCTCATTGTTTCTGATGAGACAAAAGAGGGACTTCAAGCATTCTGCTTCAAATCATTAGTCTCCACTGTGATTCCTGTCATAATAGTTTACATATAGATTCGATCTTCTTGTCACTAATGCAATTTTCCACTTATAAAAATTAAAACTTAAATGAATCAATTGGGTTAATTTTTTATCTCAAAATTTTATTTTCTTTGAAACTTTATCATTTGGAAATATTTATTTTAAATTGTATGGAATTTCAAAACTCTTATGTTTGTGCATCTACTTTAAATTTTATTTTGATTTTATTTTATGGTATAAATCCAGTTTTGCAGTTACATCTGTGATAATATCGTACATTGTAGATTTAAAATATTTCAGAAGCATCTAGGGCTCTTGATAATTGGACTTGTGTTCAAATGGATTGACTTCCAAATATTAATTTTGTAACAATGTAGGCTTTAACTTAAGCATTCATACCAACCTTTTGCTGGGTTGTTGCTGATCTATACAACAATCTATACAACAACAAGTACTGATGTACTAAGGAAGTTAAAATGCCCCTCTATGTTTGACTTATACCTTGTAGTATAATATTCAATTGCAAAATCTGATATTAACAATCGCGAGAATCACCTGGAACCCAAAAATATTTATCAAGTAAAAAAAAAAACACAATAAAACACAATTCTACTTTTCCACTTGCCTCAAATAGATTTTATTAGTGCATTTAAGAGGTTAGAAAGGATAGAAAGTTATTATAACTCAGTAAATACTTGGTAAAAAGTAGTGAACACTGGTCTCATCCATTGATATTGTGATAAGATTATTCTGCAGATGGAAATTCTGCAGATGGACAATTATAAGTATCAAATAACTCTTAACAACGCTTCAAATAACTTTTAACAGCGCTTCAAATAACTCTTAACAACAATACATAGATTGTTGTAGTAGCATTGCTTTGCTAGCTTTTATTCTAAAATGCATAAAATTTGAGTTTTTTTGAAAGTTGAGTTCTAAATACATCTACGGAAATGCTAATTCTTTACCGAATGAAAATTTCGGATTTTGTAGAACATTAAAGAGTAATTCAAAGACGATTTGCTAAACATAATGTTGTCCTTCGCAGCAGTTCCGGAAGTAATTAACTTTTTATGCCCCAGATTAGCGTACAAGGAATTGTATCATTCCCAACAGTGTTACTGGGGATGGAATAAGTTGCTCTGAGTATCCTATCTCCAAACCGATCGGCTTTGTTTGAATAAGAATTGATTTGCTCATCTATCAAACTTATTTAACTCAAATAAATTCAAGCATAACCTTTATCGCAAAGGAAGCACTTAAATTATAAAAGATACGAGGAATCTCAAAGATTGTAAAAGATTTAAGGGATTGCTTAAATGTCAGGTAAACAAATAATTAATTTGTAATTACTGAATGATACAAAATACTAAGATCTAATAAGCTATTTAATACTTCGATCATTTACTTAAATAAATATTTTATAAGATACAAAAAATCTAAAAATATCTAATATTTAATCGCATTAAGAAAGAACATATTTAATAGACTGTAATTGCATGTAGAAACATTTAAATAATCAGCACTAAAATCAAACTAAATAGAAATCATTAAACGTCATTAAACCTCGATGAAAAGCCATGCATAAGTTAGTTGTTAAAAAACAGAATATTTTATTAAAATAAGATTTGGGTAAGATGGCCTTAACAAAACACCAACGTTATTATACAATAATATGAAGTTTGCTATACTTTTCATTTCTTTCTTTCTTTTATATCTATAAGACTTAAATGACAGAAACAATTAATGTACAGATTGATAAATCTAAATAAATTTAAAGTCAACTTACATCGCACAGCTATTACTTAGAGAAACTTTAGATGTCTCCTAGGGTCAGAAACTTTTAAGTAACATATTATATTTCGCGTAATTATTACCAAAGCCATAATTAGAAAAAGTAAAACGAAGGAAAATAATTAAGTGTATTTTTTTTTATTTATTTCTTTAATAACATAACTTAACCAAAAAAAGCATTAGTTCAAATGAGCTAGTAAATAAATGTTGACGGTATGATTGCTTTCTTTCTTGTATGAATATGAGGAAAATCATATGAGATGTAATATGTTATTTCTTTTTGCATTTGGAAGCACTTTCGAATCCCTGAATTATACTACAATCTAAGAACACAAAATTTCCAAGTCTACAAGACACTGCAGCTAACTTCTGATATGCACACTTATTAATACAAAAAGTTAAATCTATGCTTGAATTTGTTCTTAAGCTTTTAAATAAAGTTCGAAACATTAATGATGCTGAAATGCTAAAGTAAGCAGCTGCTAAGTTATTCGAAGAATCTTATTACATTCGAGAATTTGCAGATTTACCAAATTTCAATTTCTTGGTTGACTTTTGTTAGTAACGAAGATATTTCAAAGATTTTTACCAGAGGAAAAAAAATTCGTATTTTGTGTATTAGTTCCATTAAAACTTAGATTATTGGATTGTTTTAACTTTGCTGCTGCTACAAGAACAGAATACCAAATAATAATAATAATAAACAAGGTCTTCTGCAAATTCAGTTGTTGTGGAAACTGAAGATTCTGATCTTGTTTGGAATTTGATGAGAAAGCCTGCGATCAAATTAAACCTGGCGAATACAGATATAGTTTTGTTGTCGTTTCAGTTTCGTTTATGGGCAGAAGCGTCGTTTGCATGCGAAGGGCAGATCTTTGGTAATGATTAGCTGAAGACCAAACCTGTTGTGAGAGAAGGAAGTTTGGAGTCATCAAGCCCAAGTCGGATACCAATGTTATTAGCTTCTGGGAAATTGGATTGTCCAGGGAGATGGGGAAGGCATAAACAAACGTGGGAGTCGATTCCCCAAGTAGACACTGGGGACAGATCCTTAGAGCTTAATGGATGATTCCTTAGTCTGGCTCCGGCTCGGCTCGAGCAGTCTGGAAATCTAGCCTCTTCCCAACTAATATTCCCAGGAGATTCCTGGAAATGAACCAAACAGCCAATGACACAAAAGAAGATTTGTAGAGGTCAATTCAAGATTTTAAATAGCTAATACACAACCATAAAAATTACATCAAATTTTTACTGAAATTGTTTGAAACATAACAGAAGACAAACTGACTGCATCCTCACAAGTCACTCCTCATATTCTACCAGGATTTCTTTTTCAAAAATCCTCCAACCATGACATTTGATTTCTGTTGGTAAAAGATAGCCAGCAGCATCTAAACAAAGTAAATTGCAGTTAGAGTAAGAAAAGTTAAACGAATAAAAATAAAGAAATAAAACTAGTGTAAATATTGGTATTTTAGAAGTTCTTCCTATTAGTTCTTCCCTCATAAAAAACAGAAGGCGAAACATTTTTTGAGTTATTTTTAGCAATTTCTTTTCGCATCACTCACATTTACTTTTTCTTAGTATTTATAAGTATTTATTAAATTGCCTGAAGGTAATAAAAGTTGCTTAAACTTATCAGTTACCTTGCTCATTTGCCACAGATGTTTCCAAAGACAAAGGATATGAGTTTTAGAGGTTTTAATTTCAAGTATATAGTTTGTTAACCAATTTTGATAAGAAGCAATCATACAGATTTGTCTTTAAAAAATGTAACGGATTCGAAATTAAATCAAAATAAATACTTTCGAATTTTCTCTTGTGAAATCACCTTTGGTCTAATCATTATTATAATAATAATGATTCTGAAGGAATTAAAATGAACTTGAATTAGATTGAATGATTTTGCTGCATTGACATAGTCGAAATTTATTTAAAAAATTTATAATTTGATAGATATTTAACCTGATAGATCAGGTTTTATATTGTTATTGTGCATTTCATCATTTTACAAGTAAGAAATTTTTTTTATCCAGAACAACAATTTGAACGTTGTTTTTGTTTTCTACTGATTTAAAACCTTCAGGTCAGTTTTGAAATCATCTCCAGAGATTTGTTTACTGCTTTTCAATGCTGAAAATCCATTTATAATCTATCTTCGTTAGCATTAGACCTAGGCCGTTGTTTAATACTTATTTTAACTTTGAGAAGTAAAAGTTTCTTAAACTTCTGATGTCTCAAAATAAATTGGTTAGGTTTTAGGCATTTCTCTATGAACATTAGCTAAATTCTTTTTGAATTAAATGGAGTAGTTCATTTGTATGGTAACCATTGATTAAACAGAATGTCGTCGTAAGATTCTAAGACCTGAAAGAGACATTGTGGTTAATATGTTTAATACTAAGTCTGTAGACACACGATACATGCTAAGTCTGCAGACTACTTAGTTAATATTTGCCACTAAGTCTATTTTAGATTTCTGTTAAACATTACGAGATAATTAACACTGACAATAGTGTATAATTTTTTTATTTGGTTGATCACTTAACAGTGAATTTTAATTAGCATTATTTATTGTGGTGATGATGTAATAGTAAAAAAAAATCAGACAACAATATTATTGTTAGCACCTGTAATCTGACTGTAGGCTGAGTAAAATGAGAGAATAGGAGCTTGTTTGTTCATCTTTCTGCAACTGTACTTCAATGATACCAAACAGAACAAGTTTATTTTTCATTCATTTTACCACGTTCATCAGCAACGCAGATTTTATTCTAATTAGTTGCAATAATAATATTTATAATGGGAAAGAGAGGCCTCGAGGAAATTAATACTCTAAAATCAATCTGTTTCGATTTTCAAGATAAGCACCTGTTATTTCTCATTCGAGATATATGACCAAGAGAATATTTTTGCATAAATTCATTCGTTTTGGGTTTAAAACATTCTTTGTAATGACAACAGAGTGTCATAGTTAACTAATGGAAATGTTATTATTCCAAAGTTTTAGGTCTCCGGGGAATGTTTGCATTCATTTGTTCTATGGGGGAAAAAAGGCAAATTATCAAAGCATCAGGTAAAAGGTCAACATTGTATTTCTTTAGGCAACAAAACGTTAACGTGGTACAGATTATTCGGTAAATATTCCATTGCCTATGTATGGGATTATAGTAAAATGTAATATTCAACAGTTTAAAAACAAGTTGTGGGCAGTCTCAAATACAGTAATTACAAATTGTTTCCAGGCACTTTATAATATTAATAAGAGAATATAATTTTAATTAAAAATTATAAATTGGAGTGCCAACTTTCAAATAGTGGCAGATTTAAATTTAGATTTAACGGTGACAGATTTAAATAGTTGTACTGAAAACGGAGATAATAACTTTGAAGCTGGTACGTTTGTCTATGTTTCGTGATAAAGGCTTATTGGCAGTATCCCTAACCCGTGTGAGCCAATTTTTATCAAAATTAATAGGGAGCTTTATTTAGAAATGCTTATTTGCTATTAACGTTTTAGGTTTTTATGATGAATAATTGTTGAGTTATTGTGACTGTTCAAAATTTCAGCTTCTGTGTTTATTGATTACAAATGGACGAACACACGATTTCGACTAAAAGCTGCATTTTAAAATGTTTTATTCTAATACCTTATTATGCCACGGAGAGAAAGGAGGTGCAAAATCTAAACCAAATTGTTGTATAAGCAATTGCTGTATAAGCTGATATAAAATTATAGACGTTACAGAAATCCATTAATATCAGAAGTAGTAAAACCTTCCATCCATACATCCATAGTATTCTGTCCGGAGACAGGTTCAATTCTATGGAATTCACGTGGAACTCCCAGACACACCTGGGGAAAGATACTGGGGTGGTTTCCCGTTGCCTACCAGGACGCCATTAAGGAATGACGTCAGACCGAAGAGAAAGTGAAGAAGAGGCTAACAACACAGGAAAGGAAATTGAAACAGCCAAGCCACAGCAGGGAATCGAACCCGGGTGCCGACACAATATCCGCAGGGCAAACCGCCGTCAAGACCGCACGGCCACGCCAGTAAAACCTTATAACAACGAAAATATTGGACATTCTGAAGACTTCTGAAGACTAAATTGTACATCTAGTTAACATTTAGTTAAGGAATAACATTTATGGAAAACTTATTTCATTTCGTAAAGATTCTTCCTAAAGTTTTGGTAATAGATATTGAAGAGCCTTATGTACCTATGGAAATCAAATCGTCGCCTTTCTAATTCAATCATATTTACCATCCACGTAGAATGATAAGTAGGATAGCCAGAATCCGTTAGCCGTTGCCATAAAAGAATGTGTTTGGTTATTTTGTATTTTCTTAAGAATAGGATAAAAGGATAACTAAATTAAAATATTCACAAAAATATCTTAGTAAAATTTTTTTCCTAAGTATTCCTTTTAAAAACAAAATGGAAAACAAACATATATGTTTCATGTTTACTTTAGGAACATACTTTCCTTTTAAAATGTGTATAGTTTTTCTTTGAGTAATCTTACAAAGAGATGTATAGTTTACTTAGAATGTTCAAACACTGTATTCTTCAAGAGCAAATAGTATTAAAATATCAACATTTCAATTTCCATGTACATTGCAGTCACTTCATTGAAAATTCAATTCCTGCCGAATCTCTTCTGCTTACCAAGTAAATATTACAAAATAAAATCCCCAATCACCTGATATCTGGAAGTTTCCTTGGCAACCTATTTATTTGTAGAAAAAAGCTAATTAATTTCTGTGTAAATGATTAAAACAATAAGTCTGCAATTTTTTTCCCTGTACTCAATCCTCTTAGCAGAAACTTAAGTATCTCGCTGTAATTACTGTTTTAACCTATCATATTTCCAAGGACAAAAGCTTTCATAATTTGACGTAAGACGAGTATTTGTTCAAAATATTCAGGTAAAACAAATTTACGTCTATTATTTTTAAATTGTCTTGGTTATAAAAACAATTTAGCCTTTCATATTTTAAGCTATCTTAAAACTGAAATTGAAAATATTTATTTATGAAGACAATAGAAGAATTAACATTACAGAATAAAAAGAAATGCACAGTTAAAAACTATTAATAGAATACTATGATTAATACTTTAATAGGAAAAAAGACTCATTTGTTAAGTTTAATAGAAAATTCTGGAACTTTTTGAATTCTGATCGTTGCATTGTAACATGGTTCTATAACTAAAATGTATTATACATTATTTAATCAACTGAATTGCTTTATTCTACATATCTAAAATTCATTATTATTACGTAAAATTCATTTCGGAATTAGGTGGGTCATTGTTACCAATTCATGCCTTCTTTCCACTGGATTATTGTCCCAAAGTGAACGAAAGATTATCAAAATTTAATCCTTAGCTATTTAACCTGTAAAATTGATCGACATTTAGAAAAATTTTAAATTACAACGCCTTAAAAAAATAAAATTACAAAAATCAAACTATGTACCTTTCTCCTATTGATTTACATCTGAATTTCTCTTATTTTTCTAAGATTTGCTGCTAATGAATTTGGTTGTACAGAAATCCCATTCCACTTTATTTTTGTTTTGTTTTATATATTAGACTATAAATACAAGGCTGATTTTCTTATTTTTATTTGTTGTTAATTTAGATTATATTTAATTTGAAGCATAACGATTTTTTTCAATTGTGTGATTAGAAGGGGAAATAAAAAGAACATTGAATCCTTAGCAATTGCATAGAACCAATTTCGAATAGCCAAGATTTCGCTATTCTTTCTTTTCTTTATCCTCAAAGAAATTACATATTAAATGTTTTTGTGAAATCTATCTGCTTTTCAAAACGTTCAAAAAAAAAAATCTTTCAATCATTTCAGATCCTGAGAATCGTCAATAAAATAGTCAATAAGTCGAAGCTCTTTCATTCTGAAAGGAGTCCATATTAGGTCATTTTTTGTGAGGTTTCTTTTATTCATCACCTTAAGATTGCAATTGATTATCATCACATTGCAATCAAATTTCACGCCTCTTTGACGACATATGGTAGGATATACGAATAAAGGATTGATAATTTAATAGCAGTAAATTAAATTTGGCATCAACAAATTAAAAGAAAAACAAGAAGAAATTCCTGAAAGTCAGACTTCTAAGAGACTTTTCTTAGAATGTCGTCCATAATTATTTATTTTTACTTTTTTTTTTTATAGTCGTGAAAAACCACATAATAATTAAAGTCTACG
>JAFIDM010000001.1:117371353-117381498 GCA_023159025.1 Thereuonema tuberculata | reverse complement strand
TATTTCTTCACTTTATTATATACATCTCTGCACGTTAAAATTTAAAAACAATAATAGAAATTTTTGGATTTTAAATCCGCTTTATTTACTGAAATTACTTAAATCCGATTAATTTAATCATATCAAACACACGCAATGATTCGATTAGCTAAACAAAGAATTAAACCTCTTTGTTAGCTATCAATGTTAGGTTTCTACTGCTTTTCTAGGGGAATTTTTGTTACCTTATCGAGATGATGTGTTTCGGCATAAAATCCACGTATAAAAAGTTTTCAGATAGTTAAATCATCTTTTATTCTTAACTTGAAAGTTGATATGTCCTTTTAAATTTTCAATTTATTACACATGCAAACAGGAGTCTCTCAGGGCATACATGTAACACAAGCACACTTAGTGATTTGTTACATCTAACTATTTAACCTAAAAATTGCTTGATATCGCCTTATTTAAATAAAAAATTGTAATAATTACATGAATTAATGATAATTCTTTGAGATACTATTTTACATGCTTGAATATAAAAGCGCTGATGTTAATTCATTCTCAAGGATTCGAAGTAAGAAAAGTAATTTTACACACGTTATTTTTGTATTCACATGATTCTATCATTTCTCATGGAATTCAAGTCTATTAGTCCCAAATCGAAGGCTCTGAAATAGCCAAGCTTCTTACGAGACTTGCTTTAATGTTTAAGTGGTTAAAAGTGTTCCTAGAATTATGGCTCAGATTGAAGCTTTATTTATTTGTTTGTTTGATCGTATACATACTTTTAATGGCGAAAGAGTGACAGAGACTAAGTTGCGTCACGAAATTGAGAAGAAGTCGTTAAAAGAAGAGAAACATATCAAGAAGAGGGAAAGAACACCAGGGATTCGAATCCAGATTCCAATAAAACAGCAGCGGGACAGATTATTAGGGAGACATGATCTTTTCTGCAATGTCACTTTTAACTGAATGAAATAAAAACAGATATTCTTCTTTTTAAAGTTATTAAAATATATCTTTTTTTAACCTTATAAAATTAAGCTGTAACTCTTATTTATAACTGAAACATTTCTACAATCTTTGTGTTTGAAGATTTACAAAATACAAAGCTTCTTACTACTTACTTTTTTTTTCAGTTTAAATCGTTAAACTACTTCTTCAAAAAGATTACAATCTCGGATCAACAAATTTAAATCTTTAATCTTGTTCCGAAACAAAAAGATAATTTTTGAGTAGTTAGTTTATTCTGAATCCTGAATCAGAACATGAAAACTGGATTGGCAATCATAAGTTAAATGATTTTAAAAAAAAAAAATCTTCATAACAAAATGTTTCCCTTTTAACATTAGCGAAAACAAAAATCGCCAAGTTTAGATCGAGTGGAATTTCAGTATTGATGGCGTATTTTATTGAGGTAAAGCTGTAATGTAAGATGCATTACTATGTAAGCGGATGTAAGTCCTTAGCAAATCCTCTATATTAAACGAGTACAAAGTATGATTTTCATTACCAATAATCCTTTTTGTTTGGTCTTATCTTATAAGATTTTTATATGCACAAAAAGAGCAAGAAATCTCATTACAGAAAAGCATTTTTTTTCCCATGACAAGCTCTTTCAGTTGTAAAGAAAGGCTTATTTTCATATTGAAATCCTACTCTCTCTCCTTTTTTTTTATTTTGTTTTTCTTCTTCTTTCTCCCTCGTCTCTCTGCTGTCTATTCAAATCCTAATTAAAGAAATGCTCGAGATGACGTTGTTAGACAGAAGACGACGGTTCTTTTAGAAAGTGGAAAGACAAGAGGATCAGCGAGGAAGAAGAACAACTCCTTTCCACCAATTACACTGACCCCTGTGTGCCTTCGAATCGATCAAAATACGCTTTGATCTTTTCCTCAACAGGTTTTTTCGGCGAGCGAAAGAAAACGGACCAATCTAGTTGACTCGTTTCAAAGGAAAAATAAAGTCCACTAAAGGTTATTATAAAGAAATGTCTGAAACAATAAGCGCTTCATAACTATCAGTATTAAATGAAAACAAAAAATAATCTCAATAATACTTTATTGCATATACATTGTTAAGTTATAAAGTGTTTAGAAATCGTACAACAAAAATCAGGGTTTTACGAGATATTTTTCTATATGTGTTTAGTGGTAATTCTTTAAATCTGAATTTTTCTGAGACAGAACTCCTGCTTATTACTTTGTAATCCTTTTACATCAGGAATTTATGGACAGTATTCATTAAGATTCATTCTTCATTTTGGATGCTACTTTTTCCCAAAGTCATCTTGCAGTAAGTTATCAAACATTCTAATTTAAAGAACATGCTGTTCTAATAATTCTTCATAAGTAAAAATTAATACATGAACTGTTTAAAATTGAATTAATCACCTCCAATATCCTCCAGGTCTGCCTAAGTTAGGGGAGGACTGTTTTCAAAACGCCCCCCCCCCCTCTCCATCATCAAAATACGCTTTAATTGTTAAAAAAAAAGATTTGAAGAAAGAATATAAAATATAATCTTAAAATATTCTTAGATCTTATTAATATACTGTGTTATCAAATTATGCATACAAAATGTCGTTATAAAAATGTTAATGAATAATTTTAAACTGTTTTTAAATGATTATTTTTATACGAATAACAGTAATGAAGAAATAGTAATGTTTTGATAACAATGAAAAAATTCATACATCAGGATCAGATAAAGTGAAGATTTTCTTTACTAAAAAAGTATGTATTCTTTTTCTCTCTCTCACTTAAAACCCCCATCCACTTAAAACATTAATTTTAGGACCCACCTCTTCAATCCCTTGCAACCCCCCGAAATCCTTTGCTAAATAAATGGACCGATTTCTGTAAAATTTGGAATGATGATAAAAAAAAGTGATTTTATGGTCTAAGTAAAACTATGAGCACGATTATTTTGATCTTCAGCCCAACATCACCTTCCCAGTCCTCAAGGAATGCATGCTGAAATTGCCACTATGCGATACGTGCTAATTGCTGAAGGTTTATATTACCTAACAATTCTTTTCCCCCAATTATGGCAAAACTTTAGAAATATACAGGATTTCTACAAAAGAAAAAGACGCTTGTTTTCGTTTTATACAACATTGAATGTTGGATAAAACGTATCTATGATATTGACATACATTTTGCGCTGATAGGTTGAGGAAATGTAGAAGTTTTGATAGGACACATTGCTGCGCATATTGTTGCGCAGGCGGAAGCATAATATCTAAGATATCTACAAACGCTGTAGAGAAATCATGTTGTATGCTTGAATTAGCCTGAACGAACTCCGTAACTGTTGTTCAAAGACATTTTCAAACACGTTTCGGAAAGCCACCACCTACTAGACAGTCAATCTACGATTAGTACAAGAAATTTGAAACGACAGGTTGTTTATGTAAAGGCAAAAGTCCGGGGAGACCCCGCGTGCGAGAAGAAAAGCTGGATCGTCTCCGTACTGTTTACCAGCGAAGCCCACGAAAATCAACAACAAGGGCGAGTTTGAAAATACAAATTCGACAACAAACTGTGTGGGAAATTTACGGAAGCGACTGAAAATGACGCCTTACCGATTGCAGTTATTACATCATCTAGGTGGCAAGGTGAGCGTCGAGATGAAATGCACGAGCACGATCCACTGTTGTAGTACCAACAATGTGTTGTATCGAAACTTCTACATTTCCTTAACTTACCAGCGCAAAATGCATGTCGATATCACAGACAATTTTTCTTTTATACAAATTGAAAGTATCTATTTCTTTTGTAGTAACCATATATAATGATAGCCTTAAAATGATGTGGTAGCTTATAAAAGTTTCAGGCATATATATCCTAAACACTTACAATTGCAAAAATATTTAATACAAAAAAAGAAAATACATTATTTTGGAATGAATTTTCCCGACTTGCATGCTTTAGCTTTAACAAAAAATGGAATCTTGGTAGTTTTGAGTTTTACAATACGAGGCAGTTACAGTTTGATTTATGGTTGTTTATTCATTACTCATATGCCAGTTAACATCTAAGTTTGTCTAAAAAAATAGAATTACTTAAATTTCCAGTTAATACAAGGCAATCATTGAAAACATTCGTTTACCAAGTCAAGTCTCTTTAACTTGCTATGAACTTTGTCTTTTCCTGTTTTGGAATATCACCAATCTTTTGAAATATTCCATTGTCAAAAGTAGAAAAAATTGGCTTTCTTTCTTTCTCCAACGCAGGCGGCCTACAGCTTAAAACAACAGAAAAATACGTTGTGGAACCATCGAGTAATTATGTAAGCTCCCCCCCCATTTGAATGCATTTCCAATCTAATTAAGTGCAGTATAAATAAAACTGCGAGCGACAATAGAATTATAATAAAACATCCGAAGGGCAGAGACAGGCAGGACTTGCGAAGAGGGTCTTTGCATAAATACAGGATTCCCGCTAAAACAGCTCCAAGAATAATGACCTGCAGTACATATAGATAGTAATGGTATTGGCATGCCACGAACCTTTATTTTTATTCTGTCTTCGAAAAATAAGCACCCACTTAATTCTCTTTATTCTCTCATTATACGAATTTGCATATTTAAAAAACTCGAATCGTAATGAGGAAGAAATGGCAGAACTCATTCGGAATTCCAAGTTGTTCCTCCACTTTCCTGAGAATAAAAAAAAATGCTAAAACCGAATTGCTAATAAAAATACCTTTCTTTCTGTCTTTGGCAACTTAATTCCGTTTGGTAAAATAAACAGTGTAAAATAGTGGGAGGATGGATGATTTGATTAAGACATTCAATAATAGAAATTGCACATTAGAATGTCAATTAACAGGAATATGTAGTTCACTAATGTCTTCATTGGTCTGTATTAGGAAAAAAAATGTAAGAAAAGTGTGGCAAGAATTTTTCACTGTCTTTCATTTGCCCACTAATTTTCTCATTTACAGACTTTCAGATGTTAGGAAATTTAGTGAGAAATGCGGAATTCTCACTGATGGTAATTCTCAAATTATTAGACTATCGCACATTTTTTTAACAAAGTATCTTGTACCAAATATTTGTTTCAAAATATCTAATTACAAAAATACTATTTAATTGTTTGCATAAGCAGTTATCCCTTGGACTAAGATTGACCATTTCATTTTTTTTTCTTAAGTTTTCATGCTTTTAATTTAGTAACTCCAGCCTAAATAATAATTCAATATTAAAACTGATAGGTTTTCAAAGAATACGTTTTATAATTGAGGAGCCCAGTGGAAGAGGGGCACATGCCATATTTACATGGATTTTGATTTTTTGCTATCATCAATCAGATTCTTCAATCTACTATGTATCACACTACTGTTGAACATAAGGAGCGAGTGGCTATGTCTTAATAGAAGCATTTTAAGTATCTCCGAAAATAGGATGAGAAAAAAATATCATATGGAAAAGGAATCCATGCCTGCTATGTTTAGCTTTGATTCTTCTGAATTATTACAAGATGAAGGCAACATGTAGTGAGATTATCCGCAAGAAGAAAATACAAAATTAACAAATGCTTTTGTAATAATAATAAATGAAAGGATAATAAAAATTGCGAAAAATAGTGGCAAAAAAAAATATGTAAAAATAATATATGTCTGATAAAGTATTAGAAGAAAAAATCTTTACTGCGAAAATTTCTACACTTTACAACATTAAGAAGAATCATTTACGGACTTCTATCGGCTGGGGAATTACAACAAGGAAAATGGATTTGTTTGGGATCGTAAGACCGTATAAGCTGTAAAAGAGTTAAAACAAAGAACTTTAAATACTTAACCAAAGAAAAGTTTCATTTACATACTTTTTTCTTCATACGAGTTTGAAATTTGCAAAAATACGTTTTTTTTTTGCATGTATTTCAATCTATAGTATTTCGGTGAAGCTTTAAGAACTTACATAGCATATACTACCCTTCATTTATCAATCCTAGAAATAAAATACAATTGAAGAGACACTAGATTTTAATGCGTTGATGATATGCTGTACAAAAGTTGAAGTATAATTTAATAATATTCACTCATAAAAGCCATTAAACTTGTGAATCTATGTTGAAATTTTTATTCTTTATTATTTAAACGTGTAAATAAACGTACAAATTAACCTATTATACAATATCATTTCAACATAAGTCAATAAATTTATAAAAACAAATTTAACGTGCGAAAAAAATATTGACAATATACAATAAAATATTGAAAAATACAATTTATTGTCAATATTTATCATTTAATGAATTTAAGATATACAGGGTGGTGCACATAAAATCGGCCCCATTGGCATTTGTTTTGTATTATATTATTATTTTGGGGCCGGTTTTATGTGTGCCATCCTGTATTAAAAGATAATACTAAACATGATTTATTCAGCCAAGATTTGATGGCAGTAGATTTTAACATCTACTTTCAATATCAGTGTAAATAATTACAGGTACACATCAACTTTCCAAAGAAAATTAACTTTTCTGAAACTTGGTTTTTCTCAAATTTTAATTTTATGACATGTGCTCTTTTTCTACTGAGCTCGTCATTTATTACTATTTTTAACAATTATTTACAATTTTCTAATAAATTCTGAAGTGAAATGTTTTACTGTTAAAAATGTTTTAATGTTTAGAGTATAGAAATATCGAGAAGATATAAAGATGTTTTGAAGTTTTAAGGATCGATGTTTTCATTGATTTATTTGAGTTTTTTTCTTCATATATTTTCTAAATCTTACAATAGAATTACCCTTTTATGGTTTTCAATTGATAGCAGTATTTACTATGATTACAGTAACAGTTTTCCCAAGTATACACAGATAATTCAATAGTTGTGCAGCTGAAAACGTTAATATGTTTGTGTGGTGAAAGTGGATGGCAGGGAAGCCGAGCGCAGCGACCCCACGCAAAGAAAGACAGAGGGAGAGAAAGACTGAGAAAGAATGGTGGAAGTTGGTGTGGAGGAAATGGGAGAACCCCGAGAAAATCTTCCCATTGTGGATCGACCACCAACACGAAACTCACATGAGAACCGAACCTCAGTCCTCAGAGTTGAGAGGCCATTTCTAAGGACAACGCCAACCTCTCGGTCTTAAAAGATTGTACACAATAATTTCATGTTATATGAAAAAAAAAATTAACAATTTAACCCTTTCGTTATCATCAAGGAAATAAGTAACATTTTTGTAGACAAAAAAAAAAAAAGAAATACATTTGACAGCTACTGAAAATTAAAACTCATTGATTACTGTCGAAAAGTATGTGCATTGTTCAGAATTGTGTTTTGTTCGAAATATCCCTAACGTTATTTGTAAAATATTTATAAAAAAAAATGATAATGTTCACCATCTAACATTCATTTTTAGCTAGATTGAAATTATTGTATTAAATTATTCTTTACATCTGAATTTGTTAATGTAAGAAAACGCCATAAACCCCATATAAGTAAATTAATCTTATGTAAAGAACACGTCGTGTAATTAACAAATTAACTGTGCGATTTAAGGAAGTTGTCGCACATTACTGCGAATTACTAAGTGAATGTGTGTATTTGAGCAAACTAGAAGCACTTGTTAAGTTAGTTGAAAAGAATAAAATTCCCATTTGTTTGGGTTTTTTTGTTTTATTTTGTTTTTTTGATTAGTGAATTTTTCATTTTCTTTTTATGTCGGCAATTCTAGGCCTATTGTTATTGTACTGTAATAGTTTGTTTAATAATTTCATGAAGATGCAATTACAGAATTTTTATTCCAAATCCCTTGGATTCCAAGTTAGAAATGCTGCTTAGAAGGATTGAGCTTCACATTTTTAATTTTATTTCAAATATGATTGTTCTTCAAAAACAAAAAACACAATTATTATTATTACTTTTACTTTGTTGACAAAATAGTCGTTCTGTTGTCTCCAGTTCTTTATTTAGTTCCTTTTCTGTACATCACTTTTTTTTTCGTAATCAGTCTTTTAATGAAACTAGAAAATTTTCTTTCTGAAAATTAGAACAAGTAATTATAATATCTGCGTTTTGGAATGTATATTTGAGCGTTTGAGGTTCAGTTTTAAAATGAGAGTATTTTTATTCATTTCTTTTTTATCTTAAAAATGAACAAAAATACTTATTTAAAAAAAGGATGTATTTTTGTTCATTATTATGGGATTTTTTTTTAAGTCTTTACATATCTTAAAAAAAAGTTATATGGAATTTTGATTTGCTTAATATTTTTTGGTTATGAATTTAATATTAGTGCTGACTGTTCAGAGTTTATTCTTACATCCAGTTTCCGCCATCAATAATGTTTGCCAAAACTCTTAACTGTGCCTGGAAAGTCAAGTGACCGCAGTTCTTCAAAATATGAATAAACAAAGCAAAAAAATAAATGAATATCTAGCATGTACGAACCAAAGAGATCTCGTTTAAGTTTTCATATTCGGCCACTTCCTCTGAGACAAAATGTGAGATTAGACCAGAACTCGTATTTTCCCTCATTCTACAAATCGTAAAGGTTCCAAGAAGATATGACTCATGTTTGTCCGACTTGTAATTTGGGCTGTAGAGATGGTTACGGACAGACGGAAAGATTAAAAGAAAAGCTTCATCTCAGCTTACGGGGGCCGTTGAAAAAAATTCAATTAATTAGTGAAATTAATACTTAGATAAATATTGAATTTACGATAATAATATATTAAAAGGATTTCAATAACGTGAATGAATATTTTCTGATTCATTCATGAATACTTACAACAGTTCAGTTTTTCAGTAGTAGATGTCGCTAATTTACTTGGAATGATTAATCGATACTAATTGTCAGACCCATTTAACCTACTTTCATTAAGTCAACTTTAAAAATGAGAGGTCAAATTTTAGATTGTTTGGTTTTTATATCTGTATTTTTGCTGAACGCCGTTTGTTAGCAGTAAAGAAAATGTTACTTACTGTTGCAATTCACTGAAAACAAAAAAACTAGCCACATCGTCTTTTTCGGTGTGATCTTTTGCAGTTGATATCATCGAAAAGGCCGTCGTCGTCTCAGTCCCATGCGGGTTCTCGATGAAACGTAAGGGTTAGGAGACATGATATCATCATCGCAGGCAATTCGGTCCGATCATAATGGCGTGGAAAGGATTTGACGGCGGGTGGAGAAACGGACCCATTTCAGATAATCACGTTGAAAGTGTTGCGATAGGTAGAACTGCCGACTTTGTGTCCCTTCAATGGAGTTCAATAGACTTCGGCCTTTGGGAAAGAGAGAAACGCGAAGGGAACTAACAATCCTAGCGAGATTCTATTGAGCAAGGAGACAAACTAAGGAAAACAAGAAAGAAAGAGAAGTTCTTGAAAGAATATAAAACCTATTTTCATTAAAATATTGTCCTTAAAATTCCGTTTTATATTATTCTTTTTTTAAGTTGTGAAAATTGTAAAAAAAGAAAATTGAACATGTGCCGACTTTATACAGACAGTAAAATTTTCCGTTTTCTGAAGCAATGTTTATTTAAGTTGCTTAAAGCCGATTAATTTTAACCGTATTAGAGCACGAGGACTTACTGAATTAATATCCATTGTTAACATCATTTATTTGAAACGAATTATTTTCCGTGGGAATTTTTGTCACTCACGTGTTGGTACAACCCACGTAGAAGAAAAAATAATTCAAATGTACAACCTTTTCTTTTTAATATGCTTGTCAAGTTTCAAGACGATCCATCCAGTGGTTCAGAAGTTTTTAGGGAAGAGTTACACACACACACACAGACAGAATAAATGATCTGATAAGCCTCACTTTCTTAGGATAAACAGGGAATTATCAAAACAAAGAAAGAAATACCTAATTGATTTGAATAACATAGTCTCCTAAAGATAGAGAGACGTAATTAGTTTCCTCTCAAACCTAAAAGAGAAAAAATTAAATTATTTTAAATTGAATAATTTTTGATTTAGTGCTAATCCGAGGTTATTAGGTATTTTCCAAAGCAACACCACTAATTCAAATAGTGGTTTACAATCTTTGTTTCTGCGCACTCCTCTTTATTTTTTAAAATGCATTCAGTAAGATATATTAATTAATTAAACTCCAAGATATTGTAAAATTACACAAGAAAAATTATGTTGTTAACAAAATAAGCCAAACGCACAAAGTAAAAGAAATTACAAAGCAA
>JAFIDM010000001.1:117353490-117370953 GCA_023159025.1 Thereuonema tuberculata | reverse complement strand
TTGCTTTGTAATTTCTTTTACTTTGTGCGTTTGGCTTATTTTGTTAAAAATTATGCACGCATGTAAAAATATTATAAAAAATTATGTTGGTTTTTTTTTTTTTTCTGTTAACACAAAACAAAGCGCTCCCTTATTTCATTTTTGGTCATTTTCTCTGGGTAGGAAGTGAGCGCAGACTAGAATTCGTATTTTTCTCAATTTCTACAAATCATAAGGGCCCCAAGTCACAAGATACGACTCATGTCTGGTCGACTGTGGGGGATGACGGATGTACAAACGGACTTAATGAACATAAAAGACCCCACCTCCCCTTTGTACTATTGTACACGTAATTGCTAAAAAGAACTAAGATAGAAATATATTTATTTCGGTTTACAATAACGAACAATTTTTAAATTATAAATTAAACATTTAGGCCTAAGGCTAATAAATCATTTCATTGAGCAAATAAAAAAGCTATAATTTTTTTACGGGTTTTGATGACTTATCTTAAAAAAAAAATACGATTACTTATAAAATATTTAATATCTTTTTTATAAAGAATCTTACAGTAAAAACTTATGCTCTAAAAAAATTGATCTTTATTTTTTTTTTCTTTTATTGTAGAAGCCTTTACATAATCTATGAAATTAAGCCTTCTTCCTTACGTTTAATTTAAAAATTATAGTTTAAATATTATAAAATGATTCAAAGGTAGTTTTTTTTGTAATTCTAATAACCCTTAAATGCATGGTGTTGCCTATAAGCAACAAAATATTATTTTCATAATTATTCATTATGTAAAAAAAAATTGCCAATAAAACATCCTTAGAATAGTCCATACATAACAAAAATTACAACAAATATTTTTTTTTAAACAGCTTTCATAATTCATGCAACCTAGGGTTAACCCTGTGTACGCCACTGTTCCAATTATTACAGAGGTTATAAACTTCGCTAGTGACAGCCTCTAGCAACATCCTGAACAAAATGAAACAACAGAGCATCAAATTCATTCCCTGGAAGTTTCTTGAAGGATGGCTTCGAAGTCGTGTACATTCAGAAAAGGTTTGGAGAGGTGGCTAAGGATGTTGTAGAGTCCATTTAGATTTTAGGCCTATTTAAAAATAAATTGTTTCAAAGATCACTTTCCAAAATAATAAGATACAGACACGCAATGCTTTAATAAAGGTTTTCTTCTCGTTCTTTCTTTCTTTCTTGAACGAAGAACCCCCCCCCCCCCCAATAAACGATATTTTCCTGTTACAGTTTCAAAAGAAAACAATAAGCTTATTTACATGTAAATTGTTAAATAAATCATATTTTAATTTAATTCGTTTGGTAATAATATCTATTAATTATTTGTATAATAACATTAGGAGGGGAAAAATTATTATTTCAATTTAAATATTTCTTCAATTTTTTTTCTTGAAATTTACAGTTAACTTAACGTCTTTTTAACGATAATATTTAGAAGAACAAAAATAAAGTATTCATAACTTTTACAAATAAGTTAGCAAACCTACAATGGTAACTAGAGGAGTCCGGACATTAAAAACTTCTTATTAAATTACTGTAACATCTTAGCTTCTTGGCGATTTTTCGTCTTATTTATTTCAAAGACTTATTCATACCATAAACAAAATTCTTAGGAAAAGAGAATCTCTCTCTCCTTTTCCTGAACTACAGAATCCAAAAATAAAACAAAAACAAGAATTAATTACAATAATAGTGAACGTTATATCAATCACGTTCAATTCACGATCCTAATTCATTATTCAAAAATGTCTTTTTTTCTGAATTTAATGTCTTTTTTCTTTAATTTTGAGAATTTAATGTCCTTTTTCTCCTTTTTCTTAAAACGTCAATTTAATAAAATCTTCAAATTAAACCTTCTTCTTCTTAATTCTTCCAATGGCAATTTAAGTAAATATATTAGAAGAGTCCGGATTTTCATGACATATCTTGTTGAGCTTCAATTTCTAATTGGATACAAGTAATTCTCGGATTATTCGGATTCAAATAATACTCTTTTGATTCTGTATATAAATGCCTATTTTGACCTTTTTTTTGTAATTAAAATTATATTTTAATATTCTTTTTTTTTAGTTTCAGAGCACATTTTGGTAAATTACGGCATTTGTAAGGCCATAAGTAAAATTTTTTTGTCATTTGTCATATTTTCTCTTTTTTGTGTGTGTGTGTAGAGCCAGTTTCATATTTTTTATTTTTTTTTTTAAATTATGAAAGCTGCGTATATATATTTAAGGTTTTTACGTAACAAAAATTAAGGACCTAGCAATTAACATTCGTATTACAGAAAATCAACATTAATTTAACAGTTGGTGTCTGATTGAAATAAATTGCAACGTCATTTACGTTTTATAATGTTTTTACGATGGTCTAATAATCTTTGATAAGCTTGTTTCCGTATATAATAAATAAAGATCATAGACAACATTTCCGAACCAGGTACATATCTATATCTTGACTTCCTGAAATGAACACTATGGGGAGCCAAAGATACGGCAATATCTCACTCAGGTAAGAAAGATACATCACACCCGACAAGGTCACGTGACTTTTAATCGCCATCGTTAAACGAGAAAGATTAAAGACATTTAATTTTTACTAATACAACAGATCTCCAACAAAATAGTCCATAAACTTCAATTCAGCGCGCATGGCTTCGTACTAAACGAGTCTAGAAACTTCCATTTAGGGTGAATGACTTCTAGAGGTATTTAAATTTTGAATGTATTAACTAACATTCCTAGTTAAAAATCCATTTTATTTCAGTTTTTATATTTCCGCGTTTTACTATGTTTTATTAAATATTAGTAGTTAAAATAACATATAAGAATGTTCCACAACTATTTGTTCGCTCAAGGCTATACAACGCAAAAATAAAACAAGTTAATTAAAAATTAACACTTTAATAAATTCAATCATTTTTCAACATTAGGGAACTTTATATTTTTTTTTAAACATTAATATTACCAAATATTTTTGGAGCGATAAATTTTCAAAGAAATTTCAAATTGGGTCATGAAAGTTAAAAATTTTATCAAATTTGAGAAGTTTTCGTTTTAAATGGAATAAAATTTTCATTCCTTCGTTTAATGTTGGAAATTTCAAGCTTGCGTAAAGCTCTGGCAATGAAACATTTTCGTTTATGATGTATTTTTACTTAAGCTAAATATAAAAATGTAGTGGGGGTCAGGAGGGGGTTTGGGGAAGGGGTGGACAATGCTTTTAATAATGCTAAATGGATGTTATCTACTTGGCGTCCCTTGCGTTTTTTTTGAAAAAAAAAAAGTCGATTAGGTTTCGTCATCGGCCGCGGGAGGGAGCCCTAGTTACCATGGTGACGGCGCATGTTTGGCGCACTCGTTGCAGGTGATGGTTTGACGGTAGACATGTGATAGATGGTCGTTGGCTGACCTGGGCGTGGTCAGGAAATCAAGCCCTACCAACCCCTCAATCAGACCCAATAAATCTCTCCCATTTCGTAACCACACGAAGACGACGGGATGGTTCCATTCGACCGAAAGGGAGGGGTACTCATTTACCTTTGGCCAACCTCCTTTTCACCTGCGGGGGTGCATTAGAGACGCCCTCTGTATCGAACCGTTATTTTTCCTACGACGGTTGATGATTATAATCATGTGTACAGGAATAAGGATTAGTTCAAGATACTATTTATCGCCGCCAGACACGTAAGTAAGTGCATCAATAGCTGAAGCCCAGGGAAAGAGAAGGCTTTTTTATGAATAGTCCAATACTAATTTATCTTAAAGTTACTTTACATAGCGTGACGCTTCTGTAACAGGAAAAATTTTATTCCAGTGATTGCTTTGATAATTTGTTGGAGTTTTTCCAGTTTTGGCTCAATGAGGAAGAAATCTTACAAAAACAGAAACGAGAAGGAAATTTGTTGAAAACACATGCAAACTAGATGAAAATGTTTTTAAAAAGAAAAATGGAAAAAAAAAATGAAATTGTCATTGTTTGAGTTATGTGAAATAAGTGTCAATTATAATATGGTTGTCGTTGAGTACTACTTCGCATCTGTCTCATTTAATATTAAATTTAATTACTTCTCATGTTTTTTTAACTTTATTACATTGCTGTTATAAAATTTCATTCAGGGTGCAAGATTAAGTAATCAAAAAGTGATTTATAGGCTCTCAATATGATTTATTTATTCTTTTTGACTGCACTGATGCTCTCCGGTCTTGGCTTCTATCGTGAAGCGAAGCAAACTAACATTTTTTTTAATAGCATTTTTCGACTAAATCGGAGAATATGGTACTGCCAATCAGTCTTCGTAAGGATACATCCGCGCACGGATACATGATGATGCAAACTGTTATCTCAAGATCGCAGTTAGCCAGATGAGGGTTAGTTTTCTAGTAAAAGATCGTGCAAAATAATTTTTAAATAAGCTTACCTGCGAACCTCATTCTACTTTTCACTAGTTAAATAAAAACTAAAATTCATATCTTAAAAGTAGTGCCATCTTGTCAAAACTCGACCGTAGTCCAAATCAGCCTGGTACGAAATCTCAGGTTTCACCAAATCAAATAAGGAATCGAGTCGTAACACTATTTTTCAAGTTGTTGACTATTATTATTAAAAGAATAAGTTTTCATCATCAAGTTTCATGATGGTCTCTTTTGTAATCTTAATATGTACTGTATTGGATCAACTACTAATTACAGATATATGTGTTAGTTGTGTCTTAATATGTTATCCTTAAGGTCTAAAATTCGATATATTAAAATAACTTACACAAAGCTCACACAGAATACAAAAAAAAAAATAATATGAAATTTCCGAACTGATTTTAAGCACAGTTCGCTACTCATATTTAAATGCAGAAGAAAGTTATTGTAATAATAAAAAATATTAACTACTTAATTAACATTAATTAGAATAACAATTTTTTTTTTATATTATTCCTATTGGTTAATCATTTACGCTACAGAATAATATCTAAAAATATCATTTGAATTCGAAATGTGTTTGAAAAAATAAATAAATAAATAAGCTGTTTCTCAAAAGTTAATAAAGATGAGCTAATTTATTTTGTAATGACCTCTGCAAATATTCCACAGCTGAAAATAGAAAACAAATTGTACCGCCTTCATCAAATAGAATGAAATAAGTGTCTCACTGAAAAACAGCTAAATTATATATTATATAGAAAGCAAGTTTAACGTCCGTAATCATTCATAAATGGAGAGAAATACGCCAACCGGACAATAAATGTTTTCCACAATAAGGATGAAACAATTATATATTATATGTTAACGAATTTAAAACAATTAACTTATTAAAAGTCGAAAATTATATTGAAATGGAAGGAAATGGAAAAAAAAAAAAATCTTCCATTGAGTTTTTTTACATGTTTTTACCAACCCATTTGGGAGCTGTTGCGTTTGTCCCGTATGTCCGTCCGTCCGTCCTTGTCTTTCCCCTCCGCGCTAGCAAAGGTCGGATCGGCAAACGGATTTCACCATCGTCTTCGGAGGCCCAAACACTATAGCATTGAGATATTTATTTCTGCCTATCCGGAAAAATGCGGACACAGTGGACTGTTTGTTTCCGCAAGTTTGGGAATTTTTTGCTTGACAACTACTGACGCGATCGACTTGAAATTTGGATATGATTTACTATACAATCTATATTTTTATTCCACCCTGGACTGTGTCCGCATTTTTCCGGATAGACAGAAATAAAATAAAAAAATATTCATTGTATAGTAGACACTCTAAACTAAAGCACAACATCTTTTTTTTTTTTTTTTTTAATTTTACATTGACTGAATCTTTTTTTTTTTCACTATTTTGAGAAAACAATAATTTTTTTTTTTTGTTTATTATCAGTAGATTTAATTTGTCAAGTGCAGTTTTTGACTAATTTAATATCCACTCAAAAATAATACAGTTTACAAAAACATGATTGCTTTAGTAAAAGATATCTTGCTTTTGTAATTTTTTCTTTCTATCCTTATTTTTTTTTTTTATTTGTTTGTTGTTTATTCATTTATTTAAGATCGAGCGGTCACGACTTGGATCTGGGTTTGATTTTCTTTCCTTTTCTTTCTTTTTCTTTATTCTTTCCCGCATAAAATGAAAACTAAATTCTAAATTTCAAGCAAACTTTTTTTTCGGCTACAATAATTTGTATTAACTGCCATTTGAATAAAAACAATTTGGGAGGTATTGGATAAATATACTCTTATTTATTTTTTTATTTTCTAAACTTAAGATGAAGTTATGGAAGTTAAGAAAAGAAGTGAATTTACTTTTCATTTCAGATGTAGATATGATTCAGCATTCCTTCATAAATAAATTTATTATGATAATCATTTTGAAGAAAAACAAACAAAAACAAAAGAACTTGCATCTTGTATCTTCTTTAAAGCAAAATACGTTATTTTTTTAGCATAAATGATTTTGCTGTAAAATAATCCCAAGCGGAACGAGTCATTTCAAGTTCCCAAAAATTAAATGAATGGCTTAAAAAATGCATGGTTAAATAAATTAGTAATGCGTTTGTATTAATACATTGTAAATAATACAATATGTTATTGTTATTTAGATTCTGTTAAATTTTGGAAGAGATTTAACTGGGTACTTGTTCTGCTGATTTGCTTAAACAACGATAAGTCTTTTCTAGTATTTGGGAGGTTGATAGGTTAATTATTTCCATATTTGCTTTGACGTTAAACAAACGTAAATTATGGTTTTATTTGGAGGGGATATAACCTTCCCTTCCATTTGCGGTAATCAGTACAAATGAAAAGCCTACGCAACGGCCTAGACCAAGAGGAGGATAGGAGGGGAGGTGTGGAATAGGAACATGGTTAGAGAAGAGCAGGAACCATTGGAATATTTGAAAGGGCCATTAAAATCTGCCCATTGATTGCACGCTGACCTATTACAGTTGATTTTGTGAATAATTTCCCATTGATTTGTAAATTGTACTTTACTAAATGCGAGGCGGGTCCGTTCGTCGACATCAAGTACACGCATAACAACCTCCCTCACCCCTTCCTGATCATTCATAGTAAATCACTTTTCGTCTGTTAAGCAAACGCAATTGGACCGCGTTGCTATGACTGCGTTTTTAGTTGGTGCTTAATGAACGCATGCAATGGTTGCCCACGAAAATATTGCTCCGAAAGCTTTAATTTACTTAAATTGTTCTTCACCTCCATTTTAGGTCTCAAATCAACTTTTTTCTATTTTGTAATTTTTTTAGGTCCTGATGATTTTAGTCAATTTCTCATGAGTATTCCGTCACCTTAATTTTATTTTGGGAACATAATTTTTGAAGAAGTCTTTCTTTATGAATTGGAAGTACATTCAATACTTGAAAAACGGAAAAACGATGGAAATGCACAATCCTTTGCTTTCACGCCTTGAGCCATCATCGACGGGAATCTGGGACAGCTGTTTCGTCCTTATTAGAACTCATCAGCCAGATTTGCCCTCCAACTAATTTCCTGTGATTAGGATTATGACCAAAAGTCATTTTAAATTCGAAATCAGAATTTAGCTCTAGATTTTAGGAAATGCAGATGAGATTATGATAGTCATTGAACCAAAAAAAAGTTGTTTTCCGACGTGGATGAGAGATTTACAAACAAAATGATAAACATTGAAATCCCCCCCCCCCAAAAAAAAAAAGGTTCGAAATCTTAGATTCTTTCTATTTTGGGTTGCATTGGAGGGGGGGGGGCGTTTCAACCTCTACCAACCCCTCCTTTAGTAACGTTAAATTGACAAACAATTAGGAAAGATAAATAAATCTATAATATCAATGAGAAGGTCAGAAAAAGCCATCAATGAAAAAATCTAAAATCCATTTAAGTAGCCTAATGATGAAAATGTTTTAAAATCTTTTGATATCAGAAGAAAAAGATGTTTGTTGGAAGTTTTGAATATATTTATATTTTCATTTGAACTCTACTAAAGTTTTTACATCAATGATAGCTTAAGTCCAGAGTAACATTTTCCAGCACAAGAATTTATTAAAACTTAAACGATAAAAATTTCCCTTGATTGTATTTTCAAAAAAAAAAAACAACTGTTTTTCGCAAAAATGTTTCTATTAGCGGATAGTTTCTACTTTGGACACTAAATGCCAGCAATTTTTTATCTAAAGGCAAAAAAACAGTAAAACTAAGGCAAAAATATAGCGACTAATAATTTTAATTGCTCTACAGCGAACACCTTATTGTGTAAATATTGAAGTCAAAAACTATAAATACGACCTTTCTTTTGGGAGTTAAATAAGAGAATCGTAAATACCGACATTTGCTTCATGTAACTCAAGGGTCTCGTTTTACTTTCGGAGCATAAGAGGACTTTAATCTTTCAGTTAAAATAATTTGAGTTTCGAATTCTGATTATATGCAATCTGCTAAAATTGATGAAATATTTATGAATTCACTAAAAGTTGCTCTCTGTCTCTAAATAATAAAAAAGATGAAAATATCAGATGTAATTAAAATATGTCTTTATTTCTGTTTTTACTTTATTATTGTAAGTAAAACAAAAGTAAGCTAATGCAGATGAATGTGAGACTTTCCTTATATTTACAAAAAAATTACGTTTCGACTGAGGAAGACCCAAGGGAAGGGTTCAGGTCGAAACTAGTCACGTTATTTTTATTTCCATTTTAAATTTTAGTGTATTTTTAATGTTAAATTTCTGATAGATTTCTGTATGTTTACTTGATAAACGAGCCTTATTTACGAATTACGCCCAATAAATTCACTTATGAAACATTCATACTTACATAAAAAATATGAATATAGTTTTAATTTTGTACACAGCTAAAATTGAAACCGTATTTGAAATATCTCAGTTTTGCTGTCCTTCCCGCTTGCGAATTGAAATTTCAACCAATTCTGATTCAAATGATGATATACGTACTTCATACAATTCTATCTTTTTTAGACAACTTTCAATACAATGGCTTTCTGTATATAAATGACCTGTGTTTAAATTCGGCACATACATTTTTGTAGCATAGATATACCTTTGAAGGAAAAAACAAGTAATCTATAGTTACGGCTTGACTTAACAAATTAACTACTATTTATATATTACCATAGTTACTGTCGTAGTATTAGTTTATTGTTGCGTGATTCAAAGGTGATTTTTCTTCGACATTGTAACTTAACAAATGGATGTTGTCAATTGTTGCTAGGTTTTCCGACTTTTTTTTATATCACTTTTTATTTGCTAATCATGAAGTTAATATTTAATGAAAATAGTTACGTAAAGTTATTTTACAATAAAAAAAAATAAATCAGTAGAATGGCTAAAGATAAATTTATTTATCTTTCATTAAAATACTGTTTATATAATATAAATTGATACTGATATATTAATTGATACTGATAGATGAATAGAAACATCGGCAGTACATTTATTGATAGCTTACATATATATAAATTAATAGCTCACATTATATATAAAAATAATGTGAAAATAAAAAAAGTCGAATGGGAAAGGCTGATAGCCTGAACCAGAGTTCAAATCCCGGAATAGGCATGGATGTTTCTTTCTTTCTTTTTTTTTCTCTGTAATTTCTCTTCTTTCAACAACTTATTCTTGAAAAAAAAAATTAAAAAAAATACTTCTGCTTGTCATACATCAAGCACTTTTATATAAAATACAGATAACCACTTTTTTTATTTATTTTTTTTTTTTAGACAAATATCGTTTTTATGAATTACTTATTTGTTTTTCCAAATAGATGACTTTTCACTATCATACAAAGGCTTTAAAATATTTATTTTTATTCTCAAGTTTCACAAATTTCTTGTTATTTTGGCATATTTTTGAAATATTATAGGTAAATGTTCGCAGTGGGCTTTTGATCTATTTGTTTAAAATAACTGATTAATATTGTTCAAATGTTCTTTTTGTATATACTTAATATTTTAATAATAATTCATTTTTTTCATTATTGTTAATATCGAAAATTTATTTTATGTTCTTTTATTCTTATTTCCACAACTGCAATAGGTTCACAGAATTGATAATGCTAAATTTCTTTTTTTCATTTGAAATATTATGGGCAAGACAGGTGTTCCATAACAGGCCTTGCAGTTCTTGAGAGCGCGGGAGATTTAGGCTCACAGTGATTATCTACCAAAGGGATTAGTCGAGATCGGATGCTTAGCCCAATGCCCGCCCGCCTTCAACCCCAGAGTAACCATTTGATAGAGGGTTGGGTGAACCGTATGGACAAGAACCAACCGTGAATAAATCCCTGACCATCACCGGGATTTGAATCAGGGCATTTCCAGTTCTCATTCAATGCCCAAACCACTAGGCTAATGGATCCACCATTACGGGAAATAATATTACATACATACGAAATCGACTTATTTATTTTTAAGTCAGACATTAATTTATCCGTCCCCAACGTAATTACAGAGTAATGAATCCTGCGCTGATATATTTATATATGAATCAGCGCTAGTTGCTTTACTCTGTAATTACGTAATTATGATATATTTATATAAGAATTACAACCAAATCTCCTCAAAATTTCAGTATTTTCACTTTTCACTCTTCAGAAAAAAGAAGTCGGCTGTCTACTTCACGAAAAACTTGATTAAAAATCTATTCTTCTGTAAAACTTTGAAGTTTCCTCCTCTACTTCAATATTTTGCCGGATATAATCGTACAATTACTCTTTTTTTTTTTAATCTCCACGAAGGCCGGAAGTCGCACATACACTTTATGATAAAAAGTATTTGTATGGTGTTTGTTTGCCTAATTACGATATTTTCTCCTTAAGTATTATATGGAGACACAAAATACAGTAAGGGTTGTAATGGAAATTGAGACATCACAATAAAAAGGAATAAATATTCCCAAGAAATACTTTCGTATTAATGATGGGTCAATCAGTCACACTTTATTTTCCCTGTAGAAGCCTTTTTTTATATATATAATTCAGTTACTTTAACAATAGAAAAATTATACAAAAAAAAAGGAAGAAGGACATTTTTTTGATGTAGGTTTCTCTAAAAAGTGACAGAAAAAGTTTGACGGAAATGCTTTGCTTTGGTCCACCCTCTGGTCCGCGACAGATAGGCTGATCATCATTGACTGCGCGAGGGTGGGTGGGTGGAGGTAACTGAATCATGACTCATCCTCAATTAGTTCCAAGATTTAATCGGGCACAATTTTCCTGTCAGTCGGCCGCGGATGCATAAATCTAAAGTCTCGTTTTAGTAATTGCCGAATAACATCCCAACGACATGAATACCATTCCGCAGCTGCCATATTTGTTCAAAGGACGACGGAAAACCTGGCACGGGTTCAAGAGAATTCGTTGTCGCTGGTTTACTTTAAGAAAAGGCTCGCTTTTGTTTTGTTTGTAGCAGCGAAAAACAGCTTCGTTTCTGGTCTTTGTGTTTCCACGTTGTCTAAACAGAGGAATTCAAACATTGTGTTACGAATAGCAAGGTCCCGCCCAATTAAATTACTTGCAGAATAAACAGTGTTTATCCAGCATTTTTGTAGTGAAAGGAAAGCAGTCCGTTTTTGAAGGAGAACAGATGATAAGTAATCAAGTAATGGAAGCTAGTTTATAAACTAGAATGGAGACTTAAGTAATCACTTAGTTTAACAGTCTTTTGTAGATATGGGTAAATAAATGTTTGAGAAAAACAATATTTCAGGATGTCACGGATTTTAGAGTCTTTGTAAAATAAAATGTAATCATTATTTCATTTACTTCATGTTTCGAAATTTTTCTGAATACAGTGTACAGTAAAACACCGCTTAATCGGGGCTTAATTATCCTTCTGGTCGGTTAACAGTGGTCCTTTGTAGTACATACAAATTTCACTTTTTCTTGTTTAAACAACAAGAATCAAGGACTTTTTATAAATAATTTAAAAATTTGAATTTTTACTACCAGAATCTTGTTTTTCTTTGGGGCTTATTTCTGTCTTTAGCTCATGAAAACCTAATTTGGATTAACCGTGGTTTCAATTATCTGGGCTCTTGTGTCTCGAAATTACTACGGATAATTTGCCATTTTACTGCAATTTTAAATATGGTGTAGGTATGTCGTAATTTTTGTAAATTTCTCAATTTAACGAGAAATTCTAAAGACTGAAGTCTCAGAATGTTGCTTTTTATTTATTTTTTTGGCATTTAATTTAATAAAATTTAATTTATTTTTACTGTCGCTACTTGTTTTATTGCTACTTGTTTTTAATGTTATTTGTGAATGATCATGTAGGTGATAGATAGGGTCAGTGTTTCTTGGTGACTTATCGTAAGGGGTATTGATTAGTTGAAGGGAATTGAAAAAAAAAAATAATTGTTTTCTTCGAGGTTTTGGGTACTGTTTACGAATGACGTCATTGTAACACTAATAATTGTAACACTAAATAATAATAACAACTAATTGATTTGCTGTACTAAATATTAAAGTTGTTCCTTTTTTACAAATTAACGTACGCAATGGATGCAGAGCGAGTACGCCAACCGAAAATGTACTTAAAGTGAAGAACTACTTTTTTTTTTCACTTATCATGCATGTACTGCACTCCACTCGTTACATACGGACATAACTGACCTAAATAACGCTTTTATAACTAAAATAAACGCAATAAACATTTTAGTTATAACAAAACCAGCTCATAAACTAAAAGTTAGGCTACTACTACTTAAGTATTCACTAGACTAATCACAGCTAATCACGCTAACGTAAACAAAGTACTACGTGTACTGTACTGATAGTCCTACGACTTTTAGGATTCCTACGGTTATGAAAATACTTTTAATTTAATCACATGAAAACAATAAAATACAAAAACTGACGGCAGCGAAATCAGTGCTACAGCAATTTTTTTTTTTTTTTTACAACTGCCCAGGCTCATAGATTAATCATCTTTCTTTAGGCCAACAACAAGGGGCGAGATATGATGCTTTTAACCGACGAAGCGTTGCCCAGGGTACACCATAGGAGGCAGCATCAAATGATACCCGCAGGAACGGACAGAAGGAGAAGGAAATATCCATGCCACGATCGGGATTCGAACCCGGGTACCGGCACACTGGCCGCATACAGCAAATTTACAGATAGAAACTGACCGGGCGGTGGAGTCATGCCATTAAATGTCCGTTCATGCGAAGCGAATGTACGTAAACAGGGGAATGACGATATTGTAAACTATGCTCTTACTCGCCAGTATCCGGATACTGTTGTTGTTGTTGTTGTTGTTGTCGTGTCCCCGGATCCAACGGATCACAGGTCATAGAACACTATGATGGGGATAATATTGCTTTACTGTCGATCAGATTATTATCTGGGAGGCCCCCGAAGGTGACAGTCAGACTTCTGCCTCCTAGGAAGAGAAACAAGCACGGAAGAAAGAAGAAACATCCAAGCCCCACGCCGGGATTCGAACCCAGGAACTGGCGCACTGGGCGACACGGCTGGCCGCCGCCGAGACCGCTCGACCATGCCAGCTCGGCTGTATCCGGATACTGAATCTCGATAATGATCTCGATAGGAAATTTCATCACTGATATTTTTTTTTCAAATACTAAGTTATTCGCTCTCTTTTTAGCAAATATGTAATCCAAGTTCAAAAATACCTATAAGGTTGGTTTATTAGATATGAACATACGCAAACGCGCACATAAAATTAATAGTCCATCTGAAAAGGGTTGAACGCACTATTCCGTCTCTGTTATGTTTATGAAACGTCTTCGTATCCCTCATCGGCGAGATAGTCGCGCCCTTTACTGTCGCAAGTTACGTCAAACGGAAACGGCATTACGATTGAAGTTCATTGACATGCAAAATCTCTTTAAAAAAGTTGACATCTGCACATTCTGAAGCATAGCATTCATTTATTTCAGTAAAAAAATATTGTTTATTTTCGATTAAAAATAATCTCCTCACCGTGATACTTAATTCGTAATAACCTTCGATCCCATCGAAGCGGTGAACAAAATGGCGTCGGCGAACTTGCTATCCATCTTAGCAAAAATCCTTAGGAATACGTCAGTGCTCTGTGATTGGCTGTTGCTTCACACACACGATCTGATTGGCTGGCCTTACGTTTGCACAAGCGATGTTCGTTGATTTTCAAGATTTTCTTTGTGTCTTTCGAGATTCAATTCTGATACGTAAAAGCAATTATCTTGCGGAAACATAACGAAAGACTGAGATTGACGGAATAGTGTATTTTACCCTAAACATTTGTACCGTTATTTAGGTGGATCATAATAATATTAACGTGTGTTTTCTTCCTGTAAGGTCGCTGAAAAGTGAATAGTGATAATTAAAATGCGTTGTTACAATATAGAAATAAATCAATTCACAGTTTTGTAACAAATACAAAATCAAGAGATCCCGTAAAAGTGATAATACTAGTGATTGTCGCGAAAAGCTCATTTATTCAAGCCATTATAATTCAGGGGTCAAATACAGCTTCAAGAGATGCCCGTCTTAAATTCCTTTAGTACTTTTAAAGTGTCATTTTGCAACATTCGGGCGGCTCTCAGTAAATGTGGCCACATTGGATCGAAGCTATCATAATTCTCAGCATGATCGATTACATGGACCCCAATTTAGTTCAATTACTGTAATTTCCTAACCCGGTCAATGGCACATGTAACCAGGAAGTGGGCTGGACTGTAAATCGAATTTTTCTTCAAGCCACCAGGTCATAGGAAGTCCATAGGAAGTCCAGCGAGTTATACGAACTGTATTGCGAACTGTACCCGGTTCTTTGGATAGGGTCTTTGGCGGTCCAGAGGGCTGTTCGGGATGGGCACCTACCGACCAGTTCATACTTTATCGTGTGATTAGCCTGGTTTACTTCTTGTTTATTGTTCTTTTTATAAAAAAAAAGGTGTTTTTTTTTGGTTTTTTTTATGTTTAACTTTTTTTATCTTTTTGGTTTAATTTCTTTATAATAAGGATTTGGAAAATTCGATTTTTTTCTCTCTTTTCTCTTTCTTTTCTTTTTATATGTTTGTCCTTGGTCAAATGTATATGTTGTTGTCCAGGCACCAAAAACCTGCTGTGTGGGTGACGGTGCTGTTTGTCTTCTTCATTAAGACTAAAGGGTTCCTACTCTCGGCTTGGCCTGCGAAAAGCGTTACATGCACACATGCAGATACGGAAACCCTAATAGCTCCTCCTTACTGATCGCTTAATAAGCGCTCATCAATGTCGTAGTTGGCCATCTACCACTTGTTTATCGAAAACTGAACCCTCACATTATTTATTGCCTCACTTTTCGTTAGGAAACCAGACTCTAAGGACCAAATTTTCAATATTTAAATAATTTTCTATAACGTTGAAAATAATTAACACACGATGACCTTGTTCACAGTGAATTTTAATCTAATTACTGTTCAAGAACCTTTATTAAAAGTGAGGTCACAGTTTGCGATGAATGAGGAATCTAAAGATAGATTTAAATCTTTCCCATCTACACTTGACATTATATTTTTTTTTGATCTGATATTCTCTTTAGCTAGCTATCGAATGAAAAGCTGTTAAGCAATACTTAGAAATTTTCTTTTATAAAGCCCTTTACCATCTCGTTAACGGCTTATATTATTTCTTATGGGGAATAGATTCAAAATGCTTAGTTACAGTGCAAGTCCGAAACTGCCCTGAGCAATTCGCAATTATTCGAGCGCATTTTGTATAGATTTTTCTCCCAATTTAACATTAGCTGAAATTCGAACAAGAGATCTAAGCCTATACACCTTTAACACTACGAGAAAGGCAAATTGGACACTGATGGCGTCACTCGAGGCGACAGTCACAATCCCAAGCATATGTTTTCCATATTGTTTTCTGGAAAAATCTGTTCTGTTTCAGTGTTTTGAAAATATATTTCATCCCAATCTTTCTTCATTTTAAATAATTTCCCAATGTCCCATATTAAATTCTTATTTAATAACTGAATATTTATTAAATTTATTTTAAAAATAACAACAAATTTAATAAATATTCAGTTATTAAATAACAAGAATTAACAAAAATAACAGCAGTTTTAAAAATAACAGCAGTTTTAAAAATAACAGCAGTTTTTTAAACAATTTTGACCAAATTAAATGATTTAAAGCAAAATTTGTATTATTATTATTATTTTATAGTTTTGTAGTTTTATATTAACATTTGTTTTTATTTTATTTTCATTTCTTTTATGTTTAAATTTTCGATTCTGTTGTTTTATTTTAAGAGTAATAGTATTTTTGATTTACTTTTAATTGCAACTCTTCTTTTCTTCCTTTTCAGTAATTAACTGAATAAATTTCGTAAAAGAGAAGCAGAATATCTTTTATTTCTCATTAATTTATGAAATATTAAAAAAATATGGTTAAAATTGCGATGGTGTTACACCTTTGGCGGACATCGCGATTCGGACAATATATAAAGTGTTATTTTTCAATATATACATCCTGCAGCTCAGCCAACCTAATCTTACCTAACCTACAGTTAATTGTTTTTGGTTGAAAATTTACACTGTGGTGTAATCCGAACCGAATGACGAGGTATACCACCAACGCAATTTTAGCCAAAAATATATATTTCTGTATATAGTTCTATGTTGATCTGAATTAAGATAAAAAACTTGACAAAAAGAAACAAAATTTAAGGCAACTTACAATTTGAAAAATAAAAGACAAATAATGAAACAAAAAACTTAATTTATCCAAACAGTTTTCTGCCAAAAGTAAAAATGAGAATAAATATGTCGATAAAATGCGTAATAAAAAAGTTTAAAATCCACAGTTTTAGATTCTTTGATGAGAATATTTTGCTATTTTTAAATTCTAACATTTCATTTTGTTGACTTGTGATGGATTAATCATTAAATTACTGTTAATTCTTAGTTTCGCGTTATTTTTGGAATTTAATTTCATTACAGACAAAATTAGTTAATTTTTGGTATTATTCTTGATTTAATTTAAGCACATTTAATTGGGATTGTTCTTGAATTAATTTTTAGAAGAAGCTTGGTAATTAAATTCATCTCTTTATTATTCAGTTATTAAGTAATTTCAGCACATTATTTAATAAAGTAAATGTAATTTCTTAATTGTAATTTTAATGAAATGTTGACAGCGAATTTGTTGTTGAATTATTATTTTCAGGTTTCATTTGCAAACAATCTCTGAAGGAAAGAACAAAAAATTAAAAAATTATAAGAGTTCTCTAGAAATGATGAAATTAGTTAACAAACTGTCATTAATAAAAATTTAAATCAAATAAATTGTTATTAATGCATTATGTAAAATTTATAATTACATAAAATTAAATAAAATTTCTTAATTAGATATTAACTATCACTTGTTATTAAAAATAACACGCAAAATTACAGTAAAGCTTTTTTAAAAAAGCTTAAAAATACTTAAAACATGGAGCTTTCGGGCTCCTATGCGGTAGCCTCTCATC
>JAFIDM010000001.1:117276289-117353390 GCA_023159025.1 Thereuonema tuberculata | reverse complement strand
GTTAAACTTTTATTAATTACATATGTAATGAGATGTTTGGGAAAAAAATATTCTTTTTCAAATTTTACAGAAAAAAAAACAATCTCAGAAAATTAAAGAAAAAAAACTTGAAGATTACATTAATGTTAGCATTCTTTTAAGGAAGAAAATTAAATTAAGAATAATTTCGAAGATAAGAAGTGGTAACTTAAATTACTAAGAAATGTTGCTCGGAGAAAAGCTGAAGCATCAACAATTGTTCATTCCGTAAAGTAATGTCTTTTTTCAGCGACTTTGCGAACTTATTTACAAAAGAAAAATGACAAAAAAAACAACATAGTTTTTATTTTGCGTAACTAACTTAAATCGGGTTTCAACGGTTTATCCAGCTCAGTCGTATTTTGTTACAATCCGTTTATTATCTTAATATGAGTAAAGTTTCTTTCGAGAGGCCGTTTTTGCACTAGTGTACTGTGAGTGGCATTCCCAATGTGTCACTGCGAAGTAGTGCTTTCCTGCATTGCTTTCCTTAAACCAGTCTCAGAGCGGAGAGCTTGAGGCTTGCGGGGAAGCATCGGGCAGTTCATGTGACATTGGGAATGCTACCCACAGTACATTTCTTAAAATGTAAACTATTATATATCAGAGAAGATTTCGAAGGAAAATCGGTGAATTTTCAAATTATTTGAAGTGTAATTAGTAAAATAATTAATTTAACATACTTTGAATATACATTTAGGACTTTATATATTTTATTTATTTGCAACCACTTTTCTAAGTTTTATAAAATGTTTATATCAAATATATAAAATTTATATTCTTAAAACAACGTAATTTAAATTTAGGAAGTTGGCTAATCCCCTGAGGAATGTTCTTCAGACAATTAAATAAAATATTGATAAATTCAAAATAAAAACATCAAAAATTACAAAAAGTAACTGAAAAAGTAAAAAGTTACAAGGTTTAAAAGCTTAAAATTAACGTAGCAAAATATTCAAATTTTACAAATTAATTGTATATAAATTAATGATTAATTGATCACGAATTATTACAAATAATTAAACAAATTACATTATTATTAATAAAAAGTGATAATATGTAATCGAAAAGAATTATTAAAATTCTAATGTTTATTTAAGGTGATTAACAAATGTATTCTTAAACAGGCATGATTCGATCGAGCATGTCATGTCCATACAAATCAAACATTAATGAAAAACTTCTAAATGTAGAGATAACGAAAATTAATAAAGATGGGGGAAAAAAATTATCTTTATGAAAAAAAAAATAATTAAAAACTCGGTATATTGTATATTTGAATGCTATTGTTTGGTTGGCATTACAATTAATCCTTTTTCAGATATTTCCTTTTTCATTATAAGTGTAACTATCTCAAAGGATGACGTGTTCAAAATGACAGTCAATAAGAATGACGTGCCCTGAAAGGGAGAGAAAGGGACATTATGAAAACCTTTGGAAAGATGACTGAATATTAGCCCTCATAACCCACTTTTGAAACATCTGTCTCCTACGATTTAAATCCATTTCTATTTAGAATAGTTCTTGAATGGAATATATTGATTTTTAATTCTTTACTGAATTGAAGTCAACATCCATAAAGGAAGGTCCTAGCGAAATAAACCATTTCTTATATTGACAAAGGAATTGCATTACAGGCAACTCTCGGTTAAGAAAGAGTTCCGTTCCAATAATATTTGTTATTTTATGTGTTTGCATGTCCTAGTAGTCAGTCGAAGATGGCGTCGTTTTGTGATCACATAAGCGTGAACAAGAAAGGACAAACTTTGCGCAGCCAAGCAAGGAGAATAGTGTGGAACGTTTGTAATTCTTTCACTTTTAATTATTATTATGTATTCGTAACTGTAGAAAATACAAAAACCAGAATGTTTTCGAAATGTTTATAAGATTAAGTTACGGATTTTGAGCAATAGATGGCGCTGTTACATCCTGGAAACATCAATCTTTAAGGAAATTACGTCATCAAAACTCTTCTTTCATGGACTGAACTGTAGGCGTGATAGTTTAATGTATACGACAAGTATAGTAAAATAAATTAAGAAAAGAATAAAAAAACAAAACAAAAAAAACAAGATACCGTAATACCTAATTTTAATGAAAAACGTATTGTTAAAAAAAATAGAAATAAATAAAAATGAATACAAACATTATATATGTAAATACGTTTATATTCAACTTTTACTCATCACTATCTTACATAATAATTATTTTAATAAAATAATACATTTTTAAAAAAAGTTTATTTAAATTCTAAAACTACGTTCACTGGGCCTTTGTCTTTTCTTTTTATAAGCAATTCTTATCTATGGAGGATTTTAAGAAATTTTGTATGAAAAAATTTTGTGCGACGTTCTTAATAGCGAATGTTTGTTAATCCAGACTTGTCTGTATAGAAAACTTGACAATAATAAACTTTTAATATTTATTATTTCTGAATATATATATCTGTAATATACCATAACTCTGGCTACAAGGTCGAAATCCATAATACACTGACAGAAAATCTTATTTGAAGAGCCTGGAGTAGAAAAGGGGTGGATAAATTGCAGTGACTATGAATCAACCCCTAAAAGACTGAGCAAATGCATAGATTTGTGAAAAAGCTTCTAGAAGTTGCCGGAATAAGTGGATGTCACACAAGGATAGATTAGTGATAACTTGTTCCAAATGAACGACGTTGAGCTGTCACAGTGAGTTAAGTTTTATAATTGCTGTTAATGTTTATTGATTTAAGGGACCGGGGAATGCAATTCTCTCTGCTGACGGCAAAATTCATTGATTCTCGTCAGAAGTCCAAATTGGATTAGAATCCTTCCTTCTTTCGCCTCCAACCTTCCGCAATCACGATGCCAACTTTGGCGGTCCCTTTTTTTAAAAAAAGGCTTAAGAAGGCTTGATTAATTCACATTAAAAGTTATTTTGGTAAAGTTTCAGGAAAAAGGATTTAGAATGATAAGGTTAGTAACAAGAAAGAAGATATGTATTCCAAACTTTGCCAATCTTAACGTGATTCCTTCCTAAAATTTTCAATTCACCTTTGGAATTGGTCAAGTAATCGTGAACCAAATTTTGGAATAATGATACGAATTTGTTGAAAGCTCTTGTGGGCCAGTTTGAATTATTACCTAAATTTCAGAATCCGAGAATAAATAGTGGTCTGTTCGGATGGTCATTTAAGATAACAGAATTGCCTGGGACAATTTATGACGATTTGTTGTTTCGCGACAAAAACTTCGCCATCACTAAGTAGTTATTTTAATAAATTGACATTATGTTTATAATAATTTTTAAATTCATATTAAAAATATTAAAATATTAGGTGGAAGCTTAAAAAAAAGAAATGAAACATATTGCGCATCGTTCATCAAGACTTTGCTCTGTTGTCTGATAATTACTTAATAATAAAATTTAGTAAATATTACTTTTACATCTAGTTATATGTAATTACTATAGTTATATGATTTTAATATATCATCCTGAAAGGATAATACACTAATTGTAGAAGGAAAAATTAATATTTCTACAACTTATTTCAATCAAAAACGAAAACGAAAAGATAGGAATATTGAATAAACAGAGTTTTTTACAAACAAACTAATAATCATAATAACTATAGTCCGTTCATTATATTTGGGAAGATACATGATCACAGTTAACCAATCATTATCATTACCTTTCTGTACTAGTTATTGCTTGGTCTCATCTGAAATGTCGTTATAAGTTACTTCCAATGTTTACATCCTATTTGTTGTCGCCTTACAAAGTTTTATTTTTATTATTTTTGTTGGTTTTTAAAAATTAAGATTTTTTTTTTATTTATTTATTTTCGATTTCATAAAAAGTTTGTTTTTAGTCGTCCATTTCTGTTATCGATGCCAGCTGCTCTGTTTTCTTGCCTGCCTTCAAACAATGGGCTAGACTTAGTGGTAAGCGAAGATTCGATTTCCTTAACAACATTGAAAACTGAATGAGATAAAATACCTGTTGCTTCAGTCGTTTTACGAGAGACTTAAAATAAAATATGACTTGAAATAAAAAAAAATTATATTCCAAATGATTTCTCTCTCGATTGACTCTTCAAAGCTTGTTGGCACAAACGAACAACGATGTGTTTTCATCATCCGCCATGTTCAGAACCAAGTTCAAAACGGAAGTATGCGGAGTAACTAATGCTCAATCGTTGATCATGTGTGGAATTGTAACTTATCTTAACAGATATAATGAATGGACTGTAGTGATCATAACAACAGATGGTTTAGATGGCTTCCTCTGCTTCTTCAATGGACATTACGAATTTGAAGAAGAAAACTGTTATTACAAAGTGATCAAGAATTACAAGAAGATCTAAAGTGATTTTTAAAACATTGTCTGTAATAAACAAGGTATTTAATTAATAACAATGGTAATACATTATCAATATATTATTGTTATAATTCTCAATACATTATTGAAATCTTGTAATTTCTCCACAATAATTTTTGAAGTTTTCAAGTATAAATTTACTAACTCCTAAACCTTTCTATTTGTTAATAAATTCGAAATTATTTATCACATAAATTTCTAATATAATTCATTTCTTGACATAAAGAATGCACTTTTGGGTCAGGATTATGTTGGTTGATTAGACAATGTCTGCAGCAATCTCTATCAAATATTGGGTATGTAGTTGTTACGATAGCTAGTTATTGTAATCATTAGTTTGTTTATAATAAATTATAGATTTATTCCATGATTCCATGATTCATTGAACAGAGATAATTTAATAAATTTAAATTCAAAAATTAATAAATATTGTTTGTGGTTTTATCTATAAAAATCTGTATCAATATTATTTGTATCTTTAACAGAAAATAGTTTAATCAAATAATTAAGATTAAGATGAAAACAAAAAAATATTCAAGTAAGGCAATGCCGTTTGCTATTTTAATGGTATTTTTAGATTCGGTTTAAGCTATGATCTCCAATCTATTGGAACTAGATAAGCAAACTCGGGGGGAAAAAATACCGCTGCTGCAAGAAGAACGTTAAAACTCAACGAAGTTGGCATGTCAACTGCAATTATGTCAAGTATCTGACTTTTATTTTGTGGACTATTATTCGATGGATAACAATGACGTAGGTGCTGCTTTCTTTCTGTTAATTAATTGATTTTAATTAGTACCATACTTTGTTGAGGCTACCTAACAGAAATAACGCATCAGTGTCGTTGCTGGTCATTTAACATTGGTCTATGGAAATCTGAGGCGGGCAATAAACACATTCAGGCGGATCTATGTTATCTGCATTTGCTTTGTAAAATAAACAATTCTTATTCAAGCCGTCTATTTGAACTTTGCTGCTCGGTCTTCTAGAGTTCTTGTTTTGATAGCAAATTACTATTAAATATTCATTACTAAAGATAATAGAGGATCCTGAAAATTCATTATTTAATATTAAAATACCAAGAGAACAAAAGAAAACTTGAAAAATTTCTTTGAGATCGGTCAACAACCCATCAAAACCTTTGGCAATTCTAATTTCATTGGTTTCTTAAATCAACATTGATGCCAGGATAAGGCTAATTTCATTGGATTTACTTTTTGGAGAAGGAAGATTCTTGAGAGGTCATTACGGCTGTGAGTCTCTGGCTGATTAATCCAATTAGCCACTTGTCATTCGAGGTTGGAAAATCACTAACTTTGATTTATATGATTCCATTTTCCATTTTCTATCTCCATAATTAATAAATTACAGACCTCAAGGGGTTGTCAAACTCCATAATGTCAACAAGCACAATTTACTCACCACTCCGACTGACTTAGTAGTGATAACAATTTTTAAAACTCTATTCTCAAGTGGAGACAGTGTCAGGACGTGTTTGTCATTACCCAAATCCCTGCGTTCATTCATTGTGGCTGTCTTTCCGTGCCATGCAAATCGAATTTCGCGTAGGTATATAGTAGTTTGGATGAGAAATGCGAAGAGATTGCCTCCAATTGAATTTACCCAAAACCTCTCTTGTGATGGGAAGCCACCGAACTGCGAAAAAAAAAAAAGAAATTGTTCAGTTTTCTAAAGAGTTCTATAGTAAGATTTTCTAAAGGTTTTCTTTAATTTATTAGAAAGGCAAGCAATTTAGATATTTTTTTTTAAATTATGTCAAAAAAAACAACAAAAAAAAAAAACGCAGAATTAAAAAAAAAAAAATACTGAAATTTTCAATTTTAGAATAATGCTACCTCTGCAATGGAAAATAAATATTAATTATTATAAAAGATGATAATATAAAATAAAATAATTTCAGGATGTTCAATATTGTAATATTAAAACACTGGAATACCGAAAGAGCATTATTATGCTTTAGAGAATGGATAATTGCAAATTACTACTGCATAAATAATTAAATATATTAAATTTATATACTACATTATTTATTATACAAATATATTATCTCTCTCCTTATATATATAATATATATATATATATATATATAATAAACTATTAGCATTAAATAACAGATGAACAATTGAGAAAATATATTTATGATGCCATAAAATTTATAAAAGGCTAATCTATTAATAATATAAATATATTGATTCTAATGAAATCTATAGTAACGATCTATTAATTCGAAATTAATATATCTACACATATCTGCAAAGTCGTTAATGTTATTATTAATAGTCATTTAATACAATTAGTATCTATAATTTCCTGTAATCGTTTCGATAATTTTAACATACTTGGATTGTGGAAAAAATTTAAGTACATTCTAATAAAATTGGTTTTACTTGAGTTCATGCTTGAAGCGAAAACTACGTTACAGATTGAAATGACTGAAAAATTAATTAGAAATTAGTTAGCACTTAATTTACGAAGATATAATTGTGTTTGTTATTTTTCTCAAGTTTATCATTACATATTAAGTTTATCATTACAACTTAGTAGTCAATTGTCTATGTTCTGATCTACATTTGAGCAAAAATCATTTACAACATTTCAATCTGGTTTTAGCATTTTCTCTGAAAAATAATTTGGTATCTACAAAAAATAAGTAAAAGCAAATTAACTGTGTAAACTTAAAGAAGATGCAGTGGTTAAAGAGTTATTAGAACCCGACGAACATATCTCGGCGCCCTTTAATATTGTAAAAATATCAATTTTGGGACCTTCATTAACGGCCGCCGCCCATTGAACCGGTGCTGGAAATAAACACAAACATATACTGATTGATTTTAAGAGCATCATTTTCCTTGGAAAAATAGCTAAAAAATATGTTTTCAAGATAAGTTTCCATTTCTTCTCCACTCTTAGTTGCAACGCTGTTTCCTCAGTTAGTTTCAACGGCTAAAATTCGACCATTTAATTTGACCAAATTCAAGTAACGAGGACACACTGAATGAATGATTTTTTTATTCAACACTTTATTCTTATATCTACTTTCTTTAAGATTACAACTTGATAAGGTTAATTAATAAAAGGAGATTTTTTTTTTTTTACGTATGCTATTTTTTCATAGTATCATACGAAATAAGTATTAGCCAACACACCATTACTTTAAAAATAACAAATTATAATTAACAATATAAAAAAACATACATACGTATTTAGGAGCTTTCGAGCTGCCTTTGCGGCGCAACAAATATACAAATGTTTGGTCATATATACAAAATAAATAAACTAATAAAAACTAATAAAAGTAATTATTTCCGCATTTATGAACATTTATTAGCTTTTCATTATGTATATATATATGTAGGACCAAATATTTGTAAATTTGTTGAAAATAAGCGCCGCAAAGGCAGCTCGAAAGCTCCTGAATACGTATGTATGTTTTTTATATTGTTAATTATAATTTGTTATTTTTAAAGTTATGGTGTGTTGGCTAATACTTATTTCGTCACTAAGATTACAACTAACTGTGATATAGTGAATTTACTTATCGAAATTAATTTATTGAACGATTCTGACAAAAATATTTCTTATTCATTTATTTTTACTTTCTTTACAATGCGATAAACGGAAATTGTGATGTAAATAAAAGTTTTTTTATTAATTTTTTTTTATCCCCGAGATGCTTCTTAAAAATACATGAAAAATACATACTTTTCGGATTTCAATGGAAACTCACTTTTTCGCAGCCTGCTTTGAAATGCCTGTTTACTGTTTACAAATTGCTATCTTTGCAATATGTGCTAGATTGTTGTGGGCACAATAACTCAAGCAAGAATATACGAGTTAGTCTAATAAAGTTCGGTAACGACATTTATTTACATTTGTCTATATTTTTTTTAAGAGCAAACTTAAAGATCCAATCAGAGCTCGACCAATAATCGCCTGATGCTTATTAAACTGTTGCATATATTTTTAAGTTTAATTATAGTATTGAGACTTGAATTGTTCCCTATCTACGTTAAAGAGGAATTTAGTTGACTTGTTTACAAATGAAGCATTACATTCTGCAAGTACTTGTAATTAGCAATTACTGACAAAGTTTTTTTTTTTCAGTTGTAGCTCTGCTATTTATTTACTAAAAGGTGTAAAGTATATTCGTTCAGGAATATGGTTTCCCGCCTTTGATACTACTTTTTTTTTTCATTTTGAAGTTAATTAAACTCCGGTAGGGATTTGTTCTTAGGTGAGGGAGTCTTTTTGTCCCTTCGTTTTGGAAATGAGGTGTGACCACCGCTTCCCGAGCAAACACAATCAGAAGGTCGCTCAGGAACGCAATAACATGGTAATGAAGTGTTGTTTAATCCGGCGTAAGAGCGAAACATGAGCGTCCTATTCGAGAGCTGAGTAGAAGGAACCTACCAACGCTTCTTCCTCTTACAATGGCTTACGATGGAAATGAAAAAAAAAAATTACAATTCTGAAAGATTTTTATTAAGTTACTAAAATTCTAAAGATTTCGGAAATGCTAAAAATAAATAAATAAATAAGTGAGGAGACGGAAACAACATGAATTAATGTTTGAACCAAAAAAATAAGGAATATTCAAATATTGCAAAACACTTTTAAGATAAAGGATATCAATCTAATTTTCAAAAAATAAAAATTATGGAATATGGTAAAAATAATTTTGACCTAACGTTAAGGGAGTCCTTTTATATATCAACAAAAACCTCGGATTAATATAGGCCTGTCCAATCATATGATTAAATACTATATAAGAACTAACTATGGAGATTAATTTTTAGAATTTGACAAAGGTCCTCTGGTTGGACCTAAACTTCTTTTAATCCTTTTAACATACTGACAGGCTATTTTTACAGAGTAATTCATAATTCATTGCGTTTTAATTTTGAAGTAAAATTAATTGTGCACGTAAAAATATTTGAAAAAAAAAAAGTAAATCTTGAATTTTGCAGTGAAGGTTTTAAGTAGTAAGTAATAGTTTGATATTTATTCTAACAATGTTTCGACAATTTTTGTTATTGTTGTTAGACGATTCTTTTAAAAATAAAGTTTATAAGTTTCCTGGGATATTACTATCCCTTATAGCAGGAATGGCCAACCTAAAGTGGCGCATTTGATGCCAATTTAAAGAAGTCCATTGCATCCCCGATGATGGTGATAATAAAAATATAGGCCTACTCAAGCGTTAAGTAATAACCAAAAACCGATTTATGTAAGTTCTCAGAAATATATATAACAAATTCAAGTTCAGTGAAAGAAACAAGGAAAGAAGAGCTTGTTCTGCATTCGCTGCGTAATTGTTCAACACACGTTTGACACTTGTTTTGTTTGTATATTAAGTCATCATATCAAGAAAAAATGCTAAATATATGTATATTAATAATATTTTAAACAAAATATTGCAAAAGTTGTGTGACTCATTTGAACTCAAGTGTGGAAAAAGTAGGGCAGGCAAAGCAAAAGAATGGCCACCACCCCTTCCTTAAAGTGTATTTTTCTTTAATTCAATTCAATCTTTCTAATATAACGAAATTGTATTATATTCCATTCCTAATATAATTCTACCATCTCCTAGTCATTCTAGATGGTTACATCTCTATATTTAGGTAGATTGTTGAAAATCTCAAAAATATATGTCATTGAGAAATCAAGAGCATGCATGAAGTAATCCATATGCAAACTACGACAATACACAAGTTTCGCAAAACATACATTCTGAATTTGGTTAATACTTTGTAATAAGTTATTCTTATTAATGTACGCTTTAACGGATAGCAAGTATCTGAATTCTCTTAAAGCTCCTGTTATTAAATTGCGTCAGTTTGAACTCTTCCATTAAGCACAAATCAATGGAGGTTTCTTAACACTTCTCCCTACAGCAAGATCTATTCTCACCGTTCCTTCTTGATTCTTTACATCAGCCAATTATCTCAGTTTTAATAACAATACTGATATAAATGGCCTAAGAAATATGTATTTTTTTTAGTAGTTATACTTCTTTTTGTTATGTAAATACATCTCTAATTTTTATGCTTTAACCCAGTTTTATTTTAATAAAAATCACAAATGAAATATTTTTTTTCTTAATTTACTCTATTATAAAAGCAAATTTTCAGAACTTTAATTAACTCAGATTTTTTTTTTCCAAATTTTTGGCTTAGAGCATGTAAAGAAAAAAATCTCCATTCAGTAGTATTTCGTACTTGCTGCAAGATCCAAAAAAAAATGTGAGATGTACTATATTTCAAACTGCATTTTCTTTCTTTTCTTTCAGTTTCTATTTGATGACTTCCTTTCAACTGAACAATAAAATAAACAAACTATTAAATTTGGTTTCCTAATTCCATTTTTATCCTTTCCAAAGTATTTTATATTTTAAAGGTTTTTTCATAATTTGTTTACTGTTGAGGCAGTATTAATTTCATTAAATATTTATGAATAGTTAATTATTGCTGGTAACTATTTTGTTTACTGAATGGAACAAATAATAAATCTGTGGTTTCTATCAATTTATCATTGGGTAACCATGTATACTTATTATGAATGCAGCAAAATCAATAATGTTTTTTTAACTGGTTGATAATTATTTAAAAATATAATATTTTTTTCCTTTTACTTTCAGATTCTTCTTTTTTCCTTTTTTTTCTTTCTTGCTTAATTATTAAATTTTTTATTATGTATTTTTTTTTTAATTTTCTTGCTTCGTCATTTATTAAGAAATTATTTCATTCGGAAATGTAAAAGATAGAATATCTAAACGAAAGTTTTCGTAATATTGATGGTACAATAATTGAAACAATTAATCAATGTGTATTATTTATTAAGAAATTAGTTAAATGTACTAGGATTTCATAAATAGTTCTTTTTTTTATAAAAGATATTTAATTGTCTAACGGATTCTTGAAAAATTAGGAAATGTCATTTCTGTGAAAAACTCATTTAATGAAATATTTCTGCTTGTATTGAATCGCAACATAAACATTTATTGCTAGAATAAAATTAAAATTAAGTTTGTTAAATTGATCCATTTTTATTGGCAGAAACATCTAAAGTACTGACTTTAAAAGCAGTCTGTCTTTCCCAAAGATAATATCTTTACGCTATGTTTACTATAACATATTACAAAGGGAGTTGGATAAAACGTAATTACCTCATCTTACAAAGAGGTTACACAATTCCATAAGATTGAATTTAAAAGTTTGCAACTCTTTGGAATGTTTTGTCATAAATATTTTAATTATGGAAATGTCCAAATCATTATTGAATTATTACTGTTTAATATTTTATTTATAATTATGAGATTAGGCCTGCTTTTAACCCAAAAAAAATACCTCTTCTGAGTAGTTTGCAGAACCTTTTTTTATTGTTATTTATTGTTAAATTGTATTAATAGTTAATTGGGAACCTTTTTGGAAGGATGAATTTTGTAAATACAGTAGTTTTCAAATGTTCAAAATCATTTGTATGATTCAAATTTGTATGATCACACAAATTCAAATGACTTTTAAACTTTCACTTGCAGTACTGCAAATTGACATTAGATAATTTTACTTCAGTACGTGACATATTGCTATAAAGGATACCATAAGAAACTGCAAGAATTTTATGTTTTGTAAATTCTATAATTCATTTATTATACTCGAAGTAATAAGAATGACATATTATCATAGCAGCTAAGAAATCTGTAATACGAAAGTTATGACATTAACTTGGCAAGAAAACGGAACATCTCTGGACATCAATTTGTCAGTAAGAATGTGAAGGAGTTATCATACTTCATGTGGCTTCTCTGAAAATAAAACAAAGTCATTCATGATTAGTTATTTTTATATATTTATCTTTTTTAGGCTTCTGAAAGACGCCTTATGTCCTCGATTTGTCAGTCTGTGGACACACATCCCACAATGCTTCGCAACGGCTTCTGTTAGCTCAGTTGTAGGTGGCCTGAATGTTGAATACTGTAGGTGACCTGTTAGCTCAGTTGGTTAGAGCGTCGATCCCCTCATGGGCAATTCTTATTATTCTTTTTTTTTTCTCCCCATTTTAAATCTTTTCACAGTTTCTCAACTTAGGTTTTTTTTTTTTTTTTCAATCATTATTAGGAATTCGGTGTATTAACAAGGTTTGAGTTAAGAATGACGATTATTCCTTATAAATAGGGGTGGGTAAGATAGCATGGGGTCGCAAAGAGACTCACGCGAGCATTTTCTAGACCATCCCGGTGCAGTCTGTTCTAAAGTAAAGGTGATTCAGAAGCCGTTGCGAAGCACTGTAAGTAATTATTTTAAAACTTAACACGTTAGGGATAGTGATTGGTAAACCAATCACAATCTTAGGCCTTTGTTTGAATTGTGTTTTGCTTTTGAATTACAAACGGTCTCTGATTCATTGTTTACCGAACATTCACATTCGACATTTTTACTTTCCTATAGACGTGAGGCTTCTGTATTCAGTCTGTAAGAATGTGTCCTCTCCTAATAACGTTTCAGCTGATGGATGGGTCTTCTTCAAACAAGGTAGGCATATTCGACGACTAGGGATGACCTAACTCGCATATTTGAAATCTGTTCCGAATATGTCTTAGTCCAGAAATCAGCGTGAGAGGGCGGTAGAAATTTTCATATCCAAGCATTGGAATAAAACAACGGAATTATCTTAAACAACAGTATTTTTTTCTTTTGGTAATTCATTGCGCATCAAAAGATTAAAAATAATGCGATTTTGACGCTTGAAGTAAAATAACGGAGATTTAATTAATATTTTATTTTTAGAAAATGAAGAATTACTAACTATTTGTATTCAAAGATATTACATTTTGAAAATAAACTTAGGCATTTCATTTCTGTCGCTTTCATGAAGTTAAAAAAAAGCAAAAAAAAAAATAAATAAAAAAATTAAGACCCAGTATTTTAAGAAAAGTGATTTAAAATTCTTTCAATCTTCTTGTTTTGTTGTTTTTTTAACAAGTTGAGATCGAGTTAGACATTAAATTTGCTTATTGAAATAGATAACTTCATTAACAGTTATAGTTAAGTATACATCAATGTATATTACAGTCTATATAATATAGATCAATAGAGTATTTATTTCAATGTACCTTACTATGAATTACTTTTTATATATTTACGTATATACGATGCATTTCGATATATTGATAAATATTATCCCCAAAACTTAATATTTTTTTAACATTTCTGACATTTATATAATTTCATTGAATTTCAAGTTGATAAATCTTTATGAGAGTCTTCTGTAATTACAAATCTTTCAGAATAGTATTTCTAGAGATTACATTCATATACGCGTAACAGCTTTATATTCGCACTGCGTAGTTATGAAATACTTTCCTGAACATAAAGATATTTTTGGTTTTGAAAAATCCTCTGTATATCTTTAAAATCGTATTATTGGGTCTGCATCGAAAGAAGCCTATGGCAATCATTCAAGCTGTTGTATGGTGGTGTTGCTATGGCAACGGGAATGTGGTGGTTTCATCCATCCGAAACAACGAAAGTCAGTTAAGGGATTTAGGCCGGGTCACTTGGGGTCAAGCGATGGGATCAATCAGAGTGACAGATGTAAGAAGCGTCTCGCAAGGCAACTAGCCTACAGTGTCTTGTAACCGATTACAACGCCTCGCTTGGGATGTGTGAGCTTCATTGAGTTAAACCGAAGACATAGCTATTGGAACCTAAATGGTTCTCAATTGAGTGCAATTAAATTCTAACTTATAATTTCAATATTTCTCAAGTGAACATTAATATCCTACAAGTTTTAAGTCCTAAATTAAATTCAATATAAGTTAAACTTAGAATTAAATTAGATTAAAAAAATGTTGGTTAGTTTTTCTTTTGTTTTATTATATAAAATCAAATCCAGCCCCTCAATAATGAAGATATGATAATATGGTGATTTAAAATCTAATTTTATTACAAAGAAATGAGGGAATAAATAGGAATAACTTTTTTTTCAATAGTCGAAAATCGCGGGTTAGTACTAGAAATTTATAAACTGGTACTCGCATTACAATATTGGTTCTACACGTGTTGCAGAAATGGAAGAGCTTCAGAATAAAAAAAAGAAGCAAACTCAGAAGATAATATCAGAATCAGAAGTTACCGATTCTTCTCTTATAACGGCGCTTCGCCAAGAGTTCTGGAATGATACCGAGGATTTATGTGTATGATAATTCGATTTCTCGGCTTTAAAACAATTCTTCTGCTTTTACACAACTGACAGTAGACTAAATATGAGTTTCAGAGACAATGCAGAATCAATTTCTTTTCCCTTTCTCTTTCTCTCTTTTTTTTTGTTTTAGAAGAAAAAGATAGATCTAAAACTGAACGTAACTGAGGCATATTAGTTGAATTAGCTGCAGTGTTGCTGAGTTGCTTTGTCTTACTGTTTTACTTGTCTCAAAAAACAAATTTCTCTTATGGTCATTTCATATTAGAAAGGTAAGATAACCGGAGAGTTGTTTGCATAATAGCTTTAGTACATAATTATTTATTATAAGTAAACTTGTACCAATATGTTAAAAAAATTTTAGATCCTTCATGACGATGACTAAGTTCAAAATTATTTCCATCCGAAATATACCAATTCTCTAAACATTGAAAAGGACAATAATTTCCTTATAATAGATGTGACTTAAGCACTTCGATGGTCTCAATAATTTAAAATCGTTTGTGGAGAAAAGTCCATGTAACACAATTTCCACTTTTTTCTCCTCTCTTTAGATGGGTTTTAATGTAAGTGAGGGGGTGGGATTGAGCGGAGAAAGGGATAGGAATTGCTATCACGACTATTTGTGTACCCGAGGGGGAATTTTCAGGTCTCGATTGGAAACGAATCGCTTTTGCCTTAGGGTTCGATGGATATTTGCATTTTAAAAACGGGGTTTCCAACCTCTTCGTACAAGGGGCGGGGGTGGCACGAAGGAGAACTCATGAATTATGGGGGATGGGAAGTCACAACAAAGAGTGGTGAATCTTCATTGGGGAGCCAATGGCTATTAGCAATTCAAAGAGGGTTAGGCGAAGGTGTGTTTATGCATGGGTGAAAGAAGCCTCTCAAACAGTCAGTCTCATTTTCTCTCATTGTCACACTTCAAGAGACCTTGATATGTGTTTGTGCTGGTGGTTGGAAAACGGTTTGAAAAGTAATAACCCTATCTCGAAATTGACTTCGGTAAAAAGCTCCCAAGTTTAGAAAAGAAAAATAAAACCTGTTACTTAGTCATTAGTCTTGGAAATAGTAATCCAGTTGTAGAGTGTCTCCTACCAAAACTTTTACCAACCAATATCTGTTATGCAAAGGGTTTGAAAAATGCAAGTAGATTTCAACTTTACATGCGCAATGGGGATACAACGCAATACTTTTAATCTATTTAAAAACAGTTTCTAAAGATACTTAGCATTTTAGAAAATTTCATTCACTGTATCCTAGCCAAAGAATTCCTGCATGCGAGTCATAGTTTGAGAATGATTGATAGATGAAACAACAAAGCCCATTCTTAGTTATAGAACAATTTCTAGCTGCTTTGCTTATAACTGCAGACAGAACTTGCAATGCTGCTTAATTAGAAGCGCTTTTTTTCCTTTTTATCCATTCTAAATCAAGAATCTTACTTTTTTTTTACTTACTCAACACCAGTTTCAGAATCAAACTTTATTTTTCATTATGTTGTAAGTTTATATAAGGGTATGCAGTGTACTAATCTTTAATGCAAAATGTGGAACTTAAATATAACATGAAAGTTTCACAAAAATGTTTCTTCTAGTCATCATTAAATGTTATTGTGTGAAATGAACAATTAGAGCGATTGCATATTCCCTTCATATTCCATATTCATATTCCCATGCAATTCCCTTCCTTTAGTCATGCTAACCTCCGTAATAGGACCTAGTGCTTTATCGTGACTACTCTCAACTGAGGATCGGCAATAAACCGTGAAACAGCTGTTTTGAGATGCACTTTTGCACTTATAAACACTAGGTCCAACTTTTAATGTGTTTTAAGCATAAAAATGTTTAATTTTCTTTTTCTTTTTTAAGGCGTTTTTTTCTTAACTGATGCGCTTAGAAAATTCATTGCAGCCAGCGGACACTGCCCTTGAATTTCTATTCTTTTACTTTTATTGTGTATTTCTTGTTTTTTAGTTTAGATTTGGAGGTCCCATTCTTTTCCCTTCCTTTAATCAACAAGTGTGCTTTGAAAAAAAAAAAACTGCATCTAAGGGGCAATAACGTATTTACAATGTTAATGATATAAACATTGTTTTTAAATAAATATGGTAGATTATATAGAAGGATATCACAAATAAAATGCAGATTGTAGGGAACACAAGAGATAAAATTTGGTTATGGAATGCTATATAATCACGAAGGATAATATATAAAAATGGAGTGCAAGAACCATCTTCTTAAACAAATCATGGAATTTTAATTTTCGATGTAACTAAATAGGAATATCCCAATAAATTGAAGATAATCATTTTTAACTTAAATTACACAAAAAGAAACATGGAGATTTTTAAATATCTTCTAGAATACAGGCAACACATGAAACACTTATTTCAAAGATAGTTAATGAATTATTATTTTTGGAAAAAAAGATTAGCTTGTTTATTAATAGCATCAGGTAACTTATATTCTTTGTTTATAAAATCCAGACAATAACAGCACTAAAAACTTTATTTACACTTTCTAATCTTCTAGAAAAATTAAGTAAAAGAAGATTGTTCGACTAAGTTACCGCTGATCTTATCTCTTGAGTTGCGCTATGGCTCATAGCGCATATCAAATAGGCATGCGGCTAATAGATTATTTGAAATTCTGCAGAAGTATTGTTAATATTTAAAATATTGATATATAATTCATTATTTTTGATTAAACACATGTTACCCCACATTACGCAACAGTTGCATCACTTAACTGTGGTGTGGCCTAACTTACCAGAAAATTAGTAAATCTTATAAACACATTGGTATTGTAATTTACACAATAATTTGAAAAATATGAATTCATATTTAGATATGCTGACTTCAGTTTTCAGTTGATTAAAACTGTAAATATTATGTTTATACCAGAGTTTAAACAAATATTACGTTTAATGTTTGGCTTACTTATGTATATAATAAATTGAATACTACATATGCAAATAATTAACTTTTGTTTTAGTAAAATAAATTTTAAAGAAGGAAGCGATCAACTGAATGGGGGTGTTACATATTTTAAATAGGATGTATTTGTAGGACATTAACCCCTCTGAATATTGAAAGAATGTAGGAAGAAGACCACTGTGGACATTAAAGAAGCGTCTCTGTATATGTGGATGAATATTATGTAAAAGTTAATCAAAGTATAAATCTGATACAGAAAATATTTAAATAATAATTCTAGAACGAATCGTTATAAAAGCATAGCAGATACAGAAATTGTTCAATAAAGAGAACCAAAATTTTTCAATACAATGTCTTATGAGGGTATTTTCGTTTCAGATTTCTGTGTAGGATGAGTAACCAGGATGTAAATGACAGAAATGCGATTTCTGTTAGATAATCGTAACACTGAATTTTAATCAGCATTGCTGAGGCAATCTAATTAAAAGAAAATTTTATTTACATTACAGTTGGTCACCTTAATGGTGCTCAGAATTCTGACAGGAATTACATTAGAATCAAATTTAAAATGATTAATCTTTTTAGCCCGTAAGACATAATTAGTATGAAATGAATTAATCCCCATTACCAATAAAGATGGTATTCTATGAATATGAAAATATAGAAAAATATTTATGAACATAAACTCGTTAGCTTATAATGCAGCCACTTCTTTGAAGTTACCTAAATATTTGATGATATATTTATAGTATATACTTCTTTCTTCAAAGGATTATCGTAAAAATATTTTTGTAGCTCAATCTGTCTCGGCAAAAGACTCAGGTATATGAAAGGAAATTGGATTTAAGATTCTGATGCGGGTGGTTGAGAGGTTATCGCTTTGTTAATGAGTCTTGAGAGCTCTTTTCATCCTGGATTATTCCATTTTCTTTTCTTTTTCCGATATGCAGGAGCTGAAGGAAGTCTGGGATAGAGGGAGGGATACATCTCAGTATCTTAATTTACTTTAGTAAGTGGAAGTGATGCAACCCCACGGAACCATTTTGTGCTTCATTACATCACTCTTCTTTCCTGCCAACCAGAGTATTGTTTTTATTGGTGCTTTGCTCCTAAAAGGGAAACTGAATGAAAATGCTTTTTCGTTGCCAAGAAATTACTTATTCCAGATTATGGACCCACTTTTGAAAAGGGAATAAATTTATAACGAACTAGAGCTATATTCATAGAAAAGATATTGTAGATGTTCGTACTGCCTACTTAAAGACATACAGTGGAACCCCGCCATTCGTCCGCCTCTCTATTCGTACAACTCGTTATTCGTACAACTTTTTCAAGTAAAATTGAACTCGCCATTCGTACGCTTGCTCTCGATTCGGACAGCGTGACCTCGGTACTGGCCGCGCCACGCGTCGCTTCAGTTCAGTATCGTGCTAGCTTCCGTACGCTACGCATCATCCACGCAAGCTTCGTGAAACTTTGTGATATTTTATTGTTATTTTTTTGTTATTTTTATTAAAAATAGTGCAGCCATGAGTCTAAAAAAGATTACTGAATCAACTAAGCCTAAAAGGAAAGCAGTGAGAACGACAATTGAATTGAAAAAAAGAAATCGTTGCGAAGTTTGAAAGTGGAACTCGTGTCTCTGACCTGGCAACTCAGTATGGCATGGCGAAATCAACCATATCGTCTATACTGAAAAAGAAAGAAATAATAATAGAGGCCTATATATTTATTGTTTTCATAGTTTTTATGTATTTTAGGCTTAAAATATTATTACAAAGGTTTATATAAGCAATCATCTGTGGGTCTGGAACGGATTAATCCAATTTACATTATATCTTATGTGAAAAAATGATTCGCCATTCGTACAAATCGCCATTCGAACTGCCTCCTGTAACGGATTGTTTACGAATAGCGGGGTTCCACTGTACACCGTTTTAATGTAAATAAGCGCCAAATAGCGCCCTCTAGGACATTCGGGAGGAGTTTGCGGACATACGTTCCACTACGAATATAGTTGATTTTTCATAGTGACCTACCTTTAAAATTTTTGCAGGGAATTTTGAATCGCCTGGTATATTATCTATTCAGTATTGATTAGCAGCCTTCAATGTTTATGTTCCTTCTGTCTGATTAGCTTTTTAATTTTAACTTAACCATTGGGCCCTAAAGTTTGATCAATGGATCTAAAGTTTTCATATTTTCATTAATTTACTAACATAGAAATGGATTAAAAAAATAAAATTCATGTTCATAATTTTTTTTATTAAACGGACTTTAATAATATCGTTTTTCCTAGATACTTAGCCTCAGCAACTAGGACATCATTTTTCAGTTGAAATGTAATGAGCTCTTGATGTAGTACTTGCGAAGTTGTCACTGATGTATATTAATAATTACTGCTTTCATTTAGTTTTTTTATTTTATATAACAATTTTTTTAATAATTTAAAAAGATTGTTAGGCACACCCTAAAAATAAAGTATTTGTAAGTTTGTAGGAAAGTTACATTGAGACTGTGATTCTATGTACCATTATCAGCAACTTTTTCAAATGCTAATGAGCTATACAACAATGTAAAGTTTTCATAGTATAAATGTTTTATTAAAACGAAGTGATTGCATTGTTTTTTCAACTGGAATTTTTTGGCATCATTACCTGTATCAGTACTGCTATCTCTGCTATTAAGAGTCACTACATTTAATACTGAATTTGGATAGAAATTTAAAAAAAAAATAATAATTAATTTTGGAAATCAAGGGTGGCGCTGAGGATAACTCACAACAAGGACAGAAAATTTTTTTTAATGTGTTTCGAGATATTAGCAATTACGCGACCGATATTGTGATTATTACATGTTTAATACAGGTCCATGTTCTATTACAAAAAAAAATAAAAATTGGATGGATAGAGTAGTTGACGATTAATCATCAATAAGCCGTTCTTAATTGCTCAACTGAAAAATGATTACGTATTTATACGAGAGTAGGGATTAAAGATAGACCATATACGTAAAAGGTCGTTGGAATCGATGTATGGGTGTATGTAATGCATAATTCATTTCGTTTTAATCTTAGTATCCATTTTTTTTTTATTAATACCCACCATTAAATCTCTAGTTGAGCTCAGCAATTAGTGGATCCATGTCCATGATATTTAACTTCTTTGTACGACTTAACGATTCTATATTTTAGAAAAAACAAAAACAAAACAGATACGCCATACTGTTGAGGCAGACTGATTGAAAAACCGGAAAAATCTTATATTTATCGCCATACAAGAAATGCCCTAATAGCTCTTTGCATGTTTTTTACAATTACCAAGTATAGGTAACTGGTTTACTAGGTAATTGATACATTGCCATACAATATTGGTACATTGCAATTGGTACATTGCAGTACAATAATAAAAGGAAACAAGAGGAAAATAGCAGAAAAGAAAAATCGCTTTTTAATATTCCTATGTAAATGGATAAAACACCTAACCGATATCTACGATAATAAACATGCATTGAAGGGATCGATGTTCGAATAAACGATGAAAGAATGTTATAAATTCTTGTTACACTTAAATGGAGTGTAAAGAAATGCACTTTGCACGAAAGACACTTTCTTCATCACTTTGTTTCTACCATGGGAATAATTCTTGCTTCGCTTTAATTTGACAGCAACAAATGGCGTTTCCAGTTAATGCTTTAAAGCATTTCTGATTAGCTATTTACCAATGTCACTACACTTAAAAATTTCGATATATGGTAATTATTGTTCTTCGAGGCTCGTATCAAACTGTTTGATTAACACGAGTAATCCTGGTTAATATTAAAGCACTAATTTTATTAATTAGTAATATTAATTAACACTATTTATTTATCACTTCGCTCGAATTTAAGTCTAACAAGAATTTATGAAATGCAAGAAATGTACATTGATAATTTTAATAGTTTTCGCTCTGGTAAAAAACGAAATTCTGATTGAAGGCTTGATTTTGGAATGTGGGGATTTTAATTCCGTGTACATTTTTGGTCGATCTCTTCGTTTCATAGTTGATTGACGACTTTCCCGCTTAGACTAATAAATTTATTAAACTGAAATTAGCGAGAACAATCAATAATCACATTTGTTCCCTAATGAAGAACCTATTACCGAACACTTGTGAATTGGCAGTAGCTCGAGACATATTTTACGCCGTGATAAAAAGGAAAAAAATGGAGCTGCCCGGTCTCCCACAGTTCAGTCTATTGAAGGCTGCACCTTTTTCTTTCTTTCTTTTCCTTTTCATCGCAGAATTTATAAGCAACTTGGGAGAATTCCGTTGGCGGTGAATTGGGGTGAGGAAATCATCCATCAACAGAGGTTGGTGTTCAACTGGCCTCCGTACACCACCTGTCGGCCGATACGAATATTGATGATTGTAGAAGACGCTCTTTGCTGCGGCTTTTCCGTGGCAACACCGTCTGCCAAAGAGAAAGGAAAAAAAAAAGAGATGCATTTAAGCAATTTAAAAATTTTTGTTTCTAAACAAGAACAGTTAGTAGTGAAAAATTCGATAACAAAGAAATTATCGAGCCTTAATTTGTACAGATTCGTTTATGAAGGGAATTTACTATTAGGAGCTTAAGCATCTTACATCATAACATTTTTTAAGAATTTTTTGCCGTTCCAGTAAAATAGGTAACAGAATTAAGTTGTCCTATAGTTTATAATACCCCTTTGTAAATAGCGAAAGAAAATTGTTAGAATTAAACATTTTTAGAATGTTGTTTGAAATAGAAATATGCTTGTCAGTCCACCCACCTTCTGTCCGTGTTTGATCAAAACACTTCAATAACTATTGGTCCTAAGAAACTGAAGCTTTAGGTATAAATTCTTAACAGGAACGTCCTTCTTGATTTTGATAGTTTTTGGACAATTGTTAAAAAGAGTTGAATTCCCTTGAAATGCTAGCAGCTGAACATCCAATATCATTGTAACTGAAAACCACTTATCTCAGAAGGCTGATAGATGAACTTTACTCAAAGGGAGAGCTCTATCTTTTTGAGAATATTGGTCTCGAAAGGATTTTCGATTTAGAGGCAAATCTCTTCTCCGATAAATTGACACTAATTATATTAAAAAAAGAATGCACGCAAGCAATCTTGTCAAACCACTTTTGAAGAAGTAATTTTTCGATATCATTCGGATATTCGAAAGTTGGCATTTGTAGCTTGTTTTTCACCAATTTTCTACTTTAATCTTTGCTTTAGCTAACTCAACGCTAACTAGCGCTTGCACTTTAATTGAAACGATTTTTATTTAATCTTTCTGGAAAAGTCCGGAATATGTCTTTGGAAAAAAAAATCATCTTTTTTGGAAAAAAGTTGTTATTGATATATATTTATCATAACCAATTAACAATATAAGTAGTTAAAACAAAATGGTTAAATTCAAAAGCAGACTTACGAAGTTATATATTGTAATTTTTGTTGTTTGAAGGTGAGTTCTTAAAACACCCTTTATAAAATAGAAAATAATGAAATGACTAGGAATCTATAGAAACTTCCATCCTCTCTTGTTTAAAAGTAATACTTTCTGCACTGCAATTACTCCCTTGATTCTGCTTGGAATGTGAAGTCTTTGAGGTCTCATTTTACTCCTATCTCCTAAAGGTTAAAAAGAAAGAAAAAAGACTCCCTGGAGATACTTATATCAGTTCGGAAATTTCAGTCAATCATCAATGGTGGAACACTTACAGGTATTTTCTTATCATAACTGCAGTTGGCAGGATTTCAAACTTTTAGGTAGTGATTTGTAAATTTTATGAAACTAGGCTTTAAAGAAGATTTATACACAAAGAAGAAAACTGATGAATCAGTTACTGTAATTAATGCCTGTTACAAATACTCTCTTTGTAAATGGCTATCTGTTACATAGATCTTAAGTTTCTGTAACTTGATAACAATACTTAGCAAAAATAGTAGTAGAGACTTAACGGCTTGCTGGAATGTTACGATATTTTAACCTTGATAATATCATATTCAGAAGAAATATTCAGGAATTTTTGCTGACAGTGAAATAGCAAATAAATTTGTCCTACTTTCATTTAAGCACAAAGCTTTATTTAACTCAACTGAAGAAAGTAAAGTATCGTATATTACAATAGGATAGTTTGGGAAAAAAGAGGCTTTAAAAGTTCTGAAGCTTCATTAAAGGGAACTCGTTACATATTCTTCGCTTGATCCCACAATGCAACTGTATATACTGTAGAGGCAATATCCGAGAGAAATGTACTATGCCTTTTGTTGTATTGAAAAGCGGTATCTTCCTGGAATTTGGAATAAAAGATACATATTGCATAGGTTGCTGCCTTAGAACAGTGGACGTTTAAATAACCTGTAATCCTTAATTGAAACAAGAAATTCTTTTGGTTGTGATATGATGTTCACAGGTTTTTCTGAAATCCTTCTCCTAAACACCTCTCCAGATACGAATGCATAGAATCGACTACTTTTTTTTATTCCATATAGCTATATCGCGATGTCTATACATCCGAATGCTCAGTCCTGTAGCTGCAAAATTTTATAATGATACTTGTTTTGTAATACGTCCCTAGCAGCTACTTAAAGTAGAATTAGCAATATAGTCAATTAATGCATTCTTACCCTTGTCCGGATGACGATACCTCACATACAAGACAATAACAATTTTTATTTGACCATTTCAAATAAAGACTGACAAGATTTTCTTCCTTATCTGTTCTTACAGTATAAAAATCTTGCCAATGGTAACATGAAATTTCTGCCAATTTAGTTGGGAAGCGAATGTCTTGCTTTAATAAGCTGTAAATGAAGCAGTTTTTACCTTGCTGCAGAAAGTTATTAAGCAAGCGGACTAGTAGATCTATATTCCTCTTTTCATTTGATAATAAATTCCTATTATTGAGAACGAATCTCGGATAAAAGATCCTGAATTAGTTGATACACTTTCTGAAATTCAAAATCATTAGAATATATTGTAGACACCATTCTAAATGTTAGATAGTTTCAACAAGATGTTGGAAAAACGTGTTATTCTATGATTCATATATCAATGGGTTATTTGATAATAGAATAACATAACTGCAAATAACTTCCAACAGACATTTGCACAGCGAAGGACAATTTTTTACTTATTAAATTATAATTAGATAAATTAAGACCGATCAACAAAACAAAATTAACAGGTGGTTTGCGATTATCTGCCGAAATCTTACACTTATTAGAAATAAATCCTAAATTCCTTGTTAAATAAGTTAGGAATATGAAGTAAACTTTTATTTAAATATTTAAAATAAAAGAAGAGAAAGAAGCAAGTGAGGAAACTCTCTTGAGTAATTTTGAATTCAGGTGAATGATTCGAAAGTTTTCCCCAGGTTGTTCGGCGTGGAAATGAAATTGAAAGTGGTTAGTCAAGCGCTCTAGAGGGAGACCGTATTATGGCATGTAAGTCAGTATTTTACGACAGAAAAGACTCACTCATAAATTGAGGTATTTTGAAGCAATAGACGATTCTGCAGTCGTCTCATCGTTTATCACAGAGACCTACCTGAAAAAACTAGTAGATGAAAACCCGAAAATATAAGTATTTATCCAAAAATGTTGTCGAGGATTTAGGATCTATTTCAAGCTACAGCCATGTTTATTTGCACATTTGAACTCACAAATTTACCTTATGGTCCATTCCTAAGAAAGAAATAAAAAACACATCCAACATTAGCTTAAAAAAGAATTCTAGTCAGGCTCTAGTTTACTGTTAATTAATTACTATGAACTAATAGTTACCAGATTTATTTTTAGTTGGCAATTAGTAGTCCTACGTCTGGTAACCCAAAACGTTATCTGAAATATAAGTTAAGTTTATATATTTTTTGATATGGGAAAATTAATATCTATCTATTGTACAATTACACTTCATATATTTCATTAGAAACTGGGGATATGCAAATGCAATTTTTATATTTTTTAGAAAGTTAGTGATTTCTGCCAAATGAAATAATAAGGTTTTATTTTGAATAGGTTCTTATTTATGGATTGCTTTTGCTAATACGTTAACTTTCATCTATGTTTGGAATCACAACACATACTTATTCCCTATTATTTCCAAAAAATGCATTGTTATCAAAATTGGCAAAGCCATCAAATATTAATGAGGTATAATATTAGAAACCCACAAAAAGAAATCCAAATGAAACTCAAAATTTTTTTTTATCGTAACCATAAATTGACCTTCACGTAAAATGAACGGAAAATTACCAATTACCTGAATATTCTATTTTTTGGACTGCAGAACTTTATGTAGTAATTTCGTAATTAGTGGTATTAGGAAATTGCTGAATATATAAGAACCTAAAACGCTTTTCCTTTAAAAACCGAAGCACGTACTTGAAGTTAATAAAGAAGAATTAATAATCAGCACAATTAGATATTAATAGCTAGGTCTACCCGTAAGTATCCATCACGTAGTAGCTGAGCATGAGGGGGATGTATCTTTGAGAGATCAGGAGAGGTAGAGACAAAAAAAAATTGTCTAATTTAAATTGAATTACAAATGAGCATTGCAACTTTTTAAGAAAACCGATTTCAGCGTAATTCACAAGTAAAACATAAAAAGAAGGCAAAAAGCAAAAAAAAAACAAATAATAGTATGGCTTCGCATGGCCAGTCAATTACTATTTATTCACCAATAAATTTGGCTAAAAGCCTATAAAAAGATTTCACAGAAAAATATGAAACTTGTCTTTTGTTTATATTTTCTTTGATATCACTGAGCTGCAGACACTGGGTGAAGCCTTCTGAAGAAAGGTAAGATCCTTGAAACAAACTATCCTGGATTCCTGGTGTTAAATATTCCAAAAGTAGCTCAGTGATTTTATTTGTTGTCCGTTTTTAATCTCTTTTTATTGCTTTGAAAATTTATCATCATTAAACTAATCTTCTGATTCTTTTGTAAATTTCTTATGGTAATCACTGCTGTAATAAACGGTTTCAAATGTTTGCGACATCCTTAATAAACATCTATTAGAAATTACACTTAGAAATAAAACTTATTCCTCAAATTAGAACAATGTTTATAAGAATAAAATTTTGATTCGAATATATATATGTTCTACTGTCTGATATATTATAGATAACTTAAAAACGATCCAGTATGGTGAAATTTTCATGGTTAGGTTACTAAAATGATTTTTGTAAATATTTAAGTTGTACATAATTTAAAAACGATCAATATATTAAGTTAAACGCTGTAAGACATCACTGACTCTTGAGTTACTAGCGAATGATTAGATGACGACTTGTCTCTGAGCATGGTATTAGTTACAGCAGATCCAAAGCCTGTGGTTGTGCTACTTCATTGCTGGTTTAGTATCCAAACAAGAAGGCAAATGAACTGGATATGGACTAGCCGGAAGATGAATTTCCAGGTTCCCGGACATTAAGTTGACGGTAGTCATGTAGCAACGCCATTAACTGCCTTGATCGTTGAAGTAACTGCCATCAGACATTTCCTCCTCTATGCACTGCATACTTCCTTCTCGTTACTCTACGCATATTTTAATATTCTCTCAAAATGAATAACACGTCACTGTCATTGCTATATTATCCATTCATTTGATGAATAATAAATTGAATTGTAATCCATTTTACTTTGAATCTTTCGTTGATAATTTAAACTTCCGGTTTTCCTCAACTTACCACCAGAAAGGTCTAGACACTGTCATTTCAATTACAGTTTTATAGTTAAATCTCACCTATGTCTAGATTTTCCGTCCAAGATCGATAATTCATTTGTTAGAAAGACTTTGAATTCGATCTACTAAAATACTCTACATTTGTTTCACCATAAAAGAAACAATTCAAATTACCTTGGAAAAATGACTTAAATGGTGAGATTTTTATTTTTTCTAATTTTTAGATATTGCAATTTGTATTTTTATTATTATCAAAATTTTATAATATTCAATGTTTCATCTACTATTAAAATTGTATTTACTCGCAATTGAAAACTAGACAGGAAGCACTTCAATTGATTATCGCTATGACAGAAACATACTGTAGATTCGAATGAATACATTCCAAAGTGAGCTTAAAAATATATTTAAAAAAATGAGATTAGCAATTTTTAATGAGAAGTATTTCATTTCTCTTTATTACTGGCCAATACATAGTAAGGATATATTTTATAATAAGTTTGTAAGTTTTATTATAAAAAACAACTTTGACAGAATTTTTATAAATATTGGCAATGTGCTGAAGTTTTAAAGTCAATTTCGTTTTTTCTTAAGCTTCGATATTTTCTGTCTTTCCCCAAGAGACTGCACGCGTTCTTTAAAAGGTTTCCTTTACCGCAATATGGATATAAGAAGAAAAATAAGGAACACTCTGATCGAGGCAAGAAGTAATTTGTTGTAGTGACCGGTTGTTTTCTGCACACATCATCGTCGGATTCCCGCTTTGTCACAATTTGCTGATCTTTCGTTGCCTGTGGGGACGGAATCAGGCAGCTCAGCTGGCTTCGTGTTCGTTGCAATAGCCTTGTCGCCGCCAGAATGGGATTTGGGAGCCTAAAAATTGGATTGGGTTGGAGGTGGTCCCTCCCGCGCCAAACTGCTCAAGGCTGAGCCACGCTGCAAATCGGTCGTTGAGAGGGAGATTTCGGTGTGGCGGATCAGGATGCCGTGTCGGGAAATTTAATGGCACATGACAATTTGGAAACCTATAATGAAACATTGTCTTCCCCGTTCATCTCTAAATGAAATGTCTTTTTTTTTTTTAAATTCTACTACGAAAGATACGAAAGACCTTGTACTGACATCTAGAGTGCTTTTTTTTTAAGAATCGTAAAACAAGCTGTAAATACATCAGATGTAATGGATTGTACACCTTCTGCATGCTTTGTCTTTATGTGTTTGATTATCTTGTTCTTTGACTTAGGCTGTAATGTATCTTTTATTGTAGATTTTATTACATCTTACATTATGAGTCGAATAAATATTGCTTAGTCTTTTTCCTTTTCTTAACTTTTAACCTTGGAAGGTAAAGTCTAATATTTAGATTTAATTAATCAAAATAACTTGGATTAGTTATTAATACAAACTAAAAACAAAATTAATTATTTTATTAAAAAAGATACATTAACGTTGTTATATATAAAGTGAAATAAACATATATAATGATGCATTAAAATATATAGTTTTAAGACTTTAAGATTTACAAATACAATTTAGATTGCTTGAAATATCGTCAGCTCAACTAACAGAAATAATATAAATTAAAATTATAAATTTTAAAAAAATATTTATAAATTCACGAATTATAATTTTTCCTTTCTTTTCCTGTTAAAAACTTTTGTCTTGTTTTTGACAAATAAAATTAATAAAGCCAAGCTTAATTAAGGGGAATAAATTAAGGGAATAATTGTTCATAAAAATAAATTTATATTTTATAATCATTTGAAAATATATTGTCAATTAATATCTGGATAATATATTATCTGGAAATTGTTTCCCGCTGTTTAACTGCCTATTTTATATGTAGATTAAAAGTTTCATTGCAAAATTATCTTGAAGCCATTCTTTATATATGTTGTCACATAAATAGTTATGTAAGTTCTACAAACTTGATCTTTCTAGTGGATAAGAAATACAGAAAGTATTTAAACACAGAAGTTTGCATAAAATCACTTTGAATCACTTTTTGAAAAATTAAAGTCAAATAAGATACTTAACATATTTCGTAATCTCCCTTTGATAACGACGAATGTGATATAACTGTACATAGGCTGTCGTGTACATATATATATTGGCACTGAGATTCATTCCTCAGGTAAAAAGCGTGCGGGCATCATGCTGACCACTCGAAGGTCATAACTTACCTGATCTTCCTCGACGCCAAGAGCCAAGAAGGCCTATAGTGGGATGCTTTAATTAATAAATTTCAAAAATGTGTAATAGTAAGGTTTACTTGATAAGAATAAGGATTTTTCTAGAAACTGAAAAATCACGCATTCAAACATAATTCAACTTCATTTAAAATTAAACGATTGCTTACTTTCTATTCCAGTTTCTGAGAATTTAGTTACTTATGATAAATAACGAAGTTGATTTAGGATTTAATTCGGCAGTATTTTTTTTTTTTTTTAGTCACATTCGCAAGAGTGAAAGTTTTTTTCATCAATCTACTTTTTTTTTCTTTCAATTGAAAATAATTTTCAATTGCTAATAAATGTTGATTACAATTTTTGTGGAAAGAAAATATAAAAATTAAATTAAAAACAAAAAAAAGCTTATTATAATAGGCTTAACTTTTGAACAACACGGATTTGAACTATGCGGGTTTAACGTATAAGCGGATTTTTTTTCTATAAATATATTGGAAATGTTTTTTGAGATTTGCAACAATTTGAAAAAAAAAATCTCGCAAACGAACCGCGTAGCTTAAAAATATTGAAAAAAAAATTAAGAGAAAGTTAGGTATGAATAAACTTGTAAGTAGATCATGAATAAAATATAAGTAGATTCTAATCTCAAGTTATTTTAAATAGTTAAACTTGACGCAAAGAAACTCTTAATTAGACCTTAAATGAAGCCAACTGCAATCGAGAGAAATCTAAGCAAACTTTCAGAGTAAGTCTTTTTTTTTAAAAATATACCAATGTTTCCAAAAACTATTATGAGATATGACTGTAGTAGTGTCGGCCGTAATTTAATCATTAGTGTACAGCTAAGCTACCGTGAAGCAATCGTAACGATAAACACTAGGCAATCATTGAGCAATGATATTTCTGCTGCTTCGTTATGAATGCATCAATATCTGTAAATAGATATGAATTTCTGTTTCACATTACCTTGCATTTTGATGTCTAGTGATACATCTACAGCGTTTTGTATCATATAAGACAATATTCATGTAGGTACTGACACACAAATGATTCATCTTGTAAATGGATGTTAACTTAGGGTATCGATAAATACAGCACAATACTGTAAATCTATTTTCTCTTCCTTATGATTTTCTCAATAACATTCTCTTTTCTCTAATTTACTTTGTTGTGAGAATACAGTATATCTCAGTAAAAGCCTCCGATCAACAAAATACTACTAGCAGTCAAGATTTGGAATTCATAAGTTAAATGAGAATTTTCGACTGGGCGAGGGATCTGGGACCCCCCGCATTGTTTAAGGTTCAACTATATAATATATATATATATATATATATATATATATATATATAATCATAGCTGTAAAGAACGGTGTATTATAATGAGTAATATAAATTATTTAAGTGATTATAATTTATTTTATCGAATCAATCCAATTCTATAAATCGAGCAATTCTAGTAAATTTTATCTATGGAGTGAATCTCGGGTGCGAGAAAGTGATTTAGCTAGATCTCGACTTCGGGAAAACTCATTTAGGGGGTAAATGATTAACCTAGGTACCAGTTTATTGTCTAAAGTGTTCTTACTTTATTTTCGTTTTATTATATTCCTAATTTCGTGTTTTGTGCGCTTTTAAGTGTAATAAAATAATAATTTTACTTAATAATAACTTTTAAACTTTTTTTCCTTTCAACATCGCTGTATTCATCGTCCATTTCCCCGAAAGCGGGTTAAATAGCCAGGCGATTGTCTACAGTGTCCTCACTTTATTTTCGTTTCTTTTTACTGAGCACAGTTCGGTCTTCCAGTACTTAAATACTTATTGAAGAAATTTTGACTTACTCTGAGTTCTAACATTTTTTTATTTCAGCTGTTGGTATTTTTCACTTCCATCAAGAAAACATATTAGTTTTCCACCTTCCAAAAAAGGGACTTTGAAAACAAAAAAACATACACCAAACAATATTACGAAGAATTCTGTAATATATTTCATGAAGAGATCATCTTCAAATACTAAATAAACAAAAAACAAATTCTCAGATAAGGTCTTTTCTTTTGTTTTATTTTTATTTCATATGTTTGATAAATAAATTAAGAATGAAAATGTAAATCGTTAAAATGCTTTTAAGAAGTGAATAATTAAATATTCAAATTATAATTCTTGATTACAATTACTATTGTGCTGTATTTACAAAAGGAATATTTACAAATTTGTTTTTCATTTGCTTTCTTTTCTGCAAGGCAGTGTAAATCAGCAGAAAAGCTTAAATCTCTTAAAGATGCAGTAAACAGACAAGGGGTAAAAATAATCGTCAAAATATTTAATAATTGTGAATCTAAAATTAAGGTTATGCTACGATGGAAAGAAGTAGAGTTTCGGGGGATTTTAAAGCTACCTACTAGTTTGTCTGAAAAATCTACAGTAATCCAAAAGAGCGAGTTATATCAGACAGATGGCGTACGAATTTTCAGCTTCGTTTTAAAAGTTTACAAAAAATGTATTGTACTATTTTCTTCACATAATTCACACAAATAATTCCTTTTAAAATATGGTCTCCTTTACTTTTCAAGATCATAGAGAACAGTAATGTCCAAATCTTAAGTAGGAAATAGTGTATTAAATGCTTAATTTAATAATTTGATTTCTTCATAGACTGCTTTCTCCCTATTATGATCTGAATGTGTTTTTTTTCCTAAATAAAAAAAGTAACTTCAGATGAGATGCTCATACTGTTTTTACAATTGAAGTAATTCCTATTTATGACAATATAAATTAGGCAACATATTATAAACAAGAAGATGTTAATAATTCTTTGTACCAATTTATTAGCATTAATTCAATTTCTCTTGATTTATTCGTGAAAAAGAATATGACACCCCCAGAAATTTAAAATTGAAACAATAAATACATATTAAAAATGAAAAAGAAGAAATGATTTCTTTATAGATTTATTTTAATTAATATAATCGATTAATCGAATGTAATCGATGACTGCAAGTTGAGCATTGAAGAATAATTTTCTCTTAAAATTAGTTTTTAATATATACTTTCGTTCGAAATATATATTTAAAAACAATTGGACTGCCTCAGAAAGTATTCATTGGCTATGAAATATATAGTCTTGTCTTTGAAAATAAGTCTCAATTTGTTTTGTAATGATTCAGTCTTTTCTTTCAATCTCCGTCTACTGAAATTTCTTCTTAATTTATCTTCGGGTGAAATTATTTCTTTAGCTTCATTCCAATCTCCTTCTTTCTTCAGTAATCAAAATGGTCATGTTTTAATTTATCTTTCCGTTGCCTTTGCTTCCTCGAATATCAGTTAATTGTGTCACAAAATTCTTCCTCTTCCAATTCCCTTTAGTGAGTCATTCTTTCTTATCCTGTGCTCTTATTCGTTTCAAAAGTTCAGCATTTAGTTGAAGAAATCCTACGTTTCTTGATCAATTTGTTAATCAGTTCTTTTGAGAAACTTTCAATTTTCAGTAAATGTTTCTCTGTCGTGATTCATATTCTTTCTTTGAGATTCTCTCTCTTCCCTTCTACCTTTTAGGTTATTAATTGAGAATTTCTATTCTTCGAATTGAAATCCATGCATTACTTTCCAGCTCTTTACTTGATATACTGTGCGGTAACATAGGTATCATTGAGTACACCAGCGTATTACAGGTTTAGCGAAATGTTTGTAATCTCCATTTGTTCTGCGCTTTTAAGAGAAAAATGGTTACAGTTATTTAAAGTCGAAATACTAATGTCTGCCGTCCGTCTGTGATTTAGGTAGCTACATATCCTACGAAGCTAAAATTTCCGGGGAGATATGATTAAATATAAAATTAGGACCCCCTCTAATGATTTTCACAAGAATATATTTTTAAAGAACTAGGGAAAGAAAGTGTTAAATCTAGTAATCATGAGAAAAAAGCTGAAATTTTCATCTTAAGTAAATTTTGCTAAATGTCAACTCCTACTGATTTTGGTAGAATTTTTACCATAAGCAATACACTAGTAAGTTTAATTACATTCATTTTATCACTTTGATTAAACAATAATTATATATAAAAAAAGCAGAAACTTCTGGAATAATAATAATAGGTTATTGACTAAGCATGAGGAGTCTCACTATCGCACTTCAACAGTTTCCATTGTTTCTCCATTTATCTATTTTTATGCTAATCACGCTATAACAACTGGACGGATTTCCTTAAAATTTAGTAGGTTAGTAATTTAAGGACTACCATTTATTTTAGTCTCAATCATTCCCGTATCTCAAACGGGAAATCTCTCGCTAATGTCTGAGCTAATTTCTTTTAAATATGATACGATGCTTAATTAAGGTGCAGCTTAAAATTTGAACACGATTTTTCGATTTATAGCTCCACCCTCCGAGTGCTCAAAATTGGCGCCCACTCATGCCTGAAAGTTTAGTCTCGAATTAGCGAGGGACAGCTGAGAATTAACTAGTCAAAAAATTCCACCTACCGGTATCTGAGAGGTATTAGCAACAAATTAAATGTTAATGCTTATTGACAAAAGCTATAGCATGGTATTTTTCAGACTCTGAACCTGAAAAATCAACAATACAATTCAGGAATAATTCAGGAAAAAACAAGAGAATTCTGGAGGGTCACAGCCAGGTTGGTTGTTGATCACCAGAAAGGGATCTTGCCTCTCTGGTTGTGTTATCGGGGGAAGGCAGGATTGGGCTGACGAGTCCGTAGAATGACGAAACGGCCGTTTGCAATTCCTTCCCCATAACTATAACAGAGAGGCAATATTCATTTTTATTTAGATATGTGCTGGTTTATTTATTAAGTTAGAATTCAGGAATACATTAAATAAAATTTCACTTGTGAAAATAGCATCTGCAAAGTCTCATTTCTTTGGTTAATATCGACTTCTTGTTTTATTTCTAATGTACAATTATTAATTAAAGATATATCGCATAAATATTTTTGAACTGAATAAGAAATAATGCTTTTCCCCCCAGATATCTTTGTATCAAAGTGGAATCTTCCAAAAAATATAATTTATATTCCAGTATTTAAATGCTAAAATAAAAGAATTAAAAAATTTATGAAGCATCTGTATTTGATAATGTGAATTATGAGTGTAAGAATAAATAAACTGTGAAGTGGAGTTATCTCTTTGTCACTTACATTTTATGTTGCAAAAAACTGAATCGATTTCCTCAGTGGCGTAACAATAAGAGGCCCGGCCAAAAATTATGACTTCAAAACAATTTGCGCCTGAAAAAAAATACTTTTCTTGAAGTCTTAGAACATAATTTCGCTCCTGAGACCATGATAGCACAGTTATACCAACAGATTCTTGGTGTATATAGGAGTTTACTTAAACAAATTGACTTAATAAAGAGTGCGTAGAATTGCGATGTCACGTAAGTCACGATCGTACAGTGCAGTCTCTCATTTGCATTTCTCTTTCGCAATTATAAAAAAAGTTATTTGGCTTGACATTTTTTTTAAGTTAGTTAGAATAGTCAACAGTACCTAGTGCTGAAGAAGAGAACATGTATTGTTAATTCTGCTTACCTGGAAACATCTACTGCATACAGTATCTAGAAGATTCTATTGAAATCAAAACTCACCTACTATCTTTTCTGCATGAAAGTGAAGTTCAGTTTTGGGACAATGCAAGGCAAAAGACCCATGAGATGACCAAAAACAAAAAGCTTCAATTTTCTCATTTTCAAATAAAAAAATATTTTAAACCACCCCTTCAATGTAGTTTCAAAAATAAGTACAAGTTCATAACATCTTATTCACATATGAATTTGTAAAGTAGATTTATTTTTTTCTTACTACCCAATAGAAACAAAATAATAACCATTGTTATTTCACCTGATGTTTTCGAATTTAGGTAAAACGTGTGATCTTTTGAGTTGTGACATTAATCCATTCATTCGTGCAATACACTCTTTGATTGATGGTAATATTTCCGATACAAAATTGTTAATTACTTTATCGAATTTTATGCCGATGAATGAATGAATATATTTGCTCGCTCATTGAGTTTAATTATACAGTATCGATCGTACGCATGCGCACCCAACCATTTCAATATTCATGGATACAATATTTATTATTGTATCTTCTGAATCTGGTTCAGGACTCATTAGCAGCATTTATCAGCCCTTCCATCTGCGTCGAAAAGCCGCCTTTTCATCACTGGTCGATCATTGACTTCCTATGGTCAATGCAACCTCTCATCGGCAATTTCTACGTAATTGTCAACCTAAAAAAAAGTGCGAGATTTCAATTTGGGAATTACATTGCAATATGAATATATAAGAAGTTACTGTTAAATAGCTTCAAAACGGGTTTTCTACAAATGAAAGTTCTGGTATGAATTTCCTAATAAAAGAGCAGTTAAGAATTTGTTAAGACCATATAGATGTGTAAAATATTACAAATTTTTAAACTATCAGTGCTCTTTAAATAGATTTGAAAATGTTATGTATTAAAATATAAACATACGAAATGCTAGATTTCTTGGAAAGATTTCAAAATTTTGGTAGAATCTTCCAGAATCAATTTCATGAAAATCTATCTCGCCTTTTACATGCTATAGCAGATGCAGCTTAACATAAATTCCTAACATCGTACCATTTATTTATTTATTTGCTAAATGCTGATATCTTATTGTTCATCCTTTTTCTTTGAATTTTATTTACTGAGCACGAAAAGTCTCACTATTCGAAGTCTCACTACTTTGAACATTTTTCTCCCTCGTCGTCTTGTCTGATTGTACATCCATCAAGGTAAAATGCCTGAATGGATTTCCATGAAATTTGGTATATAGCTTATTAATAGTCCAACTTAAGACATGTATCTTTTACACATCTACTTTGGCCCTCGAATCCCACAAAAATGACCATCGAATCACTCATTTAACTTGGCTACATTGATTTCATTGAACTTGCTGCGATGTTTATTCATTCTCGACCTTCAAAAATGAGCACGATTATCTTGGTTTCCTCTAATTCCTCCCATCCTCACCAGACCGCACTTGATGCCGCAGCTCTGCACGCTCAGTCCACACTTGCGATGGATTGCTGAGCGCTTACATACTTTTAAGAATTCATTTATTCAGAGAAGTATGTTTCTGTGCTTAATTTTATAAAGTTTTTTACAAATTACAAAATTATTAAATATTATCGTGTTGATTATTATTTTATACTGAGAATCAGATACAAATGTTGTATTAGAATTAAATATAGTATTTGAATACATTCTACATGTATGCTAGATAAGTGATGTACTAATGGTAGTTTCTATCATCGCGGCTAATTGTTATGCACAAGTAAATATAATGCTCCGAATTGACTATCAATCTGAATCATAGGTATTGAAGTTTTATAAGAATATTTATAATTAATAATCCTTCCAAGTATTTATGTTTCAATGTGGAAGTCTTATAAGAAATCGATCCTCTTAAGGTTTGGTAAGATCTAAGAAATAGGAGTGTCTTAAGCTTACAGGTGTCGGAGTAAGACCAATAAATTTTATTCTAAATTTTAAGTTCAGTTTCTATAGTGTTTACAATTCTTCGGTATGAAACAATAAATTTACAAAATTTTGGTTTCAATACTATTCAAAGTTTTCTAAATAGCATAGGCCTCGTGTCTTGAAAAGTGAATTATTCTTTTATAAATGTGTAGCTACTTAAAAGTGCAACATTGCCAAAAAAAGTTTGATTCTGAAACGATTCTGATAAAGAACTTATAGAAATTAATATTGTTGGACATTACAGCATGTATATTGTTTGATAAGAATGTGTGTGATGACAGATACAAAAAATGCTGTGACAAACACTCAAGTATTGTTGCTGTTAAAAAGATGGCAGCTTCTTCCTGATAACAAGTGTATTTTGAGTGTGTAAGATGGAACTCTATTACATCCATATAAACTGTGAAATAAGGAAAAAAGAAAAAAAATGATCCTTTGTCTTCGATAAATGTTGAAAGCATCTGATTCGTGTGTGATGTCTGAAATAAATGGTGAAAAGCCAACTGACATCGTGCAACGATTATATAGGCTTAATAGTGATCACCTGAAATAGTGAATTTGACTTCCGATTATTTGTATCTTCATAATGGTGTCATCGCAAGAATACCAAAGATAAGTTATTTCCGATTATTCTAATAGTCAGAGATTTAATATGAAGATATTACCAAGTGTTTCCTTTGGCAATCGTCGTCGATGAAAAGAATAAATACTATATGACAGTGAACATGAATGTTTCAAGTTATAGTTCAATTCTAGATTTTAAATTTTCCGTCCTTGGCTTGTGTTATAGTGTACTTCACTTTGTCCATTGCCGATAAAAAAACAAAAAAAAACAAAGCAAAACAAAAAAACATTATTGTTAGTCTGTCTAACCAGATACTAACAGAAATGATGGGATACTCAAGATAATGAAAGCAAAAATGCTCTGATTAGGGCTAATACACGAGGAGGAAAATGATATCGAGAATAAATTTTATTTATTTTATTCTATTAGAATATTCAAAATTTTCTTTTTTTTAAATTGCTGTAATAGAGATGTTTTTTAGTATACGTTCAATACTTGAGCTATTATGAAATAGTAAATGTATTATTAAAATTTTTACTTAATTTTACATAATTATTTAATAATTAATTAACAACAAAAAACTTTAACACAGCAAAGTAAGTTTATATATTTAATTCTGATCTGATTACATTTTTAAGTTGATGTAACCAATGAGTATGAATTTGAGTAGACAAGTACATCTCACACATTTACATGGTAATGTATTAACTTAGAGCATTGAGAAAATTAAAAATTTTGAAATGCACTAATGTTTACAAATGCTAATACATGTAGTTTCCATCTAAAGCTAAACGTTTGATTCTTTAATTTTGGCAATGACTCAGTAGATGACGTAAGCATATTACTTTCCTTTGAGTGGTTTAGTCACTCAAGTGTTATTAAAATGTCGTTAAATAAGTGCAGTATTATTAAATAAACAGAAGTGAATTGTACTTGAAATTCGAAACTATGAATAATGAAACTTTGATGAAAATGTTAATCAATGATGATATTTTAGTAAAAAGTTAATTAAGTTATTTTTAGTATGGTAAAATTAATTGCAACAAATTGAAGATCATTAACAAACACTAACAAATTGAAGATCATTATTTATTTTGATTGCTTAATCAAAGTATAAAGATTGAGGTTAGTTAAGTATAAAAGGTCTAACAGTACTTTCAAATGTATCAATCATTAATAATTTTGAACTTATTAATTTAAACTTTCACTGATGATGGCTCCTATTAAGAGATGAAACTGTCGAATTTGTTTTATTTGTAAAGCACTTAGTGTTTTTATTTTTTATTCCAATGTTGTATTTATTTTAATTAGTATTTGTAAAATTGTATGATTTTGGGCCCTTGACCTCCGTTCCTGAACTCTGTCAAACAATTTCATCAGATACAAAGAAATTCAAGCAACTGAGACTAAAATGTCTAAACCTTATTAATATTGATCTTTATTTAACTATATGTCCTAATAAATAATTTGTTTATATAATATTTTATCAGTGTTACCTTGTCTCTGCAATCAAAATTAGAAAGGAGAAAGAAAATCTTTCCTTAAATGGAGTTTTCATTTTGGATCTTATTCTTATTATTGTGTGGATGATTTTTAAGTGTGGAAAAAGTTGACAAAAATTTCAAATACCTAGAAAAGTATTTTAAACAAAACAATGCAATCTACAAATATCTACTTTTGGTCTTTGTATCGGGAATCAGAGACAGGTACAATTTCGAGCTTTATTGAACTCTCATCAGTCCGATCCGCCCTCACCTAGCTACGCGAAGATTTTATACAAAACGGACAAACATACAAAACAATGACCCCTCAATTAAAAAACATCAAAAATAAAATCAAGAATAAAAGAGGTGTACAATGAATCCATGCTGCATTCCGCTTAGCTTAGTAAGGATTAATTTATTATAATTTATATAATAATCAAATTTAGCGTACGTGACAATATTATTATGTAAGAAAAAAAATTAGAATACAAATATACTAACATACTAATCTTTTAATAAATTTATCCTTACTAAGCTAAACGGAATTCTAGCATGGATTAATTGTACACCTCTTTTATTTTTTATTTAATTTTTGATGTTTTTTTTAGTTGAGGATTATTGTTCGTTTGTCCATTGTCCAAAAACTATATTGTCCAAAACTATACTGGGCGGATGGGACTGATGGAGAGTTCAATAAAACTCGAACACTTTATTTTTAGTGAAATTAAACGCTCTTAAAGAGGGGGGGGGGGAAACAGAAGATAGAATTTTATTCTTAAAACCTGAAAAACAGTTGCTCGGAAGATGTAAGGGAAATTTTCTATTTTCTAGAGATAAATTTAAAACGGAAACACTACTGAATTATACGGAAATAATTCATTAGGAAATTTGTAATTCAATGCAACATTTTTTTTTACGGTTAATTCAGAATACAACAATAATTTTTCTTAAGTAAATTGTCCTAAACCAAAACACATATTAGAATAAAAATACATACATGAGAGGATTTTCAAAATTTAAATATACAACGTTTTGAGAAAGAGATATGACTGAAGTTTTTTAGAATAACAAAATTTAAACTGTAAAAATAGCTGTAGTTGTCGACTTCGTTTAAGAACTTTAAGAGGAAACGTTGTACTGAAAGTTATAATTTTAGTATAAAATACTACTTGATTAACATACTTTAGTCAAATGTAAAGTAAGGATACTCTCAAATACTTATCATGTAATGTGGACTCCGCGTGCAGCAGCGGGGGGATAAGTGAAAGTGGGGCGAAGATCCATTTGAGGACTGTAGGGGAATGGAACGCAAAATGATCGTGCTTATATGCCAAGTTGGACCTATAAATTTTAACGAAATCAATCCAATAACTTGAGATATTTCTTGTATCATTTCTGAGGGATGGAAGGCATTTGTTTTTAAATGTGTATGTTTTAAGATAGACCATAAATACTCTATGTATTAAATTATCCGTTCAACCGTTTGAATATGATGTGAGCACAAACAGACAAACAAAAATAAACAAGCAACAAATGGAAAACAGAAGAAAAAAATGACAATATTTTTCAAGAACTTTTATAATTATTATGAAGGACAGAAAAACACGATATAAAAATACTGATTCAATTTATTAATTAAAAATGTAAATAATTACATAAGAGTTTTGATATTTACTGATTATCAGAATTTAAAAATATACAGGGAATTTGTGACTCTTGATTCAGAACTGTTGTCACGTTTTCTTTTTTAGTAAAAGGAAATTGATAAGATTGAATTGAGAACAAAACAACATTTAGAAGATGATTCCATCGTACGAAATTTAATAAATGTGAGTCCAATATTCAATTCATTGTTCAAAGGAATCCTTAATAAATAAGAAATGTAGGTAATGGAAGGAATCTTACGTATCAAAGAAAAGAGGGGTTTCAAATAATTGGAGATTTGTAGTTAATTGACTTGAAAAGTCTCTTTCAGGATTCTTGGGTAATTCCGATTCCAAATAACTTTTAGTCGTTGAATGGAGACTCCTTTAATAGCGCTTAGCGTCGTACGGATTTTGGCTTTCTTCCGGAGAAATCTCTCCGGCTTTAGGATTCTGATTAAGTCGCTATTAAGGATTAATAACAGTGTTAAAGAGATTTGGAGATAGTGGACGGTGCTTCTTACGCTTCCGCCCATAACGGTATTTTCCCCAACGCATAATTAAGCGCTCGGACTAATTATAGCAGTTCAGGAGCAACTTCCAATCTTGCCTCTTCCACTGTCTTAGTCTTGAAAAAGCTGCTCCGACTGTTTCCTGTGGTTTCGTGAAGAAATCGTCTGTTAAGGACCTCTGGGAGACGCCCAGGGCCCAGTCGCTGCCGTTAGCCACGCAGTGTTTTCTCACTCAAGCGAAAGACGTTATCATTATCTCTAAAAGATTTCATGACCGCGTTCTCCTTTGTGGAACTCTTTACTTTACCACCTGAATAGCAAGTTTTGCATTAATAACGAATCTAAATGACTAGATCTCCAACAAAAAAAGGAATTACAAGTTTCTTTATTCTTAAAGTTACTGCTGCTTTGTTGGTGCACGAACTTTCTTGTCCTTCATTTCCATATTTTATATTATAAAAAAAAAATGCTTTAGAAGAAAATCAGGTAATGTTTTCTTTTAACGGTGAAAATAAAAAAGATTTACAAAACTAATTTATATAGCTAATAAATTATCTTCTTGCTTTTTTTCTGAAAAATATACTTATTAATCTTCATATTAAAGACATGTAAACTTTATATGAAACTATGTAAATTATCTTAAATTTAAAAAAAAAAAAAATTGTGAGTCCTGTGGCCCAATGGTTTATGAACTGGAGGAGCCAGTTCAGTTCCCGGCGGTGATCCGGGATTTTTCCACAGTTATTTGTCCTCCAGACGAACCCTAGGCTTCACCCAGCCCTCTGTCAAATGATACCGAGTTGGGGCATCAGGCTGACCATCGGATCTCAACTATTCCCATTTGTCGAGAATCGTTAGGAGTGCACCCAAGGATCTTTTTTTTTTTTCTTTCATTAAAAGGAAAAATTATAATTATTACATTTACGTGTAAGAGCTAATATAATTTACATTGTTTTTTATTTATGCAATTACTTTTAATCTGGCATTAAGTAGATCTATATTTTAATAGATCTAAAAAAAGTTAAATCAACTTGAACTATTATTACTATTTTTAATATAATCACGCCAGATAGTTACATCAAATTTCTAAGTATTTATTTCAGTCAGATGTGAATCCTATTCGTAGGAGATTCGTAGAACTCGAAGCAGTGCTTAGGTTTGCATGGTAGACTGCATTTTCGCTTCCCTGTAAACTTAAGTGTAACAGGCATAATCCCTTACAAGGTTACGATGGCAAAGGCACCAGGTGGAATCAAGTGTCTCAAGTCGAGATAGCTTCAAATTGTAGGCTTTCAAATTGAAATTTTTCTTAGGCTTTCCGTTTCTCAAATTTCACTGCGATAATGAATAAAATAAAAGCGATTTCACTGCGATAATTAGTAAATCTATAATAGGTTTAGAAATTGAACTGTTGGCAATTTTTTTTATATCGATTTAAAATTGCAGTATATAATAGATATATATTTTGTTTTTATTTCAGTCAATTTGGCCATAGTATGGACCTCAAAGACAAAGTGGTGGGACGTTCTACCCGCAGTATCCCCACCTCCACACGTCATCGGCGTCATCGCAGTCAGGATCGACATACCTATAGCTCGTCAGACAACGAAGGAGACATCAATACCTACGAGTACATTGAGAACCGAATAAAACCCTTCACACTGGACAAAGGACGACTGACTGAAGGTAGGAACATGTATATGAAATTACTGTATTCACAGTTTCATTAATATGGAGCTGGATCCATGAAGCTCATATCAATTAAATGAATAGCAGTCACATTCTCCAAAAAAGAAGGTCTTGGAATAACAACCCGCTCTTTACATTATTCTTACTAGAATTACAAGCTTTTTCCTGTAGTTTACTTCCATATCGTATATTAAATGTGCGAAGCACAAAAATTAGGTATTTTTTAAAAAAAATATCCTATAGTTTACAGGAAAAAAAATAGTCTTAATTTCGAAATTTATATTAGAGCTGTTAATATGTGATTTTGTAGGGTCATTTGTGGTTTTGTTAAATCTTGAGCTTCTTTATTATTTAAAAAGTCATTATAAATAGTTGCAATTTAATTTCGCATTTATTTTGCAAGTGTTAGAAAAATTGTACATTTTTAATGTTTTTAAAGGCGGAATAGTACATTATATTAGTTCAGTAATTTGGCTGCTTCCTAAATTTGAGATAGAATATTAACAGACGATTCAAATGAAGTTGATTAACCCTTCACGCTTTAGTTTAATTTATCTAAATATCTACTCGAGTTCGAAAGGTTCTTTGACGTTCAACAGGTAAATAAAAAGTTAAATGATTTTTAGTTATTTGTTCGGAAATGAGGCAAATTACAGTTTATTGGGGTTTTTTTCAGGAGCTAGATATTTATTTTTGAGATAACGAGGAAACTAGAGCTTTGATCTGAGAATGTTGTTTACCGTTAACTCCCATTTTATTGGATATTTTTAACATTTTTATTGATGTAATAAACATAATATTATAAAGTTAAAAAAATGAAAGTTTTATTTATTGAAACAAATATTTCTTAAAAAAATAAATACAATCAATAATTTAACTTATTAAATTAATTTTTATAATAAGTATTTTATAAAAAATAATGTTTTCATGTTCCAGTCTTCTGTAAAGAATATTGCAGTCATTGAATTTTTGGGATTTTTTTTCCTTTAGAAATAGTAAATAAAAATTTTCTGCTCGGCTTCATACGGAAGGTTCATTTGTACGACTTGGAGGCTAAAAAATATGCAGATTCAAGTAGATAAGTTGAAACCTGACCTTTTAGTTGTTTTTGTCATTTTAACGAAACTGCTTTTCATGCAGTGTCCTTAAAATGACAAAATTCGATATGTTTTATAGCGTTTCATGCATTAAAAACATCGAATATTCATGAAATATTAAATTCGTAAAAGTTGATTATATGTTGACTATTTCTAAATCAATAAAAAATAGTTAAATCATTTTAAGTTCCTGCAGTATTTTTGAAGATTTATTTAAGTGCGTAGTTTAGATGAAGAAAAGAGAGGCTTTAGGCCTAATATCGATGTGGTGAAGGCATTCTAGAAAATCATATGCAATTTATTATTAAAAAAATAGTTAAGTTTTTTATTGTTGTTTTCCTTAAAAAAAATATTTAACTTATAATTCCAAAAAATTACCGCCTTACTTGAATTCAATAGATAGAAGATATTAGGTGGGATTTAAAATTAGAAAGCATGTGGATGAAAAGAATCAAGAGAAAATTTAAAGATTAAAAGTCATTTAATGTAAAACAATCTAGCTTTTTGTCACTTGCAATATTATTAGTGAAATAAAAAGTGCAAATAAAAATAACTGCAGAAAAAAATTGCAATGTTTTACATTTTTTTTTCTGCAATTATTTTTATTAATGAACATTAGAATATTCAATTCTCACAAAATTTATAAAAACAACAAAGACATTTTTTTACCCTAAGCTTCTAATTTACCACGCGCTGTTTTCATATTTATTTTATGCAAAGTGAAAGCAGATATGTTTTCAGTAGATTGAACAGTGCTTCGGCAACCCGTCGATTGCCCCTAAGTTGCTTTTAATTGGATTCTACAGTGGTAATTGATCTCGAGGGCTGTAAATGTCGTTCGTGCTAGTGATTAGATACACCATGTTTTAGGGGCATGATAGCCCTACGTCTATTTTGCGGTCACGAAAAGATATGCTATTTTTCATTTACTTTCTCAAGCTTCATTAGCGTAATTGAGTAGGAGGAAGATGCTGATGATGAAAGGAAAGTGTTAATGACAGATTCTCGAAAAAGAGGAAGACAAAAAAAGAAAAAAAGAAAAGCCAACTGAAATGGGGCGACAACAAATGAAACTCGAGCGTACACACTTCAGCGAAGGCTTTCCTGAGATACTACAGAACGGCACGTATTACCAACAATGACATTTTGTCAACAGTCCTTTTATATTTATTCGATTAGGCTCAACTAATACCATCGACGGGGATAATAGGCTTAGCAACCATCGTAAGATTATCTCAACCCCCAAAGAAAAAAAAAGAGGGAGGGAAGGACATGATGTTTATTCACTAGAAAGGGGTCTCTGTTGAATTGGTGACCACCCTATGCACATCTGGTCAGTGGTGACAACATAGCGACTGTTGGACGGATCAGGCTGACACCGCATACAGATGAGTTGGGGTCAGACGAACAGGGTCACTGACCAATGAATATTCGAAGAACCACACTGGCCATGTGGCCTAGATGCAGCCAGGGTCAACCATGAGAACGGCCAAAGCTGTCGCGTAAAACAAACACTAGGCGAATCGAATGAAACCCTTCGATAAGATGGATGTATATATATGATTTATATCTATACATATATATATATAATGGAAACCAATAACCATTCTAACGTTTACGAAATAACAGTAATCTGTAAGTTTGATAAATTATGTGAAGTTTAATAGAATGATGCTAAATATAAATACACATTTATATATATTTGAAATATTATTTAATATTGTAAAGGTGCCAGTTCATTTAAGATGTATCAATTTATCATTTTTATTAATGAAAGATAAATATTATTTGTATTCTATTGGATTTAATTGGATAACTTAATAGCATTATACAACAATAATCACTTGATTTATGTTTTAAACTAAACGTAAGGATTTACGGTAATACTTCGACAAATTTGATATTGAGATAGTAAAGCGCTACAAGCTGTTTTGTTCCCAAGAATCATTAACAATTGTAAATATCATTTTACGGATTTATGGACTTTTCTCTATTTTTTTCTTTACTAAGAACAATGTTAAATGTAGATTAAACCATCACTGACCATTGAATATTCGAAGATAGAAAGAGCGAGAAATTAGGCACCTTCGATCATCAGCCAATGGGACTTAAGCTGGTTGTTCCTATGTAGGTTGAAGGTTGTTTCTATGTTCTTCTGAAACAGCCCCGGGGAAAGAACTCGTTAAGTATTTGACAGAGAACACGGTAAACGCTGGGGCCCGTCTGGAGAACAAATAATCAGAGGAAAAAAACCTCCTTACCTTCGCCTGAGATTCAACACGGCTTCTCCAGAGCACAGATAAGCATTTAACTAAACCACTTAAGCTACTGGAATTATTTATAATATAATTTGTAATAGAAATTAAATAAATTAAAACTGAAATTCTGTACTTAATTATTCTATAAAGAAGGGAAAGAAAGCAGAAAGTGATTTGATAATTTTACTTGACAAATGTAATAGATAACAACTATAATGGCAGGAATTTATGAAGAGTTTTCTAATTCTTTAAATAACACTTATTAAATCCTTTGAAATTATTACTCCTCAGTTTTAGATTACTAGTATCTGCGGAAGATAATAGAAAACCGTGGCGTTAGTCTTTATATCGTGATATATCTTTTTGCTGATAACAATATGGTAATAACCACAGAAAAATGATTTATCAAAAATATAATTTGAGGATTAATATAAGTTTCATCTCTATTATATTATCATATTTAAAAAAAATTAAATTGAAATATTAATAACAAACACCCACTTAAAGATTAATCTTTCAGACATTGTATGGAGCATTATTTACTTTTTGGGGATGAAGCCATGAAGAATGAAATCTGTCATCAAGTTCCACCAATAGTATACAAATTAATAATGAAAATACGGAGTGTTACATTTCACTTCTAGTTAAAAAAGAACTATTGAAGCGTTAATGATGTACCATGGGAAATTTTTGTATGATGCAATGATGGTTATTATTAATGATGGACGGTAAATTTAATGGTCTTTGGTTGCTGTTCGGGTAATAATGAACAAATGATGTATTTTTGATATTGATTAATAAATGTTTTAATTTTTAATGCAATTCATACACTTCTCTGATACGAAGAAAAGATAATGATAAATAAATTTCACTGACAGTGATGCACGCTGTGCTTTTGGTTTTATTTACACCTTTAAGATAAAATATTTTCCAGATCGGGAAAATCTTGTTCCTGTTTGATATACTTTGATTTCCTAAACACGTCTTCCTTCAAGAAGCTAAGTTGCAAAGTCTAATGATGATCATGCGAAATTATTCTTAAAAATGTATTCTGATAATTTACCGCCGTGCCGGCTTGGTCGTGCGGCCTAAGGCAGCGGTCTGCCGTGAGGCCGGTGTGCCGGTACCCGGGTTCGCATCCCGGTCGAGAGCATGGATGTTTCAAATTTCCTTTCCTGTGTTTGTCAGTCTCTTCTTCACTTTCTCTTCGGGTCTGACGTCATTTCTTATGGCGTGCTGAGGAAAGCAAACGGGAAATCCCCTCAGTATCTTCCCCTAGAAATTCTCGGGAGTCTACAAGGGGTTTGCCATCTTAGGAACACTAGCGCTCCCTGGAACACAGATGCTTCGATTCGAAGCTAGCACTTCGGTGGGTAACGTACCAAAAAAAAAATAATAATAATAAAAATTTACCAATGCAAAATTTCAGGGAATTCATTGAATAGTGAATGATAACGATTTTTCATTGAGTTCTGTTAATGCAAAGCAGTGTTAGATTTTACAAATTTAAATATGATTGAGATTTGACAGTTGAAAAGAGAAAGATGAAGCTTATAAATAAAACAAAATGGAGGCTGATACTCATCAATCATTGCGTGTTTTTCCATGTAAATTTCATTCGATTATCAACTTCAAAATTGTAGTTGACGTGACAACTTTCGTATATCCTCATGAAAAATGTTAATTAAATACTTTTGTAGGTAAGTTTGTATTCTAAGGCTTTAATAAACTAAACAGTTGTGTTCAATTCAGTAGAATAAATTCATTTTGTCAGTGAAGTATAGCCATCAAATAGGATAGTTTTTAACTTATCGCTATCGTACTTCCCTAAAAAAGTAAAAAGAGTTCCTCACGTAAGAGTTCATTTGCACTGAAATTAGAACAAAGTTCAAAGACAATAACTGTAATCTATTATTAAAAAGGACATTTTTTAAGCTATTATAATTAATACGGTGATTTCTAATTGCTTCATAAGCTTTTTCTTTATGCTGTTCCTGTTGCAAATTTCCATGGCTATTATGTACATTTTCTTATCTTTTTTGTACTTCCCAGAAAAAGGATAAAAGAGAGTTTTTAATAGTCATTGTGCTATTATTTATTTAGATTCTGAGAAACTTCTCTGGTTTTCCTTTGTAGTGATTTTTGTGGTAGAGAATAAAAAAAAATGGACATGGTCAACTCAGGACAATTCAAGAGACTTCCTGAAATTGCATTTAAAGTGCAGTTTTGTGCTGAATATTATTGATTTCAAGAAATCGCTAACAAAATGTTTATAGCCTTGATATAGCCTGTAGTAAAGCCTTTATTTCAAAAGACGTAATCCATTTCTTTTCTACTTGGTCATACGCCACTCAAAGTTTATTCTAAAAGGCTATAATCTAAAGAAAGTGTTCTTTTAGTTTCCCGTCTCAACATGAAGATTTCCGGTAACGTATTTCACCTTTCTCTTTCATCCAGTTTCAATTTTTTTTAAAAAAGCAACGAAATTTTAATATTGAGTGACGGAAAAGAGGAATTCCAAGAGCTGTCAATAGAAAGTTCCTATCTCTTCTGAAAATTGCTCTTCGCGAACCAAGACTTTGGGCCACTGTTCTTGTAGTGAGAGAGGAGGCGTATAAGAAAGCGATGTGGTGCTCCATTGTGTGAGCTCCGATTCCTTTTCTTCTTGTACCTGTCAGTAGACGGCGTGAGTGGAGTCCGTCAAGCGAAGGGGGATAGAGAGGAAGGGGCTGTCCCCTCAAATTGGTTGAAGTCAATTGGTATCTGTCACTCTGGCTGTCTTGGGTGCCAGCATCGGCGCTAGTCAAGGCAAGCACGGCCATGTACTTTTTTTTCCCTTCGATTTAACAGTTGCTGACTGGAGGGGAGGGGAAAAAGACCCCTTCGAATGGACGCTAAGCGTTAAAGAGAAACTTATGTAACACAATAAAACGAGGGAAATTCAATTGGAAATGGTTCACGTTCCGTCAATGCCGAGATAATTCCATACAAATTTGTAATTGTATTTTCATAATTTTTAACATTTACCTTGAGCATTTCGAATTTTACATATCATGTTCAGTTGTCAATTTCTAAATTGAATAAAATTTATAAATAAATCATTCCACATCATTCATTTTTTGAGTACCAGCAGAAGTGCACGGCATTGCCCGGAGCATAGATAAGAAATACTTAACAATTCTTTTAATTGATTATGAATAAAAAGGTTTAGTTTTGTTTGAGAAATAATGTTGCTGATATTTCCATTTGCAGCAAGTAAGAAGTTTTGTAAGAGTATCAATTTGTACTCGTAATAACGTGTTTTCCTGTAGAAGTCTCCAGGCTGATATCGACGTCTTGCAAAGATTTTTCTCAGCTTTCTTTATTGTACTACAAATGCAAACCTGCTGGAAACTTCATTTTTAAATTCAAACAGTAAGTCTGAGGCATGGATCGGGATGCGAGAAATAGATATTACACGTTCTTTGCAGTACAGCCAATTGTATGAGAAAATATGTTTTTATGACAGTCTTGTACTTCTCCACTGATACTGCTTGTCTAATATACTGGCTGTGGAGGCAGATGAAACGATCAGCATCAGTGTTTTCTTGAAATGACGTCAACCGTTCAACTTCTTGATGTATTCCTTTTTATACCAATACGAATTTAAGAGAGCAAGTAGAAACTTAACGGCAGCATTATTCGCACTAATAGGCTTAGCAGGAATTACTAACATTACGATAAGATACGATAAGAATTAAATTGAAGTTACTTTTCGCGTGTATATTTCGTTTACACAAGTTTCTTCAGTAATTGTGTTATATCACAGTATATCTCTGTTCAACTGCTTTCTTGAATAGATTTCATTAGTTTTAACTTCGAAAATACATAGTAACGTCATTTTGCGATCTTCTGGTTTATAAAAGAATGCAAAATAATAAATAAATAGGTAAAGTTCTCAAATCTTAAGAAATAAAATAAATAAATTTTCATCGAAATTGTTTGATTGATTGGACTTTGCACTTCGGCAATCTGTACCTAATCAGTAGTATTCTGAATTGATATTGACTTTAAGTTTCTTATGGTTATAATTTGTAATAAAAACATACTTTATTGAGATAATTTGTGTTTTTGTAGAAACAAAGCTTTATAGTTTATTTTAAAAAACTTATTTACCTAGTAGTTTATTGAAGATTATTATAAGATCATGTTTTATGTACGCTATATAAATATTATGAGCATGGAATTATGTTCCGGTAAATTTATGCAAAAGATGTATATGCTATTACTCTGTATATACCATTTATAACACTTTTTAGCAGTTTAGATATAAAGAGTTAAAAATGAAGAAGTTGACCTGTTGACATCAGTTCAAGAAAGCACTTACACTAATTGTGGAAGCATTGTCATTTTCTCAAGAGAAACTAACAATTGAAAATGGAGGATATATATGAATGATTTCTTTCTGTCAACTAGGAAACTCTGGGAGATCCTCTTGAAATTCTTTTTATCTAGATAAGTGATTTTGGAATGATGTTTTTCTGATGACATTCAATGAATTACGCGCAATGAATGACTAATAAACGGGAACTTATTTGCTTTAATTAAAAACTAAATTCTTATAGCCTAGAATCATTTGAAGATTCATCCTAATTCTTTCTTTAACTCTTTCAATTTGTAATTGTATAAAATCCTATGGTGATTGAGCGTTAAATTCTAATATTTCGGAAAGAAAGCTTATTGAAATTATTTTTATTATTTTTTTAAATACGTAAAATAATGGTGAGATTTTATCCAATTTTCCCGTCTTTGCTTTTTTAAGAGAACGCAGTAATTTCAGAAGCCTATATTGAATGTAGAATCAGATATCAAAATTTGGCTAATGTAAAATGTGAATGCAAATTTCAGCAATTCACCAAAGTCATCGAAGAGCAAAAAAGTTCAAGTGGATAGATTAAGCTAAAAATATACGTAGGCCTAAAAAGAAAAAAAGGAAATACAAGACAATAAATAATTACAAAGAGTAGCAGTTAGGGTGATGGAAAAGCTTGCTGGTAAAAGAGAGCAATCTCAGTGAGCTTATATGTGCGAAAAAACAAAATCAATCTAAACATGTTAAACATAAACATAAAGACGGGCGAGAGGAGAAAACGTAATGCAGACTAGGAATCTCATATTTAAGGCAACTTTTAACATTCTTCGGGTTTTTTTTGTTTTGGAGTTAACGAGGTTTGACAAAGAGCACATGTAAAATTCGAAACAATTATATGTTTGTCTTTCTTGATTTCGTTTTGAAAAGTAAAAATTTTGAGGAATTCAGTAAAGCTGTCACTTTTAATTACAAAGAAAACAAAATATACTAGAATAATCTACATTTACGATTATCTATAATGTGTTTCGTTTATCCAAACCTTAACATATTTTTATAATAACTATATCACATTACTATAATAAGTTCATTTTCAAACTTCTCATTTGATTTTGTCAAATTTCGCCCTAAAGGACAAAATTCCAAAATTCAGATCTTACAGTTTTAAGTAAATTAATTAGTTTAAATTTATTGTAACAGTAATGTTTTGCTTTTTTTCATAAGTAATAATAGAAATACAGCAAGCAGCATAATTTTTAAGGAAAATAGATCGCATAAATCAAAACTTTATATTGTATTAAATTAAAATTTAAATTAAATTTGTAATTTTTCCTGTTATTCCTTGGTTGCAATGTTTGAAGAAGCCTCTCTATCCTTTAACAGGCAAGAATTTAAAAAATTTACAAAATAAAGCGAGATGCTGAGAATGGCTATTTTGAGAAGTACTTGTTATACTATTCTGCAGTCCTTCAACTTTGTAAATTTAACTTAATAAATAATTTGTAAATCAGAACTGGACATTGTTAAGGATTAACTTCGATAAATGTGTGTTGTTAGGTTGTTTACTGTTTTACCAAAAAAAAATGGAATCCAATGGCTTTCCGAAAAAAAAAAATAGATATAGAGAGATGCAGAAAAAAAAAGACCATCTTTTTTTGCTGCTGCGTCTTTTCTTTCTTCTGCTACGACGTATTAGAGCAATCGGCTTTTCAGAGCTTGGGAATCAATTTCAAGGGAGTGGAGCCGTGTTGATTCTGGATCATAAATTCGGCCAAACTTCGGTTTCCTTCGGCGTCATTCTGCAGAAGACTATTCAATTCATTCATAGCAAATAGCTGATCTCAAAGAGAAAAACGTAAAATAAAAAAAAAATGCTCAGAAGGGTATTTTTTTCTACTCTTCCAAAGAAGAAAGAACGATGCAAAAACCACTGAAAAATCTACAAGCAAAACTTTGCCAACTAAATGTCCCAGAATGTCATATTTTTCTTGACGAGACCGAGGATGTCAGCAAGATCTGGACTTCATATTTTTTTTTCTTATTCCGCTTTTTCTATCTCACTTCTTCCGAATTACCTCGAACTCATCCCCCATTGCGAAGTTTGAGGATTAATTTATGAACTAAGACAACCCACATCGTCCGGAGTAAACTCGATCCGTAACTCAGAATTAGCATAGACTCGGTCGAGCAAATGGCTTCACTCCAAGAAAAGTGCGCAATGATAAATGACCATCCCAGCTCCGCCCGAACGGATAATAATTTCTAGATTTGTAAACTAAACCTATGTTTCATGGTGAATGCCTCTCTCTCTCTTTCTGCTGAACGAAAACGAGTAATGGCGTAATAACAAACTCCTCTATGGACCTATGTCGGCGATGTTCACAAGATTTTGCTAATGACATCTAAGCAGTTTCCCGAAAACTCACATCTCAACTGCGAAAAGATCGGATAAAGCGAATAAAACAGTTTCAAAGGAAATAGGAAAACCATTCCAGGAAAGGAAACTTTTGAATATCTTTAAAGTATTGAAATTTCACTTCTAAATCCTTCATTGTAGGTTAATAAAAACTATCTAAAGGCAGAATCTAAACCCGAAAATTTAAAGGCAGGAAATTCATGACATTTAGTGGAAAATTTTTAACCATCTTGAATCTCAGTTTTGGCAACATTAAGATGAAAATTTCGGAAATGATTTAAAGAAATCGGATATTTTAAAATTATTAGTCAACTTTCACTTTCTATGTATTTTTAAGCACTTCATTTATTGAGTTAACAGGGTCTTAGGAATTGGTGGAAGTTCGTTTTTAGATCTAAATCCTTACATGTAGGTTGGATTGTTCTTATACATTCTAACAATGAATGGTCGCATCTTTCTGAACTGTTTCCCTTGTGCTATTAAAGATATTAGATGTTTTATTATTAGATGTTTTATTAGATTTTTATGTTATGAATTGTTTTCAACCTTTTTTGTTTTTACAAACCATTGCAATCCAAGGATAAATCAAAATAACGATGCAATATTAGTAATTCCGAAATGAAACAGCTGTCAAGTATCATTTAATATTAATTTGTTTATTTATTTAGTCATATGTTTATTTTTATAATGATGCTTGTTAATTTTTTAAAGATGATGGTTACATGATTTCTTATATCATTGAAATATCAATAGTCAAATTTTTAACTTATAGTAGGCAATGGTTTATTACAAATTAAATTATATGTGTCATTGGTAGAGAGCTATCAATACTGGTAATAGGACAAGATGTGGCATCTCCACAAAACTAAACTAAAAACAAAATACACATTAAAAATAAAATAAAGGAAATTGAGCGTGAAACAGCTATTTTGGAATATCACTTGTAAACTCTGGTCACCCTTTTTATGAGTTAACGATACTGTCTCACGAATAATAACATAAATAAATTAAAAATAAGTAAATAAGCAAAAAGACTTCAAGCTAAAACTGTTACTAAGTTTAAATAACGTTGAAGGCTTTTATAACAAAGCAAGAAGTTTGATGATTAAAGAGAAAATTATAGAAATGATAGTTTTGTAATAGCAAGTTCACAATTTCACAGCAAAGGTGGCTTAGAAAAGTTTGAACAATAACTATTTAAACAGTCAAAGGGAACGGATTCGTAAGAGAAATCTACGAAACGGTACTTGTTTCTTTAACGCTTAGTCCTTAGCTCTTTTGCAAAACTTTTAGAAATTGGAAAAAAAACCCAGAAAGCATCCATTGTTTTGCAATCTCCAATTAATGCGATACTCATCGTCGAACAATTCGATAGGAATATATCGACATATCGAAAGGCAGTGCTAGGATTTTCTTCTTTTTTAATTAATTTTGTCTTAAAATACAAGAAAGAGAGAGAGGCGAAATAATAATGTTGAACTTAGGTTGGAAGAGTGAATAATGCTACCGCGGTAAAAATAGTCTAAAATGTTTTAAATTTAATTTTCATTTAAATTTGTTTCATTTTTGTTTTCATTTTAATTTATCGAAATTATTTCTGTTTTCGCATAAATTGTTTGAACAATAGAATAACCTTGAGAGAATGTATTACGGATGATAAAGAGTTTGAGGTTTTTCTGTTTATTTAATTTATCTAATTAGATGACGATCGACCTCTATTATTTAATAATTAAGTCGATGACAAAGGCTGTTGTGATCTACAGATCATCGCATTGCTGAGGTGTTAGCCTTCACTGGTCATACTTTTGCAAGGGGGGAACTAGACAATGGCTAATTTGCTTGGACCATGTGCCAACCATCTGCTGGCTGTGGCCAACATCTGATGCCAAACATTAACTTCGACCCCAAAGACCTTCTTTTGACTTCGAATAGTAAACAACTTTCAGAAAGCAAAATTTATTCCTTTATTATATTGGGGGATAGATTTTCCGAAGGCATAAGATATTAAGCTCTTTCATTCCTTATTTTTTTAAAAAGATTTTAGCAATGTTGCATTATTATTTTATTGATTATTACAACAAGGAATGTTCAATCACTTGTTTTTATTTATGATTATCTAGAAAAAAAGCTTTTATAGGTTTTTTTAGAAGTAAAACATTGTTTTTAACTTTTTTAGAGTCCTTTACTCTATTTCAATATATTTTCAAAATTTTTGTAATTTTTCCTTCAAAATAAAGCTTCACAACATATAACTACAATAAAGTATTCTTGGGGATCGTCTTTCTTCGATAGAAGAAAGGTTATTTCCTCTGAATTTTCGAAAAATGTTGACTCCGCTTTTCAGTAAACATTTGCTTTTTGAATATATTTATAATAGTCGATAAGAAAAAGTTATTTTAATATAAATCCTTTTAATACATATTTTATATTCAAGATTAATAATGCATTCATTAATGGACATAACAAATGCATTTTACATTCAATTCCTATTAATATTTACCTATTTAGAATTTGAATGAATGAATCTAGAAGCAATACGAATTGGCTCATGTCGAAATGTTTTCGAAGATATATCGATTTGTCGAAAAGAAGCCGATATACTTTGAATTACATCTTAAGTTATTAGTAAATTGTGTGTCTTGTAATTATGTAATTATCACCTCATGTCCTTTAATAAGAACATAAAAGTTTCCAAGAAAAAAAAACTGTTTGATAAAAAAAGAAGCTTATGGATCTTATGGTCATTGAGTATCGTTGGTAAATCGAATACCGACAGTTGTGTAAGTTCCACAGTTCAGTCTTTCGGTAGTCGATTGTGTCTGGAATTGGGCAGTGCAGTGCTCTACGTAGCGCACGGTCAGTAGGTTCCAAGAACATCAGCAATCATGCCTCCGATTTGCATGTCGCCTGTCGGCAATTGACACTCTTGTGACCACAAGATCTTGGTGGCAATGCCACTCGAAATCCCTCTCGATACTCCTGGGGAATTAAAGAGAGCGAGCGACGGTGTCCGAAGGATCGTTGGAGACAATGGGCACAAGGATTAAATCTGCCCGCGTATAGTAGCAGAGTAGGATTTAACAGAGGAGACCACAGAGCAAAGGAAGCGTGCACGGCTAGTGATAAAGGCTGGTTTGGGGATGAACTCACTGAAGCATTAAGAGAATTCAAGGAAGAGGTATTGTACAAAATTCAATTTGAAACATTGGCTTATCTATCCAATGAATTCGATCGAAGCACCGTTTTTGAATAGCTTAGTTGACTAACTTTCTTCCATTTTGGACGAGTTATGTCCCTGAATCAATTAACAACGTTACAGACTTTTCCAGTCTTTGTCAATCATCAACTTTACAAAAAATGTAATTTAAACACTACATAATACGTGGGTTAACATTTTTTTTCTGAAGACTTTTCACTTCTAAAATCCATAGCAGGAATTCAAATAATGTATTTATTTCTTATAAATCTATGTTATTCCGACCAGTTTGAATATCTAAGAATATAATCAGGTTTTGAATGGAAGGCTTTTGAGGTGTGGCTGCTCTGTTTCTTTGTTGATTTATGAACTCATTATAGCTACCAAAATTTCATTACAAGCAATGTTAGATTCGTGGTTCTATTTCCAAAACCGTTCTCCTGTTTTATTCAGTACACTCTTCCCTCTCGTGTTTTTTTTTCCAAGACGAAGTCTAGGTGGCGCTTTGTTCCCAGTATCCTCTGCGTCTATGTCAACATCCTCTCCCAATTTCCTGTTCTAACAGTAGCCATGGCGGAGCTCATCCAAAATTCAATTTCGAGCCCCGCTGTTTTAGCCTCGACCAAAACCGAAGGGTGGGAGGCAGTTCACCCTCTCCTCTCTGACTCAATCCCAAGGGTTAGGCTTGCCAGAAGACCAACGAGATCTCGCTTTCAGATTATCAACATAGAACCTGTCTTGCTTTTACACTGTACCGAAGGAACCTTGCTATTACTTTGTGTATTCATCCAAACAAACGAAACTTATCACCCACGTCGCCTGTTTCCGCTTCAAAGATTAGGATTTTATTCCACATACGAGATTTGCGTATATCTTTACATATAAAGCACAGTTCTTTTAAACAAAATCCAACATTTGTAATGAAAAAACCTTGGTGAATGTTAAATAAAGATATATGAAGAATGGTTACACTTCCTAACATTAATTACTCAAACAAAACCCCAGTAACCTTTAACATTCAAATATGAAATCTATATTTTTTAGTAAGTAATTGACAGTTTAATCTGAAACTCTGCGATCATCCTTATTATGTTTAAGAAACATTAAATACTAGTACTGTTACGGAATTATTTATTGTAATTAATAATCATTAATCGATTTTTTAACATACATTTTACCTTAATGTTTCAAATGTAGAATTGATTTAAAAAATCCCATTCACAAAAACTATAATATTAGGATGAATAATAATTACCAATTCATTACTTTTATTCTTGATTTTCAAATCTAAAGAATAAATTCATGATTTTTATGAATATTATTTGAAATGATGGTGTTTATTAATTTCTTAGTATACAGTTATTTTTCTTTTTTTTTTTCCATAGTTTTAAAAAAACAGAAAATAAAATTTACAATGAACAAATTCAAATTACTAATGATAATTTACTAATTATCTTAAATTACATAAATGAAAATGTTGTTATTTTAATATTAAAATATAAATCTGAAATTAAGAGATAACCAGTTAAAGTAATCCTTAATCTATTGGAGTTGAAAGCTCCGCTGTTGGTTGGCTTTCCCACATAACATAACAGTAGTAAAAGAAAGTTCTTTTCGTTTTACAGTATTTTTGCATTTTTCTGCAGAAAACACCTTCTTAAAAATACCTTTCTATAAAAATTAAAGCGAGGGAGTGGAAGGAGAATGAAATGGAATGAAATTTTAACTGACAAAATAATGCCTATAAGCTTTTATTCGTGAACCTTAGAGCAAACATCAAATCAAGATTTTCAAAATTTATTTTTATGAAGTACATTTTTAGAGAATAAGCAAAAAGCAAATTTTAATTTAAAAAAAAATGCACAAAAGGACGTGTACTTTGCATGTATAACAAATATGTATAAAAAAATTGAAAACGTTTATATATAAGTGTTGCCCCGGTGGTTCAGTTGTATAGGCGCAAGGCTTGGGGCATAGGTAGGGGATTTTTTTTTAGGTTATTTCTCTTCCAGGAGGGCCCTAGGGTTCACCCATCCCTCTATAAAGTGATGACCGAGTTTCATTTTCAGGGGTAAATAAGGGCGAGCATTGGACTTGACCACCCATTTTAACTAGCCACTATCGTCATTGACGATATAGTCATATCGGAACCTATATCGCAAAAACATATGGACCACCTACATATGTATACAGAATTCCTTAATGTAAAAAAAAATGCATTGACATAGTTTATTTAAAGACATTTTACTTTTTGTAAAGTATTGAGCCAATGGAGATGGTTCTAAAATAGTATAAAAACAGAATAATTTCTATTTTGATACCATCACTGCAAATTTCATAAATTTTATCCAATTTTTACGATCATTAATAGTACGTAAAATAAATGAACTTCTTCAACCCAGTTTGAATTTTGTCGTTTTTCTTTTTTGGAAAAAATTTTAAGGGTAAATAAAATTAACTTGTATTAAATTATTAAAGTATTTGGATTTACCACACACCTGTATAACATTCACGAAGATTAAAAAAATAATCAGGCAAATCTTATCAGGAATCTTCAGTTACATAAACTGCATGAAGAGACTATATATTAATTTCTTTTGTAGAAAATGACTTAGTATTACATCCTTGCGTGATCTCCTTAGATGTGATCCTAAATTGGTTTCTAAGAAAAATCAAGATCATATATAATAATAATAAAAAAATCCTGATATTTTTGAATAATTTTTTCTCATAATGGTGAAAGATTTTTTCTTTTACTTTAAACTAAATTTTATTTTAAAGTCCTTTCGAGTTCATTTGACGACGTAGGAGTATCTAATTGCACTTCTTAGAGTCATAAGTTCAGCCAAGAAAAATAGTTTCCTTTTATCTTCAGGATAACAACGTTTTTTTTGTTGTTGTCTTTTTCTTTCTGGCTTCTAATCTTTCTCCAAAATAAAGTTACTCGTATTGGCATCATTGCTGCATGTCGGTAGATAATGTTTGTATTTGCACTTTCCTGAGATAAGTCTCTCCAAAGTTCATTATCTTCGCATCATCTTCCTTCTTTACTTTCTTTTCCCATCTCCTTTGTGGCGCCAATTCATCTTCTTAAAAGGGCGAGGAAAAATTGTTCTTCTTAGAATTAAGGAAATAGAGAACATATCCAAGACAAAACCTATTTTGTTAGATGTCTTAAGGATTTTGTTTTGATAAAATGTAATTCAAATAACGAGACTTATTTTTAGACCACAATATTTAAAACTTAAAAATATTTAACAGTTTTCATTGTAATGAATATTTTTAATAGTATTAATTTATTGTGTTGTACATTAGGAAAGTATTGCTAATTGAATTCTTTAATAAAAATTAATATTAAAACTTTAAAATGAATATATATATAATATTTACAAAAATAAATTTCCTTTGATACTTCAAAAAACTGTGATCATTCTTAACTAAATAAACGCTTTATATCTGTATTTTAAATATAATTTAAGTATTAGAAAAATAAAAATAAGAAATTATAATAAACTAAATAAGGAATAAAGTTTACCTTTTAGTTTGATGTTTTTCCAAACAACTCACCTAAATTACAGGAGAAGGACTGCCATAGAAAATAGTAGCCCTCTTCTGAGAAATCTGAATCTTTTTTGAATGAACAATAATAACTTAGGAGCAGCGCTATTTTTGAAGTCTCATTAATAAAAAAGATGATTCAGATTTCATATGGGTGCAGTATTTCTTTATTATACCTGATCCCGTTGTTCAAATTAAATTATTTTAATAGTTATTCCTTTATGAAGCAGTTTTGATAATCACTTAATTTTGATTTGTATTGCACGTTTTATTTTTATAATGAAAATTCACCTTATTTCTCCCTATCAAATTTATTTTTACAGTATGTCAAATTGGAACTTTCATTTTTTATTTTATACTAGTGGCAACTCGTGAAATATTCACGGAAGTAAAACAAATTCCACATTTTTGAAAAACACAAGGTTAAAAAAGATATTCTAAGCTCATTTTTTAAAAGCCATGAATTCCGTAACAGCACGCATATAGTTTGAGTGACTAATGCCCAAATGCACCAAACTTCAATTAACTTTGACAGCTGCATTGTGGACGTAACTAAAATTAGTGAGGGGTGCTGCTACAGAAAAATTTGAGACTTTGTTTTAAAATTGTGTGAAAGGAAACAAACATGTATAAAAAGAAATTTATCAAGTTTATTAATAAATTTTCTTTTTATACATGTTTGTTTTTTTTAACACAATTTTAAAGCAAAGGCTAAAACTTTTCTGCAGCAGCACCTCCACTAATTTTAGCTACGTCCACAATGCAGCCGTCAAAGTTAATTGAAGTTTGGTGCACTTGGGCATAAGCCAAATTTTGTTTAAAAAAAAAAAAAACTTGATTTACCAGTTTCAACAATAACAATAACGAATGTCTAACAGCCAATACCAATCATCCTCCCTGGGCAACAATGACAGCACGTGTTGAGGCAATATTAACGAATGCTACTCAAAATGCCACATTTTTGAAATACCGTAAAATTTTTGAAAAACACAAGATTGAAAAAGATGTTCTAAGCTCATTTTTTAAAAGGCACGACTTCCGTAATAGCCCGCATATAGTTTGAATGACTAAACCAAATTTTGTAAAAAAAAAAATAAAAAAATTGATTTACCAGTTTCAACAATAACAATAACGAATGTCCAACAGCCAATGCCAATCTTCCTCCCTGGGCAACAATGACAGCACGTGTTCCCCTACTGTTGAGTAGTGTGCAAGCGGCTATCCCAGAGTTCAATGGGGTGACAGCCGAAGCTGTGGAATTATGTAAAAACTGAGGTTTTACGAACTCTCTGATAAATTTTGACGCATGAACTTCATGCATTTCAGTGTAAACTTCATTTATGTGTGGAAGAAAATCTCAATAAGCTGATAATATTTGTGTAATCGCGTTCCGTCGTGCTGAAGTGGGGAAAATAGTAGAGCGCCATGTTGACAAATGGGCCTGACGTCACGACTGACGTGTTCCAACGCTGCACTGTGATTGGTTATTTCTCCGACTCTGCTTACAAATTTACAAATATCCGTACAATTTTTGCCTATTAATAGTATGATTATTTATTTATATATATATTTTTGGGGGGGGGGGCGGAATTTTTTAAATATTTTTATTTCTTCCTTGAATTTTGTGACTGTAATGTTTTTGAAATTTTGATTGAAATTCTGTAATAGATACTTAACACATAGTAGCTTATACTAAAATGTACTGCAAAGATACTTGAGGATGGACATCTTTAAGGAAATAATTCTTGCATTCATTTATACCAAAGATAGAAGTTGTCATTGAATAAAAAGTAATATTAATATTAAAAGTAATTTACAATTGGAAAAAATTCCATATCTTGCAGATGTGATTCACATATTTAAAATCTCAATGCGATCTGCTATGTAACTTAATCATAATTTCATTATTTTTAACATATCAGGAAAATTATAACACATAAATTTACTCACACCCTACTCACTATATTTCGTTCATCTTTATATTTCATCTACATTTTGTAATAATGTATTATTCAAAGTTGTAATTCGGAGACGCTCACAAATAAATGTATATGTTTTGGAGTTTGTAAGAATATGCAACGTTATAACAGTTTTGTTACAGCAGAGATGTTACTCACCAAAAGTCATTCAAAGATTATATATCATAAAAAGAAGAATGGAAATGTAATTTTAGGAAGCTAAGATGAGTTTAAAAAATCAAAAGGTAAATCAGGACGATTGATTTTTTTTTTTTTTTTGCATAAAGAAACCGAAATGAAAGGGACTGGATATCTAGCTAGAAAAACGATAACACAAGGTAACAGATCAGATTTTATAAAGCATTTCAAGAAATCAAAGAAGACCACGAATGGATAGTAGATAGGATAAAATTAAGGAAGATCTGTTTAAAAGAAGTATACAAAATTTATATAGTTTAAGAAGACGTTTAACTTTACGATATGTTTTAAATGACTGAAAATTATATATACACATATATATAAAGCCCGACAGATCATATCACTATTTCTGTGAAGATACGGCCAATTTATCCTCAGGTCATCAGCGGGAAAATTTAGAAACAATTTAGAAAACAAATACGCAATATTCCAAGACTTTGCTCTTTTATATACAAAAACTAACAACAAAATTACAACTAAATGCCTGTTCGATATCTATGCATATTTTCACGTAACATTATATAATATTTCACAAGTTAAAGCAAAAAAAAAAAACTAAAAAAAAAAAAAAACTTTTTCATATTTTTATAATCCAGTGACATCTCAGAATCAGTCTATAAGCAATGAGTATGCGACCTTGACTGAATACTTCTATGGAAGTCCATGCGAAGATGATGCCTTAAGATTTCGGAAGTAATTATTTAATTTTCCATCAAAATTAATATTTAATCACAGCATGCATATTCTTTCACGAGGTTTCTTGTTTTCGTATGTTTAACACGTGCAATGATAAGACAATATTATGGTGGTTAATTCGTTAACTTAATTACAAATTAAAACCTATGGAATTATGTATATAAAGTATTTATTTATTTAAAATGAGATAAATATGACATTTATTAATAGTTGCAATTTATTAATGCAATTTATTAAAAATGTAAGTTAACAGAATTATCAGCTGTCCTCATACGTTTATTTATTGAAATTGTGTTCATTTTAAAATTAATTGGACGAAGATTAGGACTATAACTAAATAGTACTTTTTTATAATAACGAAAAGAAAATATTCACTTTTGTGAAACTGTATTTCTTTTGCAGTATTTTTTGAAAATCCTTGTTCTACCATGTATGCTGATATGTTTTTACCTTTTATATTTTAGCAAGTTCATTTATTGAAGGTAGAGGTGAACTCAGACTGCAAAGTTTAAGTTTTCGAAAAACAGCTTCTGGAAAAGCAAAACTGCATTTAAAAACAGAACATAGAAAAAAAATTAATCAGAAACAGTATAAAGTTTTTTCCTTTCTTTGGTATTTTTTTTTCTTTTAGGCGAGTTTGCATTGGCCCAATCGGGGAATGTGTTTAAGCAGCATGAAATAGGGTTAGTGTTAGGCGCGCACTGAAGTGGACCTAGCTGGGGATCTTGTAATGAAACACAAGAGTAGTTTAGCAGGGACAGTAATCCTGGCGCACGATGATTGCTCGCCAGTGTTATTGCTTCGTCCATTAACTGAACCGGGGTTGGGAAAGTGGGCTGAGCACGTGGAACCCTCGCTTGCTCAACACCTGGGGGAATCCAGGCAAGCACCCGAGGGAAAAAGACAGTAGAACGTATTTACATGAAAATACGGTGGTCGGATTAATAGTACCTTCTAAGTGATTTCGAGGCAGGACCGAAAGATTTGCATTTGGCGACAGATTAAATCGGTTCGCCGGCCCCAAATTAGTGCGCTAATTGCATTAGATAAAATATGTATTTGTAAGTTTATGCTGTTTGTAGGCTATTAAAATTTTCACTTAAAACTAAAATCCAATAATTAAATCAGACAAAAGCCTAAAACTCAACAAAGATTAGTAGAATTTGTCATTAAAATATTATTTTTAAGTTGTTGTCTAAAGATAAGAAACTACTAAAAAAAACCAACTTCACCGATTTTTATTGTCTAAACTTAATGAAAATAAATACGTCTAAAAATAACAATTTTACTTTGTCTACTTCTATTATAAGATATAATTGTAATAATATTACAATTAAATAAAAAATAACATCCTAAGGAATTATAAATGGTTATAATTTAAATGAAAAACAACTGTGCAGCCTTTAATTACTTTCAAGAACCATTGAAATGATACTTTAGACAATCAAGTATTTTAGCTATCCAAATTTACTAACATGAAAGATTTCGTTATAGGTAAAGTTTCTAAAAGGTTTTATGGTTTACAAGGAAAGGAGGTTCATTTACAATGAGAAACTTTGTAAGGATAAAGGAGGTGTCATGGCGGAGTTTTTCTTTCGCTCTATTGAGCCAATGTCAATTTTATGATGATATCACCACTATCATTGATAACATTTTTTATGACTTCAGATAATGGAATAGGCGGAAAGAAAAAATGTAAGGAAAAAAAATCAGAGCCTGACAGAGAATTTTCTCATAGACTTTCTAGTTGAATCAAGATTTAAATGTGAATTTAATGGAAAAGTCGGAAATCCTATTATGAAATGGTGCAATTTTCCAGCCTTTCATGTTTAACATCAGTTAAGAAAACCCTACCCTAATTAATGGTAAAGTTATGTAAAAACTTCTAGCCTCTGAAGCATCTTACAATAGATGGTGTAGCAATTCTTCAAAATTTTATTCTTCAATTCTTCAAATTCTTTATTTACTTGATTTAAGAATTTTTTTTAATTCTGTGAAAATGTACATCAACTGTACAAAATATATAAGTTAATTATGAAATAAAAATATATCAAACCTATGGCCTAAATCAAATATCGTATAATTACAAACATTTGATGTTTTTTGAAATAATATAATAGTATTCATTGCCCATTTAATTCATTGTTTGCAGGCGTGAATGTTGGATACATTCCTTAAATGCTTCACTACTGATTTTTTAAAATTTTGTAAGATCTCATTGACTTTTCGATGATATTTCCACATGATTTGCCAGATATATGTGTATAGACTTATTATATATCATTAATGCATGTAGTTCTTTTAATTAAATAGAGAGGTAGTTTGATTAATTATTATTTCTAGAAACTAATTTCCAATCTAATAATTAATAATAGTGAAAGAGGACACTCAAATTAGTTTTCAATTGGTTGTTATTTCCGGTATACCATATTAATTAAATATTCCTAAAGTAGTTTACTGCAATTGCCAACACACAGACTTATTTAACCTTGAATAATTACAGGAAATTTTCTATTTCCTGTAGATATAAATGATATAAATAGATATGATAAAAGTATCAGCAAGGTAAATATATATATATAAAAGTAGTTTATAAGAGATGTTTCTTCAGTGTATCCTCTTCACAATATATAATCCACAGTATTATAAATAAAGTTATAAAAATAAATAAATAATTAAATAAATAAGTCTGCTAGAAACACGAAAAAGAATTTCGTGCAGATATAAAATTTATATAAGAAACATAACAAAGTGAAAGATACTCACTTAATTTAAAGTTTTTATAAATGTTTATAATTCAAGCCTTTTTGTTTTCTATGAGCTTCAATATTATTCTCTAAATAAAGATCTAATTTAATAGCAACATACCAACAACAACTTACAGTTTTTGTAATTGATGTGTATGTATTTTATTTCAAAATACCACAAAGTAAATTGGGTGAACTATCTTAACAATATCTAGTCAGCCTTTCATATTACAATATAGAAAACTTTATCATGAACCCTCGAAATAGTTTTACAAATAAATTAATAGTAAAAATAAACCAAATTATTGCTTTAATTCAAAATACAATTTCATTTTAACTTATTGAATTTGTTATTGTTAGAGTTGTCATCTTGCCATGTTGAACTATGAGAAAATTTCTTTTCTTAAAAATGAAAAAAAAAACAAAAAAAAACGGAATCAACGTAAAAGCAATCGATTAATATCTTATGAGGCTGATGAACCTTCAAAGTATGAAACAGGTCGAAAGAAATAAAAAGCTTTATCATAACAAGAAAAACTAGTGTTTTTATAACGACAAAATTAACGTACGTAAGATAACAATACATAACAAGAAATCATAGGACTCACATAATTTTATTACAAAACCAATTTTATTTAAAAGAAAAAAGATTAGAGTACTTTTTAGCTGGAATTAGAATAAAAACATCTACAACTTCAATTTTTTTCCTTCCAGTATAGGCTATTACCAATTATTGATAATTTTGGTATAATTTTTGATTAATGATAACTACATAAGTAAATATTTTTTTTAAATATTTATTTATTTAGTTATCATTAATCAAAAATTATACATTAAAGAAAATTCGTTAACCAGTACACCTTTCGTTAACCTTTTTTTTTTCATTAAAGACGTAATGGTTAATAATTCACTGCTATTTATTACATAAACAGAAGCAATCTTATAATGTGTATAACGAGAATGAACTTTTTAAAAAGTGATGATAATTTTAAAATTAAACACTTGAATTCTACAAAAGTTAATAATATTGAAAAAAAGTGATAATTTATAAGATATTTAAGTAAGGAAAGAATAAAAAGGAGAAAAAAAAATCTGTATTGAAACCTCATAAAATTTAGAATGTAATGTTTATAAGATCACAGTTTTTAAGTAGATGTTTGGATAATCTTTGTTTATCAGTTCATCCCTTGGTCCCTTCTCTCCATTAGCCAACGAGAATTAAGTTTACTTTCTAAAGAAAAGATGGGGGAGGGGGAATAGTGGATGATCGGGTTTTGCTTATTAGCACTTTGTAGTAAAAGCAAAGAGAGAGCAAGGGGGAGGATGAGATTGATCCATGTGACCATCGCAGATCCTGATTGATTCCATCACTTGTAATTACATTCGAATTTTATGGTAAGCTGATTTTTTTCCCTCTCTCGATTCACTGAAGATGAACCGTTTTTCAAAGCCACCCCCTACTCGGCTTCCACTAATAGGGTTCTTAAGCCTCATAACAGCGTTACAGAAAATAATTACTTTCAAACAAAAGAAAAATCCCACAAGGACGAAGTTTAAGATCTCGCTCACCCCACTTTTGGAGACACCACGCCAACCTCATTAAATGACAAGGGTCGCAAAATACGGAGTGACAGTTGTAAAACTACCTAAATTAAGAAGTACATTACAACGCTCCCTTAGAAACACGCACTCTGTGTCGGATACCATAAAGGAACTCTGTAAAAAAAAATACAACATTATCCAAATTACTATCTAAATGGGGAATTTAATTAACAACGATGTTTCCAGAAATTAAACTTTGGCCTCTTCCTCTACTTCTTCCTGTAAAAGAAGATATATTATATTCAATAGAGTTTAGCCATGCAATTTGTGGTACAACAAATGGTCCAGGAACCATTTTGATTCAAAAGTAGAGAAATATATGTATATCATAATAGAAGTAACTACAATTAGTTAAAGATTAAGAATATTTAAGTGATGACATCATTAAAAAGATTTTAAATAATAAATACAACAATGTTATTGTATGTAATATATTTTAGAATTTACGATAAGATTTACAGTAATATATAATACATACAGCAATATTAAACCTTCTTGACAAGCTGTTTTATGTATATCTATTGAAATTATAAATTTGTGACGTTATTTTTAGTGACTTAAAACTGGACAACTACTTCATTGAATTAATTAATAGGATTTATTGGAAACCTAAACATCAATAAAGACTTCAGGACAACCCTCTCTTGTATAAGATAAAATTATTGCATTAAGATTTTTTTCTTAGGCCATTAAAAAACTTTTTGTATTTTAATTTTTCTACTTGAACGCTTTTTTCTTAACTTTTTGACAGCTTATTTTGTCGTACATTGCTTTCAGTATCAATATTGTTTTTTTTAGACCTTTTACACCCGTTGCGGCGAGGTCTTGTTCGGAGGCAGCGACCTCGCTTTAGGCAGATGCGTCGGAACATGGGTTCAAATCCCAGCGTGGGCATGGATGTTTGCTTTCTTTCCTGTGTTGCTCCTTGGTCTGTCTCTTCTTTCGCCGTCTATGATATCTTTGGGTTATCCCTCTCATATGGGTTGGCGACAGGGATGGCATTCGGCCATAAAACCCTTGCCAAATCCAAATATTGAGCAAGAGAGACTTGCTCATCAGCGGGTCCACACGGAAATTGAGAAAGCTGTAGATGAAGAAGAATTTTAGACCTATTACATGATAAAAATCAACAGCTTAATAAAGCGTACTCAAATAGGAGGTTATGATTAACTTTTTACCTATAGAGATTAATTTTTAAGTTAAATGTACCTAGTTCAGAATTGTTACAAAAGTAGAAAAAAAATTTGTATTAAATTTTTACAAATTTTTGTAATTTTATTAGATGTACTATACTACTTCATAGAGATATTTAGTGATAAAAATAGATGTATTGCTTGCGTTGTCTTTTTTATTATTTCGGGGGAAATTGGTTTCAAAATATTGGAAATGACTTTGGGCACAACATGATTCTCTTATTTGATTGAAAGATAATGGGGCGATTCATAGAGTACGTTATTAATGTTCAAATGTCTCCAGATGACATAGTGAAAAATTTAATGTTGCTTTTTTATATAAATTGGAATTTTTTATTATTTATTCTTCAATTTTCTGTTCATTATTTAAAATTGCTGTTTGATGAAAGTGGAGGAAGAAAGAAAGATTCAAAGATAATCCAATATTCTTCTGTTTATTTTAAAATTACTTTTACGAGAAGTAATGAAACTTAATAAATTCTAGGAACTACATAAATAATATTACAAAGACTTGACTTTCTTTGACTTGGAGTCGAGAAATTGTCAATTCTGGTGAATTAATGCCACTTAATAGCTAATAAGTTGGGTTTTTTTTTTCTGTTTTCAACAACATCTGTGCAAATAAATATCTTTAAAAAAATTCATTAATTTGTCTCTTTATTGTAAATGTCTTAAAGGCAAGATGGTAGATTACAACTTCAAGGTAGATAACATCATTTAAGCATATTTATAAAAATAACTCTATTGAACTTATAAATTTGTGACATTGTTTTTAGTATGTTATATTATGTAGTGAATGTGGGTGGCAGAGAAGCCAAGCACTGCGACCGGAGGTCTATTATACTATCCCACGGAAATATGGACAGTTGGAGAGAAAGACTGAGAAAGTATGATGGGAGAAGTGCAGGGGAAATGGGAGAACCCCGAGAAAACCTGCCCAGCGCGGATCGTCCACCATCACGAAACCCACATGAGAACCGAACCCCGGTACTCTTGTTTTTAGTAACTTAAAACTTTACAACTACATTGAATTACTTAATATGATTTGTCAGAAGAGGTAAATATCAATACAGATTTAAGGAAAAGCGTCTTTGGTATATGATCATCTGTGCAGTTGAGAAAGTTGTTTGTCCATCTGCTTTATATTTGGATACTTCTTCAAATACAGCAATCATATTTGTGGAGTGGGCATATAGTCAAGGAAGAGGGTTTTGTGGAAGTACTAGATAATCTAGGTATTTCAGAAAGTTGTTGGTCAATCTCCAAAGCATTCGAATATCTCTTTATGGTATGGCTACGAACATAGCAGAACAAGACCAGATGTGAATGGCGTTTTAACGTGTTTTCATTAAAATTAAAGTAAGAAAAAAAACACAGCTTGAGCAAATATTACTGTTTAAAACTTAATTGTTTCACTCCTCGCTTCCCATTTAAAACCCAGTGTTTAATGTTTTAGTGCCTGATGATGTCTGCAACTGCAAACGAAACTAGTAGCATTCCTTGTCATTTTAGTTTTAAACTGCAACATTTGTTCAACTTGTGTGTAATATTTTTCTGACTTTAATACCAGATATATTTCGCATACTTTGAACTTTTGAAACGTTTCAAGTGCATTCCAAGATTATAAAGATGTGTATATGTTAGACATAGAAGTTTATCCATCTACAAACTGAGACTTCAAAATTTCTCTTGGGCGCATCGAATTTATCAATTAGCCAAAATGATTCAAGTTTTAGGTCAGGTTGTGATAATTCGATGACATAGTTTTATAAGATAATTACTGGCGATTACATGTATTCCAATGAAAGTCTTTTTTAAAGAATAAGAAGAGTTAAGACAAGCGAAAATATGCTATTTTTTTTGTAAAACGAACGAAAGACTATTATGCAAAATTCGTTTTGTAATTCCAGCGAGGAGAACGTGATCCGCTTCCCTTTTGAATTCTGCCGGGTCTCCGCATACAGTAACATTATGCCAATTAGAAGTGGAACAAGGTGTATTGTGACCTAATGGGACTTATGTAATTAGAAACCGGAGAGGACCGGCCCAAAATACCACGGTGTCCAAGTAGGTAGGTGCTAGGCTTAAAATTCCACAACCGACGGTAAACAGTAATTGGATCTAGCTTGCAACATGACCTCTTGTAAGAAAGGGAAATGACATTCGCCGAGGCAATGAAATGAGTCCAAAAGAAGAAAAAGAAAAAAATCAAAAACATGGAAACAGTGTCGGGTGACAATAATCTGAATAAAGGACCACTGAGCAAATTGCAATAATTATCTATGGTAATGGGAAGAATAATAAATTACAAAGATAGGAGATAAATGAGATTAATTTGGGTGCAAATAATTGAAATGATAATGAGCAATTGGAAGGTTTTTTGAGTAGCTTTTAAAAGATGATTAATCCAATTGTTTATTTTAAATAAATATAATAAAATAATTTATATTATTATTATTATTATTATTATTATTATTATTATTATTATTATTATTATTATTTTTATTTTTATTGAACCCCAGAACACAATTTAGCAATTATTATCAACAATAACTGTAACCAGCAAATTTAAAAAGCAGTTACAATATCGAATAGGCAAATGATTCAAAGTAAAAATCTAACAGAATTGTTACTGAAGTGCTTTTCGTTGCCAGAAACATTTGAAATTTTTCATATTTTTTACTTTTGATGTAATTAGTCTTTTGAGGATCTTCCCATAATGATTATTGAACCTTTCTATAGCGTCTCTCAGTTTAATATGTTTATTATCTGTTGATAGTTCTTTCAAATTCAATAATTAGTACTTTAAATACCCTGTTTTTTCCTTATATATTGTATTCTAAATATGTAATATTTGTTAGATTTGAAGCTTAATAGGTACAGTTGTAGCGTTTTCAATAAAATTGCTATGTCAAGCAGTAAAAGAGGGGAAAAATTTTCCTAACCGATATTTGGAAAACCTCTGAACAAATAAAATCGTTATCTTTATTTTGGCAGCCATCTTGAAAAAAAGATGTGAAGTATAAAACAAAATTGGTCAAATTGGGACCTGGAAAAAATTATCAAGGATAAATATGCCTAAGTTTTGCAATTATCAACCCACCTAGATAAACATCTGTATGAAAAGTACAAGGAAGTAACAGTTCTGGGAAGTCGTCAATCACCTTTCATACATTTTTTATGAGAACGATTTTTTGTACACTATAGTTATTGAATTACAAATGTCAACCACATTGAACATTTATCAGATAAAGAAAAATGTAAGCTAAAACATGTTTTGAATTTCTTTGGCGAGTTTCTTTGCTGTAGATTGTGTACTCCATTTATGATAATCTTGTGTATGGAAATAACATTTTGTGTTTCTCTTCTTTAGACATATGTTAATGTCGAAATAATACATTGTTATTAGTGGTGTAATGTAAATTTATGGGTTTTAAAGCAGAAAGAATCCCTCCTAATATTGATGTTTGTTCAAGAAGACGAAGTTCTGTTTGCATTTATTAACGTCAATTGAAAACTTTTGGTTTAAATTGGAAAGCAAGACGGTGGCAAACTTTTCGACTGTCTGACATTTAGGACAGGCTTTCCGAATGTTCTTTTACTTTCGACCAGAAAATGACTTTTCTGTTTTTTCTCCTCACTTTGTAGTAGGATTTATGAAAACAAATAAAAGCGCCAATAACAACAGGGACTTGACTTCTTTTTCTATTCTATTCGTATTTCAAGACGGTGATCTGCATCTGGCGCCATAACTACACAACCCAATCACAACAGCCATTGGCGTGTGAAACTGAAGCATTGCTTTGCTTCCCTCTTACAATCTTAAGTTCAACTTCCCATTAGTAGACACATGAGAGAAATTGAAAATGGCCAGCTTCAGCTCTCTATTATGTGGAGAACTATTTCCTACCGTCCTCTTTCTTTTTCTTTCTTTCTTTTTTTTGTTCTCTTATTCTTTCAATTCCGTCGTCGAAAATAAGAGGGGAGGAATGCAGAGTTCATTTGTTATCACTATGCTCTGCCTTTTTATTCCACTTCTTCAACTACCTCACACTTTGAATTAATTGCCAGTCCTAAGAGGAGACCGAGGCGTATTTCTGTAAGCAAACTGTTCTATTCAGGCGAGCGTGGATGTTTTTCTAATGATTTCCAGCAATCAATACTTTTGTAAACTATTGCCTTGACATTGCAGTTTGTCACTGCTCCTTACCATTAACTGAAGAGAGCATTCAGCAGTTTTCATTATTTGCTGAATAGCTTTAGGATATTATTTTGATAGGAAATTGCTCAAAAGAATGAATTTTATCATAATTTATTTTATTCAAAATTATTTACTTTTCTGAATACTCGTTATTAAATATAAAAAAAAAAAGACTTAAATGTATAGACGATAAAATAAAATTTGAGCAAAATTTATTACGAAAACGTTATAATTAAATTTGAATTTTGAAACAACACATTACTATAAGTATTCTAAGTTGATTAAAAATAAATCAATTTAATTGACTTATGTTTTTACAAATTTTTTAATATTTTTTATGGATGTTCATTCTTTTGGAAATTTAATGTTGTAAATGAAATATTGTAAATCTATACTTAATATTTTAATGATATTTTGATTAAAACAAAGTTACATCCACTACAATTTAAAATAAGTCTGACAAAACACAGAAGAATGTCCTTTAAAAATTGTAATAAAACTTTAATAGTACATTACAAAAAGCACGAAAAGCTTTCGAAGCCCATTTTGAAAGGTATTTTTAAAGTTTTATTATAATTTTTAAAGAATATTCTTGAGTGTTTGTCAGACTCATTTTAAATTATAACTATGTTTTTTTAGGTACACGCTAAAACAATTTCTGAACATCCACTACAATTACTGATAATTTTAAGTCTATTTTCCAACAGAAAAATGGGGCAAATGAAATCAAACAGTCTGAAATCGTTTGAAATCTTTTCCAAATTAATCTTTGCCGACAAATCAGCGACAAAACTTCTCTTAGAGAAGCATTGGAATCAGGGATCGAAATCTACAACAGTAGCCTCCCTCTTAACCGTTCAGTTTTGATCCGGACCCTTGGGAGGTTAGCAAAATGGCTGGTTAAATACATTTAAATTAGCTTTTAACTTCTACTGTTTAAGTATATGAAAAAGGTCAATAATAGAAACAAAGATTATATAATTTTATAAAATAAAAATTTATATACTTACAGTATATACAAGTTACAGTATACATTCGTGTACATTTTGTCACAAGCACATTATCACAATAACCAAAAACAAAACTTTCTTTCGTCCTAGATATAAATTTACGAAATAAACACAAACACACAAATTTGCAACAAAAGAAAACTGTACACTACTGTAAATTTAAGGAAAAACAATTACTTAAAGAAATCTGCTTTCTGCTTTTTATTTTGCATGGTTTTTCTTTTAAAAACGAAGTCACAGTGCAGCAGATGGGAGGTCGGTTATACCGACGGCGCGGCGGTTAAAAGGGAGTCTACTTATTTAGATTCCAATGCTTTATATATTTATTTATGTATTTATGCTTTATGTATTTTTAAATAATTAATATTAAATCTTAGCTAATCCATTGCGCTTAATTTCATATGATTAAAATTAATCCGATTATATATGAAACATAATAATTATATTTCATAATTGTTTCAGAAAATGGAAAAAAAAACCTGTTCTATTTGTATTGATATATACTAGATAGTGGACTTGAAATATAAAAATAAAATTTTTGTTTTTGTCATTTTCTCGACTTAAATTTTTTTTTAAAAAAAAATTAGTTTCAAGAAATAACATTATTATTGCTGCTTATTAGTATTATTGCAATTCTGTTATTTTTTTTATTATTACATACAATTATTTAATGTTATATATTTGTTTACGGTGTAGGCTGCAGACAGCTGATAGGATATAGAGTAAATGAAAATGAAATAAAAAAAAACACACCAACACATTTTTAGAAATAATCTACTTTTAAGTTCTTTTCGAACTTCTTATAATATTCCTGTTTCACTGAATTAGCAGTTTTCTTTAAAAAATATCGTTTTATTAAATTTCAATTCAATTAAGTTTTAAAGGCTTACGATTTACGCGTGTCATTTAACCTCATTCTTATTTCTTTATAAAAAGTTATTTATTTATGTAATTTTAATTTATCAATTTAAATGTTATAATTAATTTTGTAATTATTATGTCTTATAACGTTTTTAAATGAAGAAATGAGTCTTTAACAAAATTTAAATTATTTTAAGATTGAATTTTCTTACATCAACCAAGAAATTCTCTTTTTCTCGCTTTCTTTTTTTTTGTTTTCTGTTAGTTCCATTATCTTTGTTCGTCCATTTGACTCATTTCTATTTTTGCTAGCGGAAAATGTGTGTTCTTATTCATGAGCCACAATCCTCATGAGATAAAGAAGAGAAGAGTCACTCATTATTATTCATGGAATTAATACAGGTGTCGTCACTGTTGATGGCATCACTTTTCGTTAGGGTATGTTGTCGTTGGGGGGAAGATGACAATGCATTTCATTGTGACCTTGTTTTCTGACGAAAGATATCATACTGAGCACTTCTCTGCTTGCTTTGCATATAGGAGATTATTACGGTACGAAGTCATAGTCATATAAATGTCACGAAAATGTATGAACTTAAAATAGGATTAACGATTTCTTTTTCAATCTGTTTTCCTTTACTGCTTACTAATCACTTTGTTTTCAGCCTTTTTTTTCTAGGAAATTTAGGCTCATCAAATCATTCAGTCTGTTTGTATCTCATATAACTGAAATTTGAGTACAAAGATAGATAGATTGGTAAGGTAAAAGTCTGTAATGCTTCATCAGTGTTGTTAGCTGATTATTGTAGTTTAGGAAAGAAAGGCTAATCAACTCTCCCTGTCTGCGTGTGTGTGTGTGTGGGGGGGGGGGGGGCTTAATAACTTTTGAATCACTGGATGAATTTTCTTTAAGCTTAACATCTTTAGAAACAAAATGAGCTCTAACTTTTATATGTGAAATTATGTTGTGGAGCTACTTTCTAAGAGAAGTGAGATTTAACAAATAACTCAATGTACGTGGGTCTATCCGTCTAATAATTTTTGCACCGCTAGATCGATCTTTCTCAAACTTGACCTACCTATTTAAGAACAAAACTCGTTCTAACATTTGGTTTTTTTCCGTGCGAATCCTTGGCATGAAATCATCCTTTGAAGTAAACATTCCTCTGTAGAAAAAGTTTAAAACCGAAACAGTGATGGTACTAATCCTTTTAGCTCAACCACTAAATCTCCGGGCTTTAATATTGTTAAAGTTTGGATTGAATTAATTTTTTTTTTTCAAGAAATTGAAAACTTTATTGTATTGTAATTGAAGATCATAAATTTAAATCCTTTTTTGTGATTTGCACGACTTTCAATAAAAAAAAATTAAAGGGAGAGCTTTTTAAGGAAGGTAGGCTTAAAATTCGTTCTAGAACTTCTTATCTATAATCTACATATATTTGTTTCTTTACCTTTTCTTTTTTCCCCGAGGGATCAGCCTTAAGACTCGTCACAATTGCTAATTTAAAATTTATTGTATACGTCGTTACTAATCTTACAAGTATTATATTATTATTATTAACAAACTTATTCTTTTAAGAGTACTCCTGCTTTACTTTCCAAAAAATTTTTATTAATTTTATAAAGAGCCATCATTTATGTAAACTTTATATCTTTAAACTGTACAGTAAAAATCAATTAGCTTCTTTTTTTTCTATAAACATGCATTAAAATCAGATCCATTGTAGAATACTGTATTCACAGAATCATTTTAAAGAACATGAAGAAGCAAACGTATTCAAGAGTTAAAAGAAGTATAGTTAAAAAAAAAAAAAGAAATCTTTGAACTTCAGAAGTTTCTGTCGCTTAATTCTTCAACAAATTGTGTTATGCTAAATCAGTTTAGGAACAGTAGCGTTTTCATTATTTTAAGCGTTTGTTTTATTAGCTATCCATTTGGGAGCTTATTGTGATTGCAACCAAAATCGGTAGCTATTAAGTTTGTCTTGTCAGTATGTCCGTGTCTGTTCACCCGTAACAACTCCAGAACGGGGGGTCAGATCGACAAACGGATTTCACCATGTTCACAGGCACAAACACTGTTGGAATTGGGTATTTTTAGGGACCAACGCCCCCTCATGTTCGAGATATTTGGCATTGTTGTCATTGTACCGCCTAAAAACTCCCGAACGAATGGTCGGATCGACCAACGGACTTCACCTTCGTGTTCAGAGGCCCAACGTCAAATCTGTATATCTTATTTTTTTTTTCTCTTAAATCTTTTTTTCCTCAATATCCGCGTGGGCGGTTTTTTTTTCCTTACGTTTTTTTATTTTCTTCCTAACTTTTTTTTTTATTTCTTACTTTATTGTACTTCCTTTTTTATTATTATGGGTTGCCCTTAAATTTCTGCTTTAGCACAGAATGCTTTATTTGCACTTGTTTCTATTATAACGTAGAACATTACACTTTATTATTTGTTATTTTATTTTATAATTATTCTCAACTCTCTGCTAAAAATATCACTTGATGGTTTCACAGGCAAATTAAAAAGATTAATAGTTGCATCTCTCTGCTTCTAAGTCCCTCAGTTAAGAATGTTAAAGTTTAGATAACTTTTCCTTTTAATACTTCGTTGTCTAAATAAGACAACATTTTGGAGACAGTATTAAATAAAAGCAGTACATTTTAGTGTGGACGGCGTTGAGCTGTCTGACGATAAATAGCGAATATGATCTCAGGCAATGCATCATCCTGTGGACAGATAGAAGACTCCTTTGGAGCGTAATTGATTTGTCCTATGGTTCAGGTGAGTCGCTTCGCCACTAATTATGGGGGTGTACGTCACGGCAGATAGTGACAACGGCTGATTGATACGATCGATCCCCCCATCCCCTGTCCGGTGTTTGATTAGGTCCACGATGGATATAG
>JAFIDM010000001.1:117223007-117271289 GCA_023159025.1 Thereuonema tuberculata | reverse complement strand
CCATGGATGATCGGAAGTCGGAGTGTCAGACCGACGTCATGCACATTAATCCGCGGGAATGAAACAGGGTTTTTTTCATTTGAAAAAAAAAAAAAAAGAAGGGAAAAATTCCCATCTATCCGCAGATTTAAAATCGACTCCTCCAGTCTTCAGAAAAACGTTATATTACCAGATCAGTGTGTGTAAGAAAATAAGCAAAATTTTTATACAATACCAAAATCTCCCCACTACAATTTATTAAAATTTGTATTATGTTTTAGTGTATTTTTTATTTTGTTTTTCTTTTTAATTTCTACTGTTTTCTTTCTTTTTAAAAAGCATTTTTCTATTTTATCTTTCTGTAATTTTCTACTACTTTAAATATTGGTTTCCACTTAATTTTTAAATACTTCGCTTATTTTTTATTTTTAAACCTTTTAATTAATCAAAATTAAATTATGCTAATTCAAAAAAACTGAAAATAAAAAATCACACACACACACACAAATATTTCTATGACCTAATTTAAAATTTCTTAATCTTCTTTATAAATTGAAATGATCCCATATTTTTTCTTATTATTTTTCTTTGTTTTTAAAATTACGAAGTTTCAATTTATGGACTTGTCCTTAAGCGGATTTCAAAATTATGTGGATTTCATGGAAATAATATGACCTATCATTTGGACAAAAAAAAAGATATCTTAATGGACCAATCCAACTTTCCTACATCGCAGTCTATTAAAACTCTTACAAATAGTATATCCAAAAGACATGCTCTACAATCTGAAGGCAAAAAAAAAAAAGATTGGGCTGAGCTTCTATGTCCTAATGGTTGTATTTCCATGTCCTTACCTCATAAAATCTTTGTGACTTGTTCTAGATTGATAGCAGGCCATAATTACTTACCACTGCCGGACGATTTTACTCCGCAGAGGGGTGATACGCTGAGATGGGTACTTTCCTAAGAAATTCTTTTGGACATTTTCGCTTTTAAGAAAAAAAATAACGAGGAGCATGTTTGCAATAGTATATATTCTTTCCATAATTCTTTCCCGAAAAGCGCGAATGGAACGCAGCTACTAGTAAACTAACAATATAAAAAGTAATCCCATCTTTGTTTCTCCTCGCCCCTATTTTGAAGAAATCGAAGGATACCTGACCCATGCGCAAAAGCGTTGAAGGCTCTCGTAAACAAAACCGAACAGTATTTGTTTCGTATTGGTATTGTAAATAACTCTAAGGGTGTCTTATGCCATGCCATGACATGACATGACTGGACAACATCTTGACACACATCTCTTCAGAACATGCGCCTCCGTCCACTCCTCATTTTTTAAATAAGTTCTTTTCTTTAAGGCTTTCTTATTGGACCTCAGCAGGTCATATGACCTTAATTGCCAATGTTATGTATGTGCAATAAAAAAAAAGTTTCAGTTTATTAATCTTTTAACTAAAGAATTCAGGACACACATTTCAATAAAATTATTTAATAAATAGATTTAAAACAATACTTTTATTGAAATGTGTGTCCTGAATTCTTTAGTAAAAAAAATTGTTCAGTCACACGTTAAATAAATACTAAATTAAAAAGTGTATTAATCAAGAAAAGAAATAATGTACAGAACTTACTAAGATCGAAGCCGTTCACCCACCTCCTGGCACTCCAATTGTGTGAAAACTTTCTTACGTAACCCTTTTTTAAAGGTCTATCAAAGTCTATCCTATCTTTGAATCCCGATATCTTTACTTTTTTTTATATAATAATGATCACATATTTTCTTTATTACTTCATACGATAATTTAAATAATTTGAATAAATTGTGAATGTGCAGTAGATTATCTTCGTGTTTAATCCAAGTAAAATTAGAATCTTAAGTATCGGTAAAACATCAATTAATCATCAATTCATTTCATTGAAGACCATTAAGACCTGTGAATTCTTAACTGATCCAATGGTGAAAATGAATTCGTTCAGAATAGCCCTCACGAATTAGGTTAATGTATCAGCTTTGTTATTAGAATATCGGTGCAAAGTCACAAAATCCGTCATTTTTGTTATCTCGGCAGCTTTCATTATCGAAATCCCCCCCGGTTATCACCTAATCAATCATCAATTACGCCATGTTGAGAGGGTGGGGGGGGGTGGACATAATGACGGATCTCACTGTTAACTTGCTGAAGCTCATCATTCAACAGAGACCAGAGGGGCGCTCTTGTCAAAAAGTAACATTTTCATGAAGGTCCCTCAAAGGTAGGAGGGGGCGGAGACGGATTGAAGAGGGGGTGGGTAAGAATGGGGCTTAATCCAGAAGTAAACAATGTTGTTCAAGCGCTTTGGGGAAATGGTGGTTGGATCAATGAGGGAGACACAATAGACTTGGGCGAACTCAATGGACGCCAAGCATTTCTTGCAGGATTTTATTTATTTTTTTGTAGAGAATTTTTTTTTTTATAATTCCTCTACTATTTCAAGTGTTTACCGATCTAGACGATCTATGGGCACGTGCAGTGCTTCAATTTTATTAGAAATATGAACCCTTCTCAGTGGAAAGAAGGTTGATATTGCACTGCCAGTAAATTTAGCCCCAGGAAAGGTTGCATGAATTTTTTCTTGTTTTACTTTTTGCTTTTGTTTTTCTGTACATGAAAGTCGAATGCTCTCCTAAGTGTTTATTTTATTCTTCTTCTTCGGAAATGGTTACTATGGTCAGATCGATAAATGAATTCAGAAGCCTTTTAATTAAAGAAAAGTTATTGCAGAAAATATTATAGAAAAGTATAATAAACGAAACAACGATATCTAACAATGACTATTACCTATTTATTTCATAAAAGGATTTGGGCCCACTTTACTATGATTACAGTTAATCAGCTTTCGAAAGCTTAAGAGATGCGGATTTAATCTATTTTTTGTTAGTTATGGAAAATTTCTACGTTTATATTCAGCAGATGTAATTAAAAAATAAACACAGGCTTTTTTTTATATCGTTTTCTTAATTAATAAAAAGATGAAAAATATTTTTTTTACGGAATTATATTGTAAGAAAAATAGGATTTAAGTTCTTTCAATTACTCAACACTTGTTTGTTCTACACTTGCTTTAAATTTCTTAATCATGTCCTATTGAATTTTTGAGAATAGTTGCAATTTTTAAGGAAAGATTACTCAGTAGGAATTATTAATATCTGAAAAAAAGTGCTTAAATCTGCTGGAAATTTCGGTATTTTGCATGTCTGCTCTCAACATTTCTATTCAATAAATTTTTAGAAATTTTCTATGCCATTTCAAGAATTCGTATTGCTAGTATTGCTATCAAGAAGGAGTAAATTTGTGTATTTGGATTCATCTATATCAGTGTTTCCCATCTGTTGGCTCTGCTATTTTTTTGTTAGAATTAGCCAAACTAATATTGAGGAATACTGTTATACTAGTATTGAGGGTTTGAGAGCGACATAACGTCAACAAAGTTTGAAAAGTGATCTAGATGGAACTTCCAGAACTTTAACTTGAAAGAAATAGATGAATTTATTTAAACTTTTTTTCCCAGTTATTTCCATCTAAATATTTGCACTATGTTTACTATCCTCTAGCAGCAGTCTTTGAATTACTTAATACTAATTTCCTGTTAAATCGCGGAATTCCTCAGAAATTGTTTCACTATTGTTATCTACTACTATTCACTTTTTAATATCGTATTTTGATTTTTAAAAGGTAAAAAAGTCAGATTGGTTTCCCTAATTTATTCATTCATTAAACTTTTCATTTTTTTAATAGATTTCAATAAACGAATCTCAAAGTTAATAACGTAGAGCAATTTCTTCTAAACCCTCAACTTTTTTCGTCTTCCCTTCCAGAATTTTCCTTTGAATTTAAGTCAACCTTCTTGAATTTTAAACTTCTCGATTTCAATTTTCAATAAGAAATGCAGATGATAGGCAGGGCATTTCAATTTTCAACGGATATTGTTTTTCTTGATAGGCTTGTCTTCTCTCTCAGATGGACTTTAATGAAAGATCAGCTGGTCTCCACTTCCTCATCTATTGGTCGTTCAACAGAGATCAAGTCTCTTTGTCAACACATGAATATGAAATTAGATTCACCAAAAGCTTGTTTGGACTACATAGGTGGATCAAAAGACAAACATTGAAACCCCTTCAGGAAAGAGATCGCTCCAGGAGGGAAAATGGAAAACAGGACTTGGGATCTAGACTCGACTATCGAGTTTTTAGGGTTGAAAAAAATATCTCTTAAGGTTCTAATGTTGGTCGTTGAATAAACTGCTATCGTTCCCACTAATTTAACGACGACTTGTTCAAAGATTGAGGTAACTCAGAACTTAACTAATTTGATGATTTAAGCAAGACGTTAATAATTAATTAATTTTTGTGATTTTTATTTTATAAAAAAATTTTCATCAAATATTGATATGGCATGAAACGTTTAGAGAGAATTGACAGAATTGTAGTATTTAGAAAGAATTGCCTTTCCCAGAACAGAATCTATCAATAGAAAAGTGGAAAATAGATAAAATATTTTTTTTCTATTTTTCTTTTTAATGATTTATTACGTAATGTAATGAAAAAGATAAGTTAATTATTTTATGTAATTATAATATCAAAGGAATTATAATATAAAAAAATTCATCTGAAGTAGATTAGAACTAAAGTTAAGCTATTGTAATATTGGAAAGCGATTTAATTCCCAAATTAGAAGTAAAATGTTTTATCGATTAAAGTTAAATCAACAATTTGAAAGAAGAAAGTCGATGAATAGATATTTCTCTAGAAATTACTTCTTTCCTTCTAAATCTTGAAAAGGAACAATCATAGATTTTCATAAGGAAGAAGATTTCCTTAAGTTATTATTGAACAAAGTTGATGATAATTCAATCTACATCTGTTCAAATACAAATAAAAAAAGTAATAATCCTCAATAATAATAAAAACATGAGTTTCTTATATTTTTATTAAAGCAATGTTTAACGTGTATCGGTTATAGACAATGACATTTTATTTAAAAATAATGAGCACACATATGAAAAGATGATTGATTCAATGTTTAAGATTCAAAAACAATAAAGTACTTATCAAGGCCACTTTCAACCCGGTAACTGTCGGCTCATCATCAGCTTAAGGCAGGGAGGAACACTCATTTACCAGGATTGGAAATGTGATGAAATAAGTCAGCGAAGAAGATGAATGTGGGGATTGGTTGAATAATATATTTTTATAATTAAAAGATAGATGGAACACAGTTATCTTCTAATTATTGTAATTTTTATTTACAGTAGTGCTGCTACTGAAAATACAGCACTAAGTACATAACAGCAAAGGGGTAACATTACGTAAGAAACAATGGATGAGACCAAATTATTTACAAGTGACATCCTGGAACAGCTGTTTCATGCTCGTTGGCGATCATCAGCCAGGAGAATTCACAGTAAATAACAAGGTCACCGTACTGAGGCTAGTACGAACAATACAGTGATGAGTTTTTCATTGTGTATTTTTTCCTTTGAGGCACCACTGCGCTTCCGATGTATTACGTAAGAAACTTTCTCTATAAATACCAATAAACTTCTCTGATTTTTTTTTTCATGCAAACCATTCTAGATGTTAACTGGAATTACATTCTCATCCACCGCCACCCCCCGAAAAAATTATCAGCAATAAATATATTTACTACTTGGATTTCTAAATGTATGAAATAAGTTCGATATGTATGCAATAAGTAGAACTGAATAGGAATTGGGCAGAAAAACGGACAGGTGAACTGCGTCATCTTTCTTATATGTAGTTTATATTTTTTGTATTCTTGTTCTACATCATATAAGATTAAAAAGTAATGATTAGCAATAATTAAGAATTTATCTTTTCTTTGATCTTTCAAGTTATATTCTGGTTAAGAACTATAACAAAGAGAACTATTTATTTGAAATAAAGATATTTATGAAGATGTAAGAAGTCTTTAACAAAGATATATTATTTGTATATTAGAATCGATTAGTTTCTGGATTTATTAGAAAAAGTTTAATTTTGATGAAAAGTGGTTTTAGAGGCGTAAAATGTAAGAAGTGATGCTTTGAGAACTTAATATGCACTTGACCGTAAAGGAAATATGAACTTTCCTAATGCTAAGACCGATGCCCAATTCTACAATCTTAAGAGTACAATACGCTGTAAATTAAGAATGTTGACTCGCCATTGTATGCTGTAGATCAAATTTTGGATCCTCAATTATGTTAATTTGTTATAGTTGAAGAACAGTTATTCATCTGCTTTATACCAGTTTTAAAAAAAGCTGTAGGCCTCTGTTGTATATATATACTTCTAAATAAATATTTTCATATACTCGAAACTGAAATGTTTATCACAATGGCGCGAATCGCAGCAGAAAGAGGTGGTTTTCCAATTTAATCGAGACGTGATTAATGGATGACAAACTATAATATTCTTTTGTCGTTCTTAGATTATATTTAGTTCATTCTTTTCATTTGATAACTTTTATCATTTAGTAACATTGTTTGTTACTTCTTAAGAAAAAACTAGATTTTTGCATTAGGATAAGATTTATACAGTATGATGTATGATTAATAAATAAGAGAACATCTTAAAAAAATAAAAAGAAATCATAAAAAAGATGATTAATATTAAGTTTTTTCCGTGTGTTTTTTGGTGATTGTTAAAAAAGCTTTCCACTGTATTTTATTAAATGCCAATGTGTAAAATACAAAGAGAAAAATTTTAAATTAATAGCTTGTAGAACTTTCTGAAGTTTATGTAGCTGAATCGAATTGATTATTACCGAAGAATCACTTTTTGAATGGATAAGTAGATGACGTCAAATACCTCTCCTGATGTACTTCCTGCAGGTATACATCATTTATTCATTAGATGAGACTGAAGTTCCATGATTTGAATGCATTCCTCGCGCTTAGCGACGCTGATTAATTAAAGACCTCACGTAAATCACCGCCAAAGTCCCGTCTACCCTTACATCAAGACACACAACCAGCATTCCCGGCATTCCTAGTTTCGCGCCAGAGACTTCTGTCTACATTTTGAAGGGATAACAATCAAAAAGCCATTTTACATCTCATTGACTCCCTCCCTACAGCTATTATTATCATCATTATCATCATCATTGTTCTTCCTGTCTATTCTCTCTATTCTGCTTCGTTTTTCTTCAGCTACAAGCTTTATTTAATCTCCAAGTTAACTGATGACATATCTCTCACTTGTTTTGTATATCTTATCAATAATGAATTTCAATTTCTATCTATATTATAGATATTAAATTAAATATCTAAAAAGGGACTTAATTATTTCCTTCATTTTTTTTTGAGAATTTTAAATTAATGATAATTGCAAGTTATTTTAATGGTTATACAAAAATTTCATGTATTCAGTTGATTTAGATATGAAATAATATTTAAACTTTAATAGTATGAACTTTCTACATAATTATATAGGGATTTTATTACATAGAATCTTAAATATCATAAGCAGTGCTTTTCTCTTTACTCGACTTATATTCTTTGTTAAGTCTTTATTATTAGGATAATTGTGATTGGTAAGTCGAAAGGCTTAGGTATATGAACGATTATTGACGATTACTTAATATGCAATTTATAATCGATGTAAATCTCGAATGTAATCGGCTTTCATTTATTGTCAACAAAATAGTTCTGTGATATTTGTTGCTTCAACCTCTTGTACTACGAGTATATTTGTACTGTTTGGGAATAGGTTACATCTGATAAGTATCATTAAAGAAAGCTACCATTCAAATTTGTAAGTCCATACAAATAGAATTTGATAAATAATAAATAAATAAATAAATTTTGAAAGACCATAGAAAATGGAAATGATAGTCATTATTTTAATTTTGCCCTTCAATATTTTTTTTAGTCTCTAATAGGTTTTGGAAGCAATGCTGCCCTTGTCAATGATAGTTTGATTATATAGACCTTTGCTCATAATAATAATAATAATAATTAATGTAATAGGCGAACAAGTTTTAGTCAAAGTAATTTTCGTTAAAATAATCTCAATTTTGGTGTGCTTCATTTATTATAAATTGGATACATTACATACCAATTATTAAATTTTGATGTTTTAATTATTGATAATTGATATGTCTGGGTATTAGAGCTCGATATCCATTAATAAAATTGACTATTAATTGCGACTTCCCGTTTTTTGACAGTGCAGCTGCTATCTTTCAGATCCGATATAGATCGGGGATAAGGCTGAGCTGTTTACACTTTTTTTTCCTTCTGTCTGTACTACTTTTGGGATTGAGCAACGTCTCATTTCGTTCCCTCTTACGACAGCCTGTATTATTTATTTTTCGCTATCAAAATATAGTAAACTTCAAACTGCTTGTAAGTTTTTTTATAAGTTTAAGCAATTTAAATAAGTAATTGAGTGATTGTTATAAATAATATTCTGAGCAGCAAATTACCTACTCTACCTGAAAAAATATAAATTACTGAATAAAATATTTTAACATATATTAATTATAAAATAGAAACTGAGCTGAAGTAGTGTTTTATTAATCTATTATGTGTATCATATATTTATCTTTGAATATCGTAGCTTTTTCAAATATATTTTAAAATTTGAGGATTTTTTTTTTTGAAATTATAAATGCAAAATATTTCTAATTTTGTTTGTTTTCTTGCCTTCTAGATTTTATATCTCTTTGTTTTATTTATTCAGGCTTCGTAGCTCATTTATTATTGCTCCTTAATAGTTTTGTTGCTGTTGTTTTGGTCGAAATATTTCAAATATAAAAACGATTTTTCAGTAATAGACAATGTTTCGTGCTTAATTTTGCTAATCTACTTTAAGATAAACATTCGATTAATTTGTTGGATTCGTTTTACTGTATGATTCATACTCTTTGGCGCAATTTTATTTTAAATGCTATTTGGTGGCGTGGTTAAACAAGAAAAAATATAAAATATAATTCATATTTTACGATTTATATCTTATATATATAAATACGAAAACAAGACATAATATTCTATTTTTTTCATGAATATACTCAACGAGCTTTGAGTATATCTAAGAAAGCATTTAAAAAAAGAGTTAAGTCTTATTTTGAAATGTAAACAGTTATGTTGATTTTAAGAAATCCATCACACACGTAGCTCGTTGCATTTGTTTTTGGTTTTGGGCCTTTTTTTTTTGCACTTGAGGGTTGATGATCGGACAAAGTTTAAACTAGTGATGCACTATTTGAATGCAATAGATATCATTAAAGATATCCATGACAATCTATGCCGAGGGAGTTTTTGCCTGAACAAGAGAACGACTAAATATAATGGAAGCCGAATGTAATGTTTTTAAAAATCTTGTAAAATGGAATTTTTTTTTTCTGTTTTGAAGATTACGAAAAATGATTGTAACTTCATTGTATACAAAACTTTCGTAAATTGTTAATGTAGCATATCTACTTTTTTGTTAATATTTAGTATTATTTTCGCTTTATATTTTCCATAATTTCATGATTTTTTTTTGTTTTAAATTCAAACTTATAATTTCATCTTTTTACTCATAATGCCTCCAGCAATTGGCTCCTGAAGTTCTGCCTATACTTTTGAATGATCATATGAATTATAAAGTTTGTAATCTAACCATTACCAATTCGGTACAATTTGGTTGCACATATTTTCATTCAGAAAAAATATTTATCTAAAAATTGTAAGTATTTATTAGAAAAGATATAGTTTTCGTTTAGTTTTCTAAATTCGAGTAAGTTAGATATATTTAACAGATATCAAAGAGATCTGGAATGTTCATTTCTTCTTGTTATTAAGTCAGCTTAAATTTAAAATTTTTTAAGTATTTGTAATTAAAAGTATTTTTCCTCCAAAAATTATATGCATGAATATTACATCACATTACCGTATTTACAAATTCATAACATATATCTACGTTTATTGAATTTGAAGTTAAAATTTAGAAAAGTATTATTCAGCTTATGTTGCTTTCAGTTTATTTACATCGAAGTTGTTTTTTCTTTTCTGCTGCGTTATTCAATCAATAGGTTTTAGTAAATAATAATTCTATGAAATTTGAAGTTCAAATCTATACGAAAGGTGTGGTCTGTGATGTGTGAGAAATCTGACTGCATTGAATGGTATTTCATTATTGCTTTTATGGATTCTTAGTGCGTTATTGTGAAAACTGAATTGGTATTTTTATCTTGTGCTGCGCAGGCCTTTCACTTGGCGTTGGTGGGTGTGTTCGGTAACAATGCCTAGTTATTGTAGCCCCTTCATCACGTGATGGATAGAGAGGACATTAATCTCACATGATGGAAATGAAATGCAAACCCCTTCTCGTCACCTTTCACGTTGGGGGTGGGGTATTCCGGCAGAATCAAAGGAGGGAAACAAAGCCTCCCACCCCTTTGAAGCCATGCAAAGTTGCTTGGAGGGGAGGACATTAAATGGAACAGAAAAGTATGGGATGAAGAGACCACGGTCAGCCGAGATAACTGCTCCAATTATGATGTGGGGTTGATGAGGATTACGAAAAGGGGGATTTTGGAGGTGTGGGTAATAAGAATGACTGAGGGAGGGTTTTAAGAAGGAGATATTACAGAGAGGGGATCATCGAAGATCGATTTCTGATATGAAGAGGCCTCTTCTAACAAAACACGGAGCCAGGATAAGGTTTCTGCAATATTAAAGCAAAATTCTTTTTTAAAACAAATAAGTTTTGGAGAGCAAATTCAATGAAAAATTCAAAGAAAAAAACTTCAAATAAGAGGATGATCAACGTTATTTTTGAAGCTTTGCTGATTTCTTCAATTGTTTTCTTCCATATTTTTTTTAGTTATTGGAGATTTTATCAATAATGTATATTTTCCTTCGAGATATAAAAGAATAAACGAATTTAAATGCGTAATGCTTTGGAAAATATTTTTTACTAAGTTTAAATGTAGTAATCATGTTACTTGAAAATACCTAAGTGCTTTCTATTTACAATTTTAAAGCATCTTTGTCAGTGGAGCCTTAGTTCTTCCTATAGATAAACTTTCCGATTTGTATGTTGATTTTCCAAAGGTAACTTTGAAAGTTTTATTGATGCCTAAGAGGATTTTTGCGATAATTTATTTGCATTTTGTGATCAAAGCAACAGTTTACGACGAGGTTAGGTCTGATCTTACAAAGTATATCTGAAGTAACTTAAGAATAGCTAAGATTAAGAAAAGCCTTCCTGGGAATGTCTTTAGCGAAATAAAAATATTATACATTTATCTTATTTCAACAGTCAAGCTACAGCTTACAAAGGACTAACAGTAGTAACTTAGGAAGTTCTTAATACAGGGGTTGCCCACTTATTCGACAGGTTAGGGACTACAGCACTGTCGAAAACCGGAAATCGTTGAATTGCAGAACCCAGTCTTTTTTTTTTTTGGCTTGCAAATGCATGTTCAAGAAACGTAAATAAAGCACTATACATCAGTTGCGAATGAGCTCGTGTGCCATTACAGGCCTAAGCGGACCCTTGGGGGTCGCAAGAGGTATGGCTCCAAGCGTTTCATGACGATAGGGACTAAGTTGTTGTCGGGTGGTCAGCATGACGCCCGTCCGCCTTTAACTCACGGTAAAGAAACCCGGTACCAATTCTACGGAGGGCTGGGTAAGCCATTTGGAGGAGAATGAAGCATGGAAAAATCCCTGCCCTTCGCCGAGGTCTGAGATTGATATATAAAACACAAAAGTACAGTACGTCTCTTGATTCAAAATCCTCTGGGTGATTCAAAATTTTCTGTAAAAACTTTAAAGATATGCCAGTAATACAAAACGAACCGTATTCATAGTGAAATGTATTTCTGCAAATGCCACCCGAATGTGCTAGAGGGCGCTGTTTGGCAGCACGTTAGTTGGGCAGTGTGAGTCATCCGCATTTGAGACGTTGACATTGTACGAGTACGATGTATCGCTTCACTAATGCTAAAAGATATGCACCCAGCCTACGGGGAAGCGAACGGAAACGGATGAGCCGCTGTACGATTGTATCGTGAACGGTTCCCCAACAGACGTGGACCCAAACATCAAACGTTTGCAGGTTTGCACCAGAGAAAGCGAGAAACTGGATCATTCGACTGAAACAGGCACGATTGTGATCGGCAACGATCGACGCGCACACCTGTCATCGAGGAAGAGGTCGTGCATTAAATTGAACGCAATCCACGTACAAGTACACGAGCTACTGTGCATCACCTTGCTCTCCCTCAATCCAGCCTGTAAAGAGTAGTATACGAGGAGTGGTTACATCCCTTTCAAATGCAACGAGTCCAGTCATTGCAGGCTAGATGTTGTTCCCACCGTGTGGAATTCGCAGTTGGTTTTTGCATCAAAGTGCCGTACAGGGATTCCAACATGGGTTCCCTTCACCGATGAAGCTGCCTTCTCACATGAAGATGTTTTTAATATTCACAATGTGCATGTGCGGGCTTATGACAACCCACGAGCTACACGACCACATGCTTTTGTTGCCTTTTATTTCTGAATCTTACTGTACCTTCTAGCATATTGGTGGCGTTTGCCGACATTCTTTCCGCTATGAATACGGTTTGTTTTTGTATATCTGACATATCTTTAAAGTTTCTACAGGGAATTTTGAACCATCCTGTATACACAATGGCAAAAATATTGCCGAGTCGACTGAGAGAAAAAGCAGAAGAAGCGCGTTGAAGATCTTGGAAAACATGAAATTGGCTAAAAGAACGAACAAAGTCAAATATGTAAGTTCTGATTATAATTGAAAAAGGCTGGAATGATGGGATCGTCTAAAAGCGGGGGACGCCTGTAAACCAAAACACAATCAGATTAAAGTTTAAGTAGTGGTTTCTATGATTTATGTAATCTTACGTATGATTTATTAATAACTTAACCTTATATCACATAAGTTAACAGACTGAATGCTTCGTTTGAGTAGTTTTGAGTATTTTAATTATATATGTCTTAAAAATAGCTCATTAACCTAACAGGATATTAATGATTTGTCAAGATGTTCTGTCAGGAGTATACTATCTATATAATATCTGTGAATTGCCCTACTTGTGGATCTTATGCTTTATGTATACTACTGTTTTGCTAGAATATACAAATAACAAAGTCTTTTGATAATTCACCAAAACTTTGCGAAAAAATAGATATGAACATGTTCTACACAAATTGTCATAGAATTGGGAGAAATCTACGTCAAGCATCAAACTTTTATGAACTAGAAGATAATGGTTTTCTTAAGAATTCAAAGAATACAAAGGATATAGTAAGTATATTAAAGTGACTATGGTTCGTTAAAGCTGTTTGCTTGGTCGTATTTGTGGAATTTTGATATTTATCAACAATAAAGTTGTTGGGGTTTTTTTGCTTTTTTTTTTTACCAATTTTGCAGGTTTACAATAATTAGGTTGGAATTTTCCTATTGTATATTCAGTATATTCTTTGTAATTTTCATGTACACAATGCCGAACCACCACAATCCATACTATGCTACTGGTAAAGAGATGTTTAAGTGAACAAAGATCGAAACTATCTCGTATTGCTATCTTTCCTCCTTTTCCCGTTCTCCATCAGATCTGCAAGTTTCAATCATATTGGTTCAGATTTTTTTGGTGATGCAGTTTTAATGAACAGTAGTGTACATTTCCGAAAGAAATAGTTTCTTCCATTTTACTGTGCCAATCTTCTGCACCTTATTTACATAGAAAATGAATTGTATTCTATTAATTACTACTTGTGTAATACGTTCAAAAAGCTTTCTATTTTATTTTTTGGTAGTTTTATAAAATTTTACTTTTCTATAAATTTTATTCGTATGTAGTGATTTTATTCTTTCTAAACTTGAATGGAGTATTATATTTAATCAGAGAAATGTTTTGAAATGCTTGTAATTTATTAACGTGATATTCTAATTACTCTTAAATGGACTTGATTATTTTCATATCAAAAATTACGCTTAAACAAATATCTTTAGGGTAAAGCTAATATTAATGTAAAATAAGTAGTTTGCAATGCTTTTCTCATTAATTAAAACATGACATTACAAAGTCAATGATGATTAAAAGAGAATGTTGTAACTAAACAAAATACCTTATTCATAATTTACAGATCGTGTATTCGTTTATATGTAATGATTGAAAAAAAAAAGAATGTGAGGTTACGAGAATTAATCTTTTATTTATGCTGTTTTAAACCCAAATTATAAAATTTTAATTTGTAAATTGTATTTGTTATTAATAGGAAATTTACAAAAGAGAGTTTGCTCTACAAATTTTATCCTAACATAAGTCTAAGAATTTGTAATTGTGTTACAATTGATTGCAATTAAATTACCTTTCAAAAACAAATGAGAATTTGAGAATAAACAAATTAATAATTTATCATTTTTCTTTTATTTATCATCCTAATTTGCTGATTGTTTGGTTATGTACCAATAACTGTGCTGAGAAAATTAGTTTTAATGGAATTCCAATGTAATGTTTTCCATCAACTACAAGAATCAAATTAAAATTTTAACTTAGAAACAATTATTAATTCATTGGAAAGATGATTCGATTGTCTAGAGAGAGGACGGTGTAAATTATTTATTTTGATCTGTTGTATTATTAACATTAATTGATTTATTAATTGAAAATATTGAAATGATAACATTAAACATTAGTACAATAGACGATCATTCATCGTTTTGGAAAGTTTTCTAGACTTCTGTTAAAGTTTGATAACTTTAGAATTTGTAGTTATATGTTAACCTTCATTGCTAATAATATTAAGTTTTATAAAATAATATGCAGTGAATTTTTAATACGTGGTTTTTAACATATGAATTTAGGCTTTTTTTACATATAATTTAGATTATTATTATTATTATTATTATTATTATTATTATTATTATTATTATTCATTGTTGTTGTTATTGTTACTAAATTACTTTTACAATATTTAATTTTATATAAAGTTAATTATTTCCTTTAGTCAGCATGTAATTTAAAGGTTAAATTTAAGATTAGATCTGAATTTTCACACGAGAATGGGCAATATAATAGCTAAAGGCTCCTACGAACACCAGTATAACAGTACAAAGAAGAAAACAAGGAGTCAGTCCAACATTTTTCCGTCTTAACTTCGGCAAAGAGAACTGAGTGTTTGTAGAACCCTTATCAAGGAGAAATAATCAAGGAAAAATCGCCCGAAATAAATTACGTATTTATAGTATTTTGAATGTTATTTTTATTAATACTCAATTGTAAAGCTTGCTCTTGTATACTTGAGGATACATGAGATCGACAACTAAAACATGATAGTAAATATCAACAAGTAATTTTGATACTTTTATTAGATAAACACATTAGATTGCATAGTGAATATTTTATACGAAATGAAATAATGAAATAATTATAGTTCTGCAAGATATTAATTCGAATTTGCAGTAAAGTCTAAGCATCAATATATATTTTTTTATTTTCTTTGCTTTGAAAACAACTTTAACATAATTATAATTTTTTTGTCTATAAAATAACTTTGGAAATTAACAAAATTAAGCCAATCGCACTGCTGCTTGTAAAAGAGGATGGACAAGAAGATGAAAGAGGCATCCAAGACTTATCCGGGGGAAAAATCTACCAGTTTAATACCGACCTATGAAGAATTGAGAAAATTGTTGGAGTTTGTGTCAAAATAAATATCTTGGCAGTCAAAATAAATATCTTGGCAATCAAATAAATTTCTTTAATCAAACAAAAAAAAAGGAGATATGGGGAAAAAACAGGTTCTTTTATGTTTCAAATGAAATTCAAATAGCTATAAATTTGGGCAGCAATGACTGCAAATTTAGTAGTTAATGAAATAATCTCTGACACAATGGGTAAAGATGGGACTTTCTACATTTATTGCTTCTACAGAAACGCCTTAACATACAGTATTGTTACGTTGTTACTCTATAGTTACGTTGTTACCCATTTTGGTTTTTAAGTGACAATCAAAATATATTTTGTTTTGTTTTCCACATAAATATGTCATAATTTCAGTAAAATAAGTCAGTCTTTATCTTTCGGATTATAATTTTTGAAGTGTTCATTTGGACACATACAAATCCACCTGTGATGAAAAGGATAATCTCTACTTGAGGTTCTATTTTAACTTTGATCCAAAACTAACGAATTATTAAACGTGGGAGTTCGACAGAATGAGATAGAAATTGTCGATAGAGGGAGGGTGATCAGTTGAACATCAAGGGGTGATTTCAAATAACGAGTCGGTAATCCTTGTGAATAAAATTAAGAGTGGAGATAGGGGTTATGGAAAGAGGGGAGAATAGCCCATTGTCGCTGGTGAATGAACGTGAATTGGCCATGTTGACGCCCCTTGTGTGAATAAAAGGCCCCAATCAGAAAGAGAGCCGAGAACGACAAATTCCGACCCATTTCTCTTAATTTTTGTATTTAATTCATGAGCGGAAGAACGAAGCGGGGGAGTTGTGGTCAAATGCGTCTCCCCCGGGGACCCGCTAATGACGCAATGAAATATACATTGATTCACTCCCAACGTCTACATATCTTAATTACACACAGACACCTCTCGGCCTCTTATTAACCACACATTGATCTTCTTAAAGGTCATTCGCTCCTGGATTTTGCTTCCTAAGGTTCTACTGAGAAAGAGACCTTAAGACTATTGATTGGCAAAGTTTAAGAGAAAAACTTAAAAAAAGTTTTATCATTAGCTATACTGATATTATGTAATTGGAAATGGCGCTAAACGAAAAAAAAAATACTTCATTAGCTCTCAGACGTTGATTATTATGTTAATTTTTTTCTATCGTGTAGTAATAGTTGATAATTATTTTTTCGGAGGCTTTGCGACAGGCAAACAGAAAATACAATTTTGATCGTATATTTTGTCTGAAACAACCAATTGGCCTCCAAACTTTTATCGAGCTGCTGATTATTGATCACTGTGCAAAAATTCAAGGCTATAATTGAATAGTTTTGTTACTGAAAAGTGTGTACTGAAGTAACTGAAGTCTGTAACTGAATAGCATGTATCGCACACATACAAAGTATATAAAAGTAACTTCATATCGTCCTTTATTAACTATACTTGAATTGTAACACTTATCAACAAAGGAATTGTTTTGCAGAATCAAATCCCAACCCTTCGATTCAAAGATAATTGATTCCTTAATATTTTCTGCAAACTCTTTTCTGTTTACTTTTCATCTCTTAATCGCCCCTTCTTAATCTATCCAGACTAAGTTATTGATTGTCTTCTAATCATTCTTCAGATGAAAATAAAGCTAATTCTTGTTTTTTCGATTCTGTCTTTAGTCTTTTCGGTATCTCAAGCTCAAAAAACTTCATGTAGATTTCATATGCAATAACAAAAAGTATTATCCGATGCTTAAATTTAGCATTTTCAGAACAAATCCAATTTATATTAAGTAAATAAATCGAGGTTTCAGCCTAACATAAAAGATGTTGTTCAAAGTTTATTCCTATGAGAAGCCAAGTTTAAAATGTGTGACAAGTTTCAAAAAGATCCTTACATCATTTCAAAAGTTATTCGTAGAAGAGGAGGAAGTTACATAAACGCACTGGCAAATTGATCTTCCGTTCCTTTACCTGACCTAACTTTTTAAATTGATCTAAAATAATACATAGAACCATTTTTGTCACTTTTTTTGGTTTTGAGTCTTTTAGCCTACGTTATAGTAAAATTACAAGAACGTTTAAATAGCGGAAAAAAATTCAAAGAGAAGGCAAACGATTTGGTTATAAACTGCTCAAAAAAAGTTCCAGACTGTGACTTTTGCGTGCTAGTTTTTGTATCATACCGTTTAAATTTTTCCTTGAACAAGAAATTGTACATTCTAATTCTAAAAGCTTCTAATACATTACTTAGCTTTTTTGTAAACTATTACGTATTTTAAAGCTTCTTTTTTTTGCAATGCATTGCAGAACACACTATAAGGAAAAGCACTCCTTTTGTTGTAGGTTTAAAATTATTGGTTATGGGAAGTTTATGTAAAGAAAAACAACACCGAAGTAATAATATATAGCAAAAAATATATTTGTTTTAAATAAATATATATATATTTAGTTCTTTGGAGAGAAGAGAAATTCGATAATTATGGTTATATCACGATTAAAAAAAAATCTCATCACAAAAATTTTGGGGGTTTTTTTTTTTGCTAAAAAAAAAAAAAAGAAATTCTACTGATGTGTGCTAAGAGCAGTGCTTTGAATTCTGCTGTTAGCTTTAAAATGTTCTTTGTCTGTTGGACACATGCCAATTTCTTAACGTTCGATGCATTACATCAGCCAAAGAATGCATTTTAATTGGTGAAATTTACCATTTGGGAAATCAAAGACCTCCAGAAAAAAAAAGGTAGATGGGGGAACGAAACCTTACATACTGAAAGAGAGAGGTGTTGATGAAGCTGGACTTGTATCTTAGTACTTTTATTTTGAAAAATTATGACATATTATTTGAAGTCCCTAAGTAAAGAAACGCCTCATTTGTTTACAGAATTAGTAATGTCAGAGCAGAATTATTAGACATACAATTGTTAAATACTAATTGCAGAGTTCTACACACATTGTTGTATACTTTGAAGCTTCATCATTAATACATTGAGAAATGCAGAAAAAGACAATCCTAAACAATAATATGAAAATTTATGTGTATATGTTTATATATATATTTATCAAAATTTAGTATTCAATAAGTTTTGATTTCGCCATCTTATATTTGCCACGGCTAGTAAGAAAAAGAAGAATGGAAGGTAAAGGTAAATAAAGTAAATTGCCTTTATTGTAATTAACTTACTGTATGGCTTTTATTGTATTGCTAGTATCATACAGTATTGTACAATAGTTAGTATACTTAACCATTTAATTAGTGCATTTAAAGTTGAATCTGAATATTAAGACTACAGTATGGCGAAATTGCATGTCTGAAGTGTTTATTTTAGTTATAATTACGTTACTTACTTCAGTTATGCATAATGATTGCAAAACGATTTTCTATAACGATTGCAGTGCATTTATATGCATTAATAGGTTAATAAAAAGGCACACTCAAAACAGGACGATTTTGAAAATTCGGAACATTTTCAGGAACTTATACAGATGCGCAAAAGCGTGATGTACTCCCGCAAGAATCTTGGCTTAAACTAAAATGAAAGCTTATCAAAATTACATTTATACTAATAAAAGTGTTTTTATTAATAACTTTAATCTGACCCATTGATTTTACATTAATAAATAGATTAGTAAGATAATATGCGCAGTAAGATAATACTTCTACTAAGATAATTTTTTGTTTAACGGAAGAAGGCCCCCTTAACCTATGGGCCGAAACTAGTAGTTTTTTATCCTTTTAAACTTTGTTTGTTTTAAACTTTTTGACAAGTGCGTCGGCGTCGCAATTTATTAAGTAATTTTTAGCGCACGTTAAAAATATTTTATTTATATTAGATATGATAAGTAGAATATTATATTATTCTACTTATTACAGCTTATTTTATTATTATTATTTTAAAAACTTTGATGTTCAACTTAATTGTTAATTAAGGAAAAAAAAATGTTAATTAATTACCAGCATTAAATTTTTAAGTCAATATTTTTAACTAACATCTATATTACAAAATTTAAGCTAACAAAATAAGTATGTGTCATATTTAAACATCTTAAAATAAATAATTGAATTGATAAATAAATAAATAAATAAATAAATAAATAAATAAATAAATAAATAAATAAATAATCCGTTTCAATATTGTATTTGTAATACAGCATTTTTATTTATAAGTACATTATTATATTTTTTATTTCTGATGCCTGCAGTTATTTAACTGAATTCAACGACTAAAAATTGTATTCTGAGATAAAAAAAATTTAAATCATAAATGTTGTATAATCTGATGTATTATTTTACATCTCCTTTTTTTCTTGAGTTTTATAATATTTTGCATCATGAATAAATTTAATACCAAGAATTAAGACAGTTTCCATAGGTCAAGAAAAAAAAAACTCTACTGCATCTTCCCTGTCATTTATCTGTGTGTCTGTCTGGCTGCTTGTCAGACGTGGCTTAAATCTTTTATTTCTTAAAGGCGATTTACTTTCTTAAGAAGCTTTCTTATGTCTCTTGTTTGGATTCCGTAAGAAAAGTAAAGAAATTAGAAATCATTTTTGCTATTCATCTAGAAAGTCAATTTCATTTTATTATTAAGCAATGTTTTACTTTTTTTGCCTTAAGTATTGACATTTAGTGAAATGTAGGAATGGAATCTCTTTAAGTGGTAATTTATTAGTTAAATATTGAAATGGAGAGAAGCTAACATTACTTAGCAATTTATTACTTATGATAGAAAATTCTGCAAGAAATAGCTACTGTTTATTTTAATTATTATGAAATTTTAAAGCCATAAACAATTAGAAAAATAATAATTTTAATGATTTTGCTTTAAATTTCTAACAAATCCAACTTTTGGTGTTCTGTTTTGAAGATAAGATAGGACATATCCCTTGCTTATAAGAAGAACAGAGATTCAAGAGTTCCAATGTAAACAAAAAGACAAAAGAAAAAAAAAATACCTTGGAATGACCAAAACAGCTCAAAATAGTATACAAAAATATTTCGGTTTCATGTCAATTTTCATTGAACAGAAATCTTGTTTTAGAATTTTCCGAACAGTACATTTGCTTAAAATAGGGTTGCTTAAAATAGTAAGTTGGCCGCGCGGTTGGCGTAGTCGCAATGACATCGGCCTCTCACCTCTGGGTACCGGGGTTCGGTTCTCATGTGGGGTTTCGTGATGGTGGACGATCCGCGCTGGGCAGGTTTTCTCAGGGTTCTCCCATTTCCCCTGTACTTCTCCCACCATACTTCCTCAGTCTTTCTCTCCATCTGTCCTTATTTCCGTGTGATAGTACAATAGACCTCCGGTCGCAATGCTTGGCTTCTCTGCCACCCACATTCACTACATAGCATAACAAGTTACCAAACATTAGCGAAAGTAATAAATATGGTAGCATCAAAGTTTCATCTCGCCACCATTCCTTTAATTTTAATTAATGAAGAAATGTTTCGGATCAAAGCTAGAGATTATCCTCTTCGGAGAATTCTACTCACTTCTCAACTTCATTTCCTTCATGCTAATGATTACAGGTAGATAAGGCTCTTGCAATCATTAGTTTGAATGAGATGAAATTGAGATTGGATTGCCAGTTCGATTTTATGAGCGTTTAACCCCGGAACCCTTTGACAGGTGGCTGGGGAGTCCTAGGACCAGTACGAAGCAGAAATATCTGGATTGAAAAAATCCTCGATTACAGCCTGGAATTGAACCGTTCCTTCGTACATGATCCCGCTACCACTTGAGTTACCAGATCCTTTTCGGCGTAAGGTTAGGTATCCCACTGAGGACCACTAAGGCCTATTGGGACACTGGAGGTAAGGCTCAACGTTTCAGTGACTCGGGACTGAGATGAGGTCGGATTGTGAGCCCAACACTCGCCCACCTGTACCCCCGGGAAGCCATTCTACAGAGGGCTGGGGGGACCCTAGGACCTGTCTGGAGGAGAATGGAGCGTGGAAAAATTGGTTGGCTATTTTAAAAATCTATGTGAGTAAATTGGTTTTAAAAAGATATTTCCATTAGTATAAATCTGGTTATTTTCCCACCGGATAAACGCTACACCACACACGTGCATACAGAAAAGACGATATCTTAACCCAAATTTCGGAAAGTAGTGAAGAAAAGATTATTTCTGCCTTAATTTTGTTTAAACATTTTGTTTATCTTTGTCTCATTGCGATTTTTAAATTAATGTTCTAATATGGCAATTTAAATGGAAGAAAAGAACTTTATCAATTCAAAATTTCAGTAATGCATTATTTATAATGTATTTTCTATCTGTAAGCAGTTATATTCTCACATAACAATATTCCTTCAGATATTTGTTTTTGCAAACAATCTGTTGTTCCATTTCTTTCCCTTCAATGCTTAATTTACCATTCAACTGAAACTAAATCACAAAGTTATTTAAAGTGAAAAAAGTAAAAATCAACAAAAAATAAGGTTTTTACAAATATATGATAACTACTGCTTTTCAATTCTTATCCTAATCCTTTCGCTTTTTGAAGCAACTATTGCGCAACCTCGCTAATAAGATGCAAATAAATTTCGGTATTTGGTATAGTTTTCTTTAGGGCTTAACAAAATGTCCCAGTCTTCTAAAATATATCCTTTCTAATCCAGTAAAATGTAGCATTAAAAACGTATAATTTCTTGCTGTAGAATTATTTAGACAGTAAGATTGCACTGAATTTCCATTAAAACACTTAAATTATTATACATTCAAGTACTTTTTTACGTGTGTAGTTATTGTTTTTTTTTTAAAGAATGATTAAAAAGCCAACCCACAAAATAATACTTGTAAATGACTCACTTGTTCGGGCCGAAACATAGCTCATTTAAATTTTAATTATATGGTTTTAAAAATTATTTTGTTTTAAATTTTGTTTCTTAAATTCAGTTTTCTATGAAAGGTTTCCAACTAAATTACAATGTATGATTTCAGTCTGAAATTCTTGTATTTTTTTCCCCTTGAAGATTTCAGTTATATTTCATCTTAGAATCTTTGGAGTTTTGTTCTCTTTCCATTTCCGACGCTAGGTGGCAACGTCTCCTGATGAATCATTCCTTTGTTTAACTTTCGATATTAAATTATCGCTAAATTGAGTTACTCAATTGCAATCTCTTCGGCGAGCGCAGATTTTTAAAATGAAGTAAAAACTCACCCGCGCAAACTAATGAGCTCCGCAGTCGCCCACGGCCAAAGTCATCCAGTGAGGGAGGGAAGAAAAGGAAAAAAAAAATATCCTCCGACCAAGAGACCATGGCATCCCCTCTGGTGCCTTCTTATTGGTCGCTTTGGACAATAGAGGTCGTTATAGCGCTTCAAGTGGACGTAAAAATGGCAGGTTAGTTTACATGTGAAAGGAACAAGTCCACGGGACAAGGCCCAATCAAAAACCTCACTTCTAATTGTCGTTTCTTGAATGCAATGCGTACCAAGAAAAAAATCACTGAACTTTTTCAAAATTTTCTTCCTTTTTTATTTCTCCATCATCATTCTACGTCCAATTCGTTCTCCTTTTCGATTTCTTGCTAACTTCCGAATACTGAATTACTTCCTTGAATTTCCAATTCATTTTAACAGTAGCTGCAATAATTTGTATTTTCTCTCTATTTTTATTTCACTTTAATAGTTGCATAAGATTTTTACTGCTATTTCACGGAAAAGTATGTATTATTGAACATTTATATAAAACTACAAATTAATTATGTATATAATTTCAAATAAAATTATATATCGTGCAGACTACTATTTAAGAAATGTGAAATATTTCTTTTATAAATAAACTTTTTTTTGTAAATAAACAGCCAATTATACTAGAGTTAATAAGATCATTCTTATTAAATGATGTAACTTCTAAAAACATTAATATGTTAGATCCGGAGGTAGTCTTAAGAATAGCGGTCTCGCATAATAAATTGTTTTTTTTTTATATTTCTAATATTATTTTAGAAACTAATGTTTACGAGAATTTCCTTAATTATTATAATTTAAGACTCAGCTCACTACCTTCTTAGATCGCAGACTCCATCTTAATTCAATATAACTGTTTGCTTATGATAGTGAAACATTAATCTTCGTCTAGTTTATAATTTCGTCACCAGGCCATTGTCTGTAATTTACGGAAATGTTACGTTGAGAATTATATAAAACTAGTTATAAAAAAAAAAACTAGTATAAAATAAAAATATCTTCGCATAAAAGGTTGAAATTATGATGAAAACGTTACATTTTAGCAGTTACTAACTATTTTCTTACTACATTACCTTTCTATTTTTACTTTCCTCTTCATGTTTTCTAAAATTAATTAACCATTCAATCATTTTAATTGTTATACTGATAAATTATAGGAAATGCGGAAAATTTCACTGTAAGGTTTGCAGAAAATTTCACTGTAAGGTTTGCAATTAAAGTAGATTTTATTTCCATTGTTAAGTGCTTTAACAATTTCACAAAAAAATATATGATAATCATTACATTTTCTTCTGATTAATTACCACTGTACGTAACTGCTAAATGGCTAATCGTTCAATCAAAATCTTCTGCATTCTTTTGATATAGTTAAAACAGAATTTCTTAAAAACAACTTAGATTAATGTAATATATTAAACTGAGAATTACCCATAAAACAGGAAAAGTAGAAAGTTTTTAAAACACTTCAATTTCAAACATTTGCTAAGTTTAATTATTAATCCCATTAAGAATTCCACAGAATAATTGTCTTACTGTTTTTTGTTTTTTGTCATTAATTTTTTGGTTTTTAACATTATTAAATAAGAAGCTTGTAGATGTAAATATTTGATATACCACAGTCTGTTTTCGACTTTCCTTACAAAATACATTTGAATTAAATATCACCCACCAATGCTTAAGCCGTCTTGCCCAAAAAGCGAATAAAACTGGTTTGTATCTGGTTCAGGTAAATAAACTTCCGTTTTATTTTATTTTTGTCCTTTCTCTAAAGAGATTCCTCTTCATTCTCTTGAATTTTAACCTATACAAATATGGAGGAAGGTCAACATATCGAATTAATAATGCAACAGAGAATGTCGCCAGACTAATAATTCAGTTAGATGATGATCGTACAAATGGAATTATTATTATTTGGAGTATTATTTATTTGAATTAACTGAATTCTTTTGATATGAAAACTTTAACTCCAAATTTTTATAATTTTGGTTCTTTTCTGATAATTTTCATCTTTTATTAAAAAACTACGATACTTCGCTACAAATTATAAATAGTTTTCTTTACTAATGTGGCCAAATGATTTTGCGATTACATTTCCAAAATCATTGTAAATAATTTAGGAAACAATATTCTCTCTTGATTTTCAATATTCTATTATTTTTGTATTTTTTTTTCTTATTTTCTTCTAATTTCCTTTTAAAGACTTTAGAAAAAAATACTTTAAAATAGTATAAGTCGATATATTTTTTTAAATGTATTCACTCTTATGTGAATTTCTGGACGTTTCCAACCATTACATCACTTTCTTCTTTTGTTTTTGATGTCGTACATCCTCTGTATCCATGGTTACTTTATTTAGGAATGAATATTTGACCGAGTTTGCGAAGTCTTATCATTTCAATGGATTTTTTTTCCTCTTTATTTACCTGTTTCTATCTTTGCATGCGCATCACGTTAAATCGTTTGGACGTATTTCCCTGAAAATTGATAATTTTTTATTTAGTCCAATTTAAAACGTACACGCAATTAATTTGATCTTTATCCGTCCCATCGCTCAAAAATGATCCGTCTCGCTGTAACGGCTGGTCTGATTTCTGTAAAATTTGAGTCTTATTTAGGATCCAACTTAAAATTATGTTGCATAATTCTCTTGCTCTTTCAGTCCTCAAAATTGAATCCAATCCTTAATGCTCAGTTCACACGACAAGATGAATAACTGTGTTCTTATCTAGTAATACAGCCACTAAGAAATCCCTATTTCCGTTACGTGAGAGATGTATTATTCTATTAAAGCAAATCTTCCATTTTGAGATTAAAATTTTCCTTGATATTGCATATTTAAGAAGCAACGTTTGATTTATTGATTTTGAAATGTGACGAATTCTATTGCGTTAATCTCATTCACGAAGGATTAAAGGGTTGGATTAGAGCCTAGAAATCGTATTAAGTCTTTGGAGTTTACAGAAAAATGGGGATGAAAAGAGGGGAAAGGAAAAAGCAGTTAAAAGAGACACACATTATGTACTTAGTTGTTGCAGGTAAGATGAAAACGTAGGGGAGTGATGATGAACGTATAAATGTAATTACAACGGATGAAAAGAAGACTTGGAATGAGAATTGGGAGATCATGAATTACTTTAACTGTACAGTAGACAGAGCAACACGAAGAGCAATAAAAAGCATTGCTTTTAATGTTTCTATGATTTGAAATGGCCCCTTGCTCTGAAGAAGGAGTGAGTTTCAACTTCTGTGAAAATATTTTTTTTCTTGGATGAAATTTAACACTTCAAAAATAACAGTAGTGAAGCAACAATTTTTATGAATATTTTTTACAAATTTCTTTTTGAAGTTGACAGTAATTGATAATATACAATTAGTACAAGAATTTAATATTTACAACAATAAGTTTATATAATGATTTAGCTACTTTTGTTTTTATGTTATTTAGAACTTAAAATGTTTCCTACAATAAGAAAAATCCTTTCATTTAAAAAATTAAAATTAAAGTAGAGAAATAAAAATGTAAATTGCAATTACATATAACAATTAATTAATAATATTCATAATCTCTATTTCATAGATGATAAAGAATTAAAAAATAACAAAATAAAAATAGATTTATTAAATATATTAATATTTTAATATATTAATATTATACATACATACATATTTAGGGCAGTGATTTGTTCTTTGTAATTGGGTTTTCAAATTTCATATCACTGTCCGGCTTTATACACCTTTTATATATATTAAATATATTATTTAATTTTAATTGTTTCTGTTTTTTAATTACAATTTAGAAATTAATTAATATTGCAAAAATAATGTAAGAATATGTTTATATAATGTAGTTTTAGTGCCTTTATTAACATTTAGAATAGAAAATATATTTAAAAATTACATAACTTCACTAAGGTTACATTTTAATAAATTTCTTCCTATCACAAAATGGCGGACAAAATACAGAAAGATAATGGTTGGAGATCAACAGTCACAGATCTAGCCTCAGTATCGTCTCGTTCGGCTGATGATCACAAGAACTTTATCTTCTGTACTGTATATCTCGAAGTAACATATTTTTATAATGCTAAAACGTTTTATATCCTCCTATTTCGCATTGGCTATTACTGTTAGCTTTACAGGGAAGTTGAACTAAAGGCGGTCAATTTCGCTAACATTTCGCACTAGAATTAAAGATTCGGTAAATCTTATCATTTTCAATTCGAAAACATAAGTAAAACTAAAGTCCTTTTTTTAAGCTATTTTACTTCATGATGTTTGGAGTCTCGTATGCCTCTCTTATTGTGAGTGTATGTACTAGACATGGGTGCTCGTGTGTTTAGGTAAATGTACATGAACCGGGAAATGGATGCTTTTAAAACTGGCATACACAGTTACTGATAAGAGATAAATTCTAATCGGTATTAAAAACTTTAAACTTTTATTAACATTTCTTCGTGTGGATCTCCGTAGAGAAATTTGCGCCTGCAGGTAACAAAATTTCAGTAGTAAAACATTAAAAGATAACCAATGAGTTTCTGTCCATTTCTCTTAATACTTGCCAATCCGTTTAGTATTTTTTTTTGTCCTTTGCGTGTGCTTTGAAAATAAGTAAAATTAATATTGCAAAATTTGTGGGCTTAATTAGTTTTCAGCAAATGGAAAATTAGAAGATATTTGTTGTATTCGGCAAATCTAGCAATTTACAAATACATACGCTTTTCCAACTTTACAAAAAATCCTTGAATAAGTGTATTACAACAATTCATTTATATAAAATGCAACCTATTGTAAAACCTATTCTACAAACCTATTCTACAAAGGGCTGGGTGGACCCTAGGACCCGTTTGGAAAGGAATATAGTGTGAAAAATCCCTGACATCTGCCGAGGTCGGAGTTTGAACCCATTTCCTTCCAACCCTCAGTGAATCTTACCACTCAGCTACCGGATCCACAAGGAAGATAAAAACTTTAGGTAAAAAAGTAAAATTTAAGAGAAGTAATCATCAAGTTCTTTCATCTTATATTCTTTTACATTTTGTTTTATTTTATTTTTAGCGAAACAAAAAATAAAGAAAAATAAATACTTTATTCATACATGAATAAATCAACAATCCAATTTACAAATTTGATTATAGTTGCACTTTTTACAATGAGTTGTAATTTGTTATGCGTTTTACTAATTATTTCCTAATTGCCTAAAAATCGCTTTAGATGGTTGCTTAGTAAGAAATACTTTGTATTTCTATTTTATCTTTAAGTTTCAGAATAAGGACTATTCTTTTAATAGTAGAAAATTGATTTACTTAGACGAATCGATAAAATCCATTTTCCGATTTCGTTTTCATCAAATAGGACAAATAAAGAAAAATAAGTGAAATACGAAATGTTTGGGAAGTTTTTCTTTTTTGTATTTAAACGTAATTCAAAATTCCGTTATTAATGCTTCTGATTCTAGAAGTTCATCTTCTTTGGAATGCAGTTAAAGAATAGGAATTCCTTATAGTGGATTGAAAATGGCTGCTTTTTTTTTATAATTTTTTTCTTTGCTCTACAATTTTTTTTTGTTCGATCGCGTGTTAGGAAGTAAAAAGGAAAATCGTTTCTACGTCTGCCGCTTTCAAGCATCGCTTGGTTCACTTGGAACCAATGATGTTTTAGCGAAAAAAAAAATAGCGCTAATTATTTCTTAACTGTGTTCGGCCCGAGGGGTTGGTCGGAAAATTAGGCATAATCGTGGGCTAGGACTGATTTGCCATCGTCAGTGGTTTTTACCTGGAAAAAAAGGGTAGTGGCGGGGGCGAGATAGGGGATGGTCTTCGTTTCCTTCGTCTGACCCTCTAAGTGGTGTTTTATGAACCCGATGAGGGTACTTGGGTAAAATTGGACAGCAAGATCGGCAGGCGTTGAATTACCGCGCGCTCAGGTGCTGGCCCCTGGAGGCTGTGGCAACGGAGACGAGGGTAGGAAGGGGCGGTTGCTGCATGCTGATCACCCCGTGTGAAAAGCTCCCCCCTGCGAGCGCCCTCTTGAGAGGAAGGAAGAAGTTTGCGTGTTTTCTTGAAGCGGAGAAACTTTGATTCGAAGAGAGAAAGAGAAAAAAAAAAACGAATGGGAAATCGGAAGGGTTTAAGAACAAATGTCGTAAAATTGGAATAGAAATACGAAAGAGAAGGAATCCTAAGAGAAACTGAAAGAAAATCGATTGATTTTTCTTTTTTTTTTGTGATTTTTTTCTTCTCATACCAACAATGGTGGATTTTTCCCGCATCCCAAACCTATTCTAAAAGCTGCAAAATCAAGTAGCTAAATTTAAACAGAAACAATTAATAAAATAGAAAGTGCTTAAAGAATCAAGGGGTTCTATGGAAACATTTAATTACTTTTCTCAAATTTTCCTGTCAGAATTTAAATAGTTATAATAAAAATAATAAATATTTAATCTTAATGCTGCAATAAAAGAATTTGATAGAAATAGATAAAATTTCTATTAGTAAATGTTTATTTCTTTTATTTTTAAAAATTTTAAATAATTTAAACTTTAATTTTTTTATCTGAAATAACGTTGCAGGTCGATCTACTACTGTAAATTAAAATAAATAATCACGAATTAAAATCCTCATTTACGACTCTTAACGAGACCTTTACTTATATTATCATAAGTGAGCTATTTTCTAATATTTTTTTTTTTTAGTCTATTTCCACGAAAGTCCCTAATGCCGTTTGAACGTTTGACTGAGTCTTTGGAAAAGGTGCCATATTTAAGGACAAATGCCGATCGATCTGTGTTTTGTATTTACAATTTTTTGTTCTCGAGAATAAAAAACCTGTGGAAAAGCATTAGAAATAACGATATCTACCAATAACATTCATTAATCCTTTTAATTAATCACTAATTCAGCAGCGATGTGATTAAATGAAATCGGATTTATGAAACTTAAGTTATGAAAGCTGGTTTAATTAACCTTTTTTAGAAAATGGAAATTTTTAGAAAATTGATTTCACTTTTTATTTGGTTGATTTTGTTAATTTAAAGTAAAAAGAGATTTTTTTTCTTATTTGTGGTTTTTCTCGAATTTGATAAAAAGAAATAAACAAAGAAAAACAACAAAAGAAATTTCTTAACAACGTTTTAAGGACGCAGACTTTGTTCTTTGAACAATTTCTTGTTATTCAACTTAATTTCACCCTCACGTAAATGTACCGAATAAGATGACCGAATTAAATTTATTTGGTATTTTTTTGTATATATGAAGAAATGTCTAAATATCTATTATTAAAATAAGTATTATTAAAAATAAAACTTTTATCATTTGCTAATTATCATTATACAGTATCTAATTAATCATGAACCAAGTAATCATTTTTACTACAATAAATATAGATGAAATAAATAGAACGTATAAAATGTAACAATATTTTATTTTGAAATCCTTTTAGTACTACATAATTGAAAAAATAATTTATTTACATTATTAATGTTAAGTTTTAATTCCTGCGAAAAGATTAACAATTTTTGGCTGTATCTGATTATTTAAACAGAAGACTTAGAAAAAGATACATTTACGAATACGGGACTTGCTAATTTTAATATCATCACCGTATTTTGAAGAATTACTTATTAACGAGGTTCTCTGGAAGAATCCCAACTGCATATTTTAAAGGGTTTCTAATTACGAAGTCCTCTCCGGTTACTTTTATAATCTCAGATCTTTAATTTTTGTAAGACTAATTAAAGAACTTCAGACATTTTGAAGTGACAATGTGACATCTTAATATTTTTCACGAAATTAATATAGGTTACGCTACTTATAACTACAAGTATTTATAGGTATTTTATTTAAATTTAAAAGTATTTAATTTTTGTTAGTTACGGAATGATAAACTTTATTTGAGTACTGTTTTTACAGGAACAAAAATTTTCTCATTTATTTTGGTAAAATATGTGATATCTCTTAGATTCGTATGAAGGGAGCTGTATTATTTTCCAGAAGTTTCTAAAATATTGAATAGAAATTGATGGAATTCGGTTGAATTGATGATTGCTAAAGGTTTCAAATATCAGACGGTCACCTTTGACTAAGAATAACAATTCTTTTTTTAATTTCCGCCAGTTTTGGCGGCATGATCTAGTCCATTCCTCGCTCGACTTGGCCAACTGAATGGAGGATTGGATTAAGTTGCGTCTCTTGTCCCAAGATGCTTTAATTTCACAATAAGAGAGTTGATCTGGTAGCGGAGATAAGAAAACCCATTTGCGTCCCATAGAAGCATCTCTTCAATAAAAGTAATTATAGAATTTAGATGCCTTCGAGGTGGCAACTGGCAAAGAGAGAGAGGGAGCTCCTTGCCACACACCCCCTGTACTCTTTTCATGTCGGAATTGAATCTTGTAAATGCGCCCCACCCATTTTCAGCGGGAGGCCGAACGGAAATGTCCACGCAAGACGATCCCCTCTCACAAATATCAATATTTCGTCAATTCGATTGAGGAGCGCGCGAGAGAGAAGCGTAGAATGGGTCGATGCGAACGCCCCCTCAACCGTTCGCTACAGTCGCTGGATGCTTGAGCTCAACGCCGGATGCCTGTTGGCAGCGAGCGCCCGTACAGAAATCTCAGGTATTGTCTTTTCCTGTTTTCTTTGCTAGTACTGCTTTTTTTTTCCTGTGCTGTGTTTTTAGCGGGTTTCCCTAAGTAAACCCTTTTATTTCCCGTACCAAGTTCAGCGGCAGGCAGCCGAGTTCCGATCGGGCTTCCCGCCGATTAACGACTCCACCGGAGCTTTGTGCCGTGCCGGGAAACACCGGCTCCTTTCCCGGGCAATCGATGCTATTATCCCGCCGTCAGTGCATGTTGTTGGCTTCGTCCCGATGCGCTCCCCGGCGAAAAAGATAGACAGCTGGGCGGCGGATACAAAATCAATGGCGACCCACATTTTTGCATTTTTTATTACTCATTTTCTCTCCCCAAAATTTCGGCTTCCCTGTTCGATTTTTTTTTCGCCCCAGTGTACAACATCGTTGAGAAGACAGGATATCAAAAGCTCAAAAATTTTAAAACATCAACATAACAGCAACCTAATATCAAAAAAATAAAATAAATTTTTTAATTAAAATCTGAATTTTGTCCAAAAAATAATAATTAAGCGTTTTCGCTTTTAAGAACTAAACTTAGAGGAAACTATGTGATTTTAACTTTTAAATTGCCTGAAAATTTCAATGTCTTTTATGAAAATTTAAACCAAAATATATAGATGATATTCAACAGAAATTAAGCTATTGAATCTATGAAACTTTTTTTTCATTTATATTATAACTGGTGATGAATAAGAAATCAGCAAAAAGTAAATTAAAAATATCTTTAGAGCATTCGGCAACGTATGTAACAGGAGAAGGGTTTCTTCAATCGGTGACAGAAGCTATGAAATATCTTACTGTTCATCATTGCGTTGTTTTAATAACAAAAAAGAAATCATTGAAAAGGTTTGTTTTAATGAATTGCATAGAGACATTGTAAAAACGTTTACAAATCGTTTACAAATGAAATACTGTAGTAAATGAGAATTCAAAAGATTACGTAACTCACTTACTCTCGTTACTATGTGACGTAACGAGAACGAGAAGTTTTGAACAATTAAAAGCTGATATTGTTGATATTTGAACAAAATAATTGAGAATGCTTATGATTAAATGTTGAACACTTTTATGATATTAACAATTTTTAAGAAAGGTTCGTTTGAAATCGAGATTGAATTTCAAAGTTAGTTCAACTTTAATTCTAGTATTTGTTTAGATCAGTTTCAAATGAAAATCGTTACAGTTTTGTTTTTACTTAAGCCACAAATATCACAAGAAAAAGTTTTGTTTGCCATAACAGACCCATCAAGAAAATTCGATTTATGAATAAATAAAAGAAAAATATGGAGCTACAATATATTTAATTCAACATTCCATCTCTTAATTGAAATAACGTCTGAGAAAAAAGTGTTTCTAAACGAAATGAAACAATTAAACTATTACATTATTTTTGATTTCATAACAAATAGACTAACTTAATTTTTATTTGTATTATTTGAAGGTTTTTTCTTTACTTAGAAATGGTTCTAATACGATTAGGTAACAATATGAAAAGATTTGTTTTAAATTATCCGAATGAATCTAAAAACAATTCCTGGTTTTTAGAATTTTGATTATATTTACAATATTTAATGTAATAAATATAAATAATTGAAATGTTAATGAAAATTTTATATTTGAATTTTATATTTTTAATTAGATTATACATTAGATTATTTTGATAATTTTGATATTTTTAATTCTGTTGTTTGTTTTTGTTTTGTTTTTTGTAAAAAAGTCAGAATTCTTAGATAAAAAAAGAAATGTGAATAAAATTCTACGTTTTGAGTATATTTAGAAGCAGGATAAAATAAGTGATTTTTTCTATAAAACATTAATTATTACAATTACTAAATGTTTTTAAGGAATAGTATGTGTGTTGTTCAGAAATTATAATGAAACTTTTCCAAAACTCATTTTAAAAGGAAATAATTAAAACTTGATTATAATAATAAAAGGGAACTCTAATTAGGCAAAAAAAAGAGAGAGAGAGAGAGTGCAACGAATCGATTGCTTGTTGTAAGGGTCTCGAAAACAAACATCATTTGAAAACAGGACACGCAGAACAACACAGTGGACTCCCTTTTTAAAGGTAAACCAACCGAAAGGCCTACAAAACAAACAGATCGAAAAATCTCTTGAATATCACTTAAAGGCAGAGAAGAAATGGTAAAGTGGACCCCCCCCCCTTTCCCCTATCAAACTCTTCCCCCCATCTAATTGCAAGTTTGCTCGACTTCAGTTCGTTGATGATTGTGATTTCCCGTGGTTTGCATGAGCTTGGGGGCGTACGGACACACCCAAACCATTGTGGATGGCTTTATTACAGCGCATTACCTCTAACAACGCACAAATTTATTTTATCACAGGATTTACGTCCGCTAGCAGCAATTTTTATTTATAGGCGCAAAAATGCAGTTGGTTTCCGATAGGCTAAGCCTTCTATAGCTGCCTAATAGTAGTAATTGTCCAAATTGATCTGTTTCTACCATCGACATTCTTCTGTTAATTTTTAGAAAAAAAAGAGATTTTTTTTTTAAATTCATATTTTCAAATACCTGCAAAAAAATGTAATACAGAGAGACACCGCAATCGGACATATAAATTAAAGATAAAAGCAGAAATAAATGACTCAGAAAATATATTTTCATTGGTGAGAGTCTGGGACGACGGTTTTGTCCTTTCTTGTGGACTTTATTCGAGGGTCAATCAGAAAATGTTTATAAAAGCTAGAAATTAAGTTTGCCATACTGGCGGAGGTTGCTGAATTATTCGATAGAGGGCCGTACTGTCTAGTGCCGCGTTATCTTTCTCAGCTGTGTTATTGGAGGTGGGCGCTGTCATTTCCGAATAGCGATCCATTTGGATAACCGGTCTTAAAGAAATTGCGCAACAAAATCAGAAAGAAACGTCCTAGTCTTCTGAAAGACGTTGTGATCCGCCTTCATGACAATGCGCATCCACACGTTGCACGGAAACTTACAGCTTGCTGCACGATTTCACTGGGAAATTTTGGCACATCCGACATACAGTCCGGATTTAACTCCCAGCGATTTCATCTGTTCCCTGCATTGAAAGAGCACATTTCTTGTCGACGCTTCGCATAAAATAAAAAAGTCAAAATATATATTCGCATATGGAAAAGAATGATTTCTTGATGTAACATACATAGATAGGTAAATGTACGTATCTTATATTTATACAGAGAGAAGATACTGTACATTACACACTCATTGAAGAGGCAATTATATTAATTACTATATAATTGAATTCATTTTTGTAAACAGAAAACCGTAGCAATCAAATATTTAAGTAAAAAGTTTTCATTTACTTAAGCTTCTTAATCCAAAATCACGATCAGAATGCAAAATCACGAATTAATATTTGATTATCCTTTGGTTGTTTTTGAGCTTCAGGAAAAAAACAGAAAATTATTAATGATGAAAAACAACGAAGCAATTACGAATTCAGTATTTTTTTGGTTAAAATTTAATCAGAGAGTGAACAAAGTACTCGTGAACTTAAAGACGTAGATAAGAGAATGACTTTAATAGCAAATCACTTTAAAAAACTTCGTTGGTTGTTTAGATTGTGTTTGAAGATTCTAAAGTGACTTTAGGTCCAAACTTGTTAATAGTTTAATATAGAATCGGTTTTTTTTAATTGCATTATTATGACATTGGCAAATTGTATATAGAAGCAATAAATTATATACGGAATTTCATATTGTATTAATATATATACTTTTATAAATTTATTCGTTAATAACTTATTGCTAATTATACCACACATACTTGTGTTTAAAATTTAATAACATGTCGTAAGCTCAAAATAATCACAGTTCATCTATGTTGTTGAAACTTTATGTAAAGGTTTACGTTTTAAAAGTATGTACAATAAACGTCTATCTCATAAAGACAAATTTGGGGGAAAAAATGAAGCATAATTGTCAAAGATAAGTAAAACAAATGTTTTTTATTCACAATACGTTTTAATAAGAGCATGCCAAGATACTCTGTAGCAAGTTTTTGGTACTGGCAAAATAAATAAATCTAAAATAAATAAGACTAAATGGTATCTGTAATTTTAAATTTTAAAGCATTTAGATAGGATTCAGTGAAAAAGTGGAGAATTGAAATAAGCTAGGTTTTTTTCCTTAATATCTCAGCTTAAATTTAAAGTATTAAGTGATCAGATTGATCAAATATAAACCTTGACATTAGGATTACGCAACTAATCAACTACGACTTGACGAGAGATGAACACATTCGCGTTTAAGTATATAAAAAATTAGTATGTAAAATAATACAAGTATAAGGGTGGTGTGCATCACATTTACGTTAACATTGGGGATTGTTCAAATCTCCCCTTAACCTATATTTTCTGTTCATTAATCATCGTTAGTTAATCGCTGTCGATTCATCAAACTTTAACAGCCCAAATTCCTTCCGTTAAATCATTCCTCAATTAGAAAACTCCCTTCAACCCCCGCGTACTTCACCATTATCCAAATGGCTGACATTGACTCCAATCGAAATTGACTTCTGTCATTTGGACGACGAATTACAAGTATTTATTCTACTAAAAGTTCCGAAACTAATGTTAAATATTGCTAATTCCTTTGAAAGTTCTTGCCTTGATAGTTCTTGTCTTCATGGGAAAAAATCGGCCCCCATGGTTTTTTTTTCCTCCTTCATGGAAGTTGCTATTTTGAAAAGTACCTGTGCATGAAAAGAGTGATCCGGACATGACGTTTAAATGTTATTAAACACTCGCAGCCACTTTCAGAAACACGATTTGTTATCAATGACTCATCAGTTAAATTTTATGTAATAGTGTTTGGTACGCACTAATTTTTCCGAGTAGCGGCTCATGAACTGACAACAGCTTTGGCAAAGCGTCGGTGCAGACCGCCTTAATATATAATAAATTAAGTATGTAAATAAACACAAAGTTTCCTGTAGTCAGGAGATCCACCTTGGGCTTCGTAATCAATATGGAGTGTGGAAAATGCTGTTGTATTTTACAATAGAAAATTAACTTAATGTAAGGAAAAAAAACTTAGTCAAGTTACAATAGAATAAAATTTTTATTCTATTACGTTATTGTGTCTAAAATGAACGACCTCTTATAAACTAGACTGCAATTTCTTTTTTTTAATCTCGATAAGTACAATTGGTTTATGTTGTACCTTACAATTTGTTTGTAAAACATGTAAAGTTTCGTAAAGTCAAGTATTACTTACGTTAGTAAACACGTATTACTTTGACTTAATTGCTATTAAAAAGTGTGATTTTACTAATTCAATAAAGCTAACAAATTCACAAGTATTTGAATGAATCATCTGTAGTTGTTTCATTCTAATTTCATTCAATTAAAATTAGGCCTTAAACCTGATTTCAGGCCTCAGCACATAGATCAATGACCTAATCGCAAAAAATAACAAAAAAAAAATATTTTCTCAAAAATTAATTAGTCATAAAAACTTAACAGTTCTTTAAATAACTTTAAACCAGCAAAAACTTTCATTTTCGACTTTAATTAACATTAAAATTGCACTTCTTATTCTAAAAATAGGCTTTTTAATAACGATAGCATTTTTTTTCCGTTGTTCTATATCCTCTTCATTATTCATCCTTTTCCAACTTCCAAGTTCCTTCTGCTTATCACCACAATTTTTATTTCAACTCAAATCTCTAATTAGCATTTACTAATCTCAGTATTAAAACCGGAATGGGGCAAATCCAAATCCTTATTAATTTTAGTTGAGGTTCACTGTATTTATGACGAATAAATCAGAGAAATTGCAGCAGTAAATGCCATAAACTTCTAGGAACTATTAATCGGACACCTGTCCTTTAACAGCCATCGATTTTTCCCGCTGTTCTTTGTGTTGGGAGCTTTGAGGAAGCCCGGTTATTTCAGATCAAAAAAACATTTTTAGTATCATAATTGGAAAGTGTGTTTTATTCGGAGTTGCATGCAAACTTTCTTACCTTGATTCTGATGTTTTTTTTTTATTTATTTACATTATTTACTTTTGTTTTATTTTTTTTCATCACTTTTCAGCTTGAAGATAAATTCTATTTTAATAGTTCGTTTTTAATAACCGAAAATAAAATTAACAATAAAATTAATTAAAAAAAAACCAAAAGTAAATGCAACGAAATGTTAAAATCCTAATTACTTTCCTCTTTAATTTTTAAAAAGGAAATTAGGTTAAAAAACGAAGAAGGAAAAAAAACCGGAAAAGAGAATGAGAGGCCACTTTAATTAAATGTTTCAAAAATTGTTAATCTCAATGCTGTACTTAAACAAATTTAGAGAAGAGAAAAAAATAAAATACGAAGAAACTGTAAATTTTATAAAGTGCATGAAAAATAGAGAGATGTCCTGAGGTCCCTCTCTCATTATTCCCATTAATATTCTCGTTAATAGTGTTTTTAAATTAAAATTTCAATACATAAACATTCTCTGTCTTTTTTTTTTGTTTTACAAATGGATTGTCGTTGAATTTCAGAACACATACTTCTTTTAATATGTATTAGTGGTAAATACATTTTATCATTTTACTCATCATTTAGAAACGAGTCTAAAATATGATTAATATCTTTCATACAAATATTGTAAATATTTCTTTTTAAAGATTATGTATATCGGAGGCGTAATAAGGATTTTCTTTCCGGGTTCGGCAAGTTAAAGAATCGGCCTCCGAAAATTAAAGAAAAAAAAAAGATGCCGTTTTGAAAATTTCGAGGGAAGGCCGAAGATACTCTCATCCCGCAATCCAACCAAAAAAAAAAAAAAGAAAGAAACTAGTTTTATTGCATAAATTTGGGATTCAGAGGTCTCCCATATATATGCCTACATAATATACATGCATTCTAAAGCCTATCCGAATATGTGGATATCTGTATCGGTTTTTTAAAATAGCGTTCTTCTTAACCGGAAATAATAGATGGATATAGATTGTTCTCGTTCTGCTGAAAACATCAATGTCATAGATATACGGTACCTTTCAATTAATTTAAATTATCTTGGAAATTAAAATTGGGAAAGTTTTCATCTAATTTCTAGATTTGGTTTAATTCAATAAGTTATGTTAATATTTTTAAAGTATGAATTTTTGGAGCTATACCGATTGGAATTTCTTTTATCAATTCTACAGAATCTTCTAAAATTTCCAAAAACTACCGTATTTACTCGCATAATTTCCCCCATCGCGTATTTTCCCCACCCCAGTTTTTGTGGATTACAAAATTCAATTTTTATTTTTATCGCATAATTTCCTCACCTCTACTTCAACGCGTTTCCAACATGATCTTGACTGGCGGTGAACTCACGACGACGCGACAATGTACCGTTACTTCCGCATTTCTCTATCCCACGCTACTTTAGGGGAAGATTCCACCCCCACCCCGGTCAGTACAAGAGCAGACTCCTTCTGAATCCGTACAACAATAACTGTACTTTGAAGAAAAAACAAATGTTGAGATGTGATTTCTTATATTTTAAATGTTGCGTGTTAATAAAATTGTTGTTAATTACATTTCTTGCTTTAAAAATCAATATTTAACATGGTTTTCCTTACACTTTCACCATATTTTTTTTCCTCAAATTGAAAAGCATCGCGTAATTTCCCCACCCCCCCTTTTTTTTCTCAAAATATTGATGAAAAAAAAGGGGAAATTATGCGAGTAAATACGGTATATAACTCGTCCTTAACTTTAATTTTTTATGAATAAGATAAATAGTGCGGATGTAGAATATGGTTTTAATTAAGTAAGATAGAAGAAAATCGATTGTGTACTTCTTGAGTTCCCCTATTATCGGCGTCTATGAAATCTTGAAGCTCGCTTCGCCTCCGAAACTGTCCAACGGATTTCAGTGATTTTTTTTTCTTAACGTTCTCGAACATTGTTCTAAATGTAAATTCCAAACCTATACAGTTCTTTTGAACATGAGAGGAAAGTTTTACAGAATTAGATAAAATATTATAGCTATAGTAGCTGCCTTAATCTTAGTTTAGAATCTTATAATCTAGGGAACGGTAAAAGTTTGCTTATTGGTTTTTGGTTAACTTTTGATTTTTTTTTTATCTTAAACATTTTTTGCTGTTTAGTTTCTGATTGCATTATTTTGTATATTTCGAAGAAAGATTTTTACGCAAACAAGATTTTATTGGTGCATCACTATTTTATTGGTGCAGTGCGAGAGACTTTACGACGTAAATACCTGGAAAATAGACCGATAAAAGAAGTGCAAGGTATTGTGTATATCTAATGCTAATATTAATTCAAGGTAATACTTTAAGGCACAATCAACATTTGAAATGAGATGGCCAAACACACAGTGATAGATGTAAAGACTTTAAATTGCAAGATAAAATTATACATACAGGTTCGGTTTGCTAAAATTACAAACCTTTTTCAATGCAAGAGGTGAGACCCAAGAGCACCCTTATAAATACAATCGAACAGGGAAGTTTCTCAAGTATTTAAAGTATTATCAAATGGTTGTATTTATAAGGGTGTTCTTGGGTCTCCCCTCTTGCATTGAAAAAGGTTTGTAATTTTAGCAAACCGAAACTGTATGTATAATTTTATCTTGCAATTTAAAGTCTTTACATCTATCACTGTGTATTTGGCCATCTCATTTCAAACTTTATTCAACGCACGTAAAACTCACCTACACAATCAACATTGATAGAATGAAATCACAAACATTGAATTTGTTGGTCTTACTACGATAGCAGTAACATATGCATAAGAGATTCAGTAGTTTTGAACAGAAATATTTGTGAAAAATCCATTTAACAAGATTCTTCCACAAGTCCACTGAGACCACTCGTAGTGGTGCAATAAACAAATGATTTGTAAGAGGAATTTTCAAATCTCTTGAATGTTAAGCTTTCGAGTCCAGTTAAGGTGTTAAAATATAACAAAATGTCGAGATTTAAGACTATCTACTAAGAAAAATCAAATGCCACCAAAAGCTCATCAAGTAGGAACTGCTGTATAATAATAAATTTTTTGCTAAATGAAACATTAAATTGACTTGTATATGATAAAATAGATGGAATTATAATAAAAATATAAGAAAAAGAAATTGAATATTTTCTAATGAAATTTACAGCCAATAAATTTACAGAAAGCTTAGGAAATCCACTTTATTTATAATTTCTCGCAATGCTTATGTAATTCGGTCTTGTAGATCGGGTGGTTAAGCTCTCGACTGTGGACTAAAGAGCCTGGCTCGATCCCTGGCGATGATTGGAGATTTCCTCTCCCGACAGTCCTAAGATTCACTCAAGCTTATGTTAAATGGTACTGGGTTTGTTTCTTGAAGATTAAAGTCGGGCGGGGGGGGGGCGTCGGGATGGGCACCCGATCCTGAACCTCACGAAACACCGAGAATCTAACCTTCCGCGACCCCAGAGACGTAAGTGGCCAGTAGAAAGATACTTTTAATGTTTATGTCATTTCTCATTATATTTACGTGTGCCAACTATATTAATAAGTAAATAAAATAACCCCCAACACACAATTAAAATTTTAAAAAGTTTTTACATATTAAAAACTTTTACATTTAGTCTATGCAAATGTAAACTGAAAACCTGTTCCTTCATATATTTTTTAACATGTAAAAACTTTTTTAATGTTAATTGTGTGTTGTGGTTTATTTTATTTACTTATATTTATGTTTATGAAGTATTTATATTTTTTGATGAAATACGAAAGATTATATATCTAAAGACTTTTGTATTTGAGATGACAACTTTCTTCTTAATGCTTTGTGTCTTCCAGTTACTAAATATGGTGAACATAGCTAATTATGTAATTTACAATTAAGAAAAAAATGAAAAAAAAGCTTTTGAATTTATAGATGTCAGTAATTTTTCTGTCAGTTTATTGCTATTCTCTTGCATAGTTGACCTAAATTTCTAGTTTTTTTTAAAAAAATGCTGTTTATGTGTGATTTTTGAAAGATCAATATCGCATTTGATATGAGACTTGTCTTGTGTTATTTTAAGTTCATGGAGGCAAAAGGAAAATTCTTGAATTTAAATTAAAAAAAAAAAGTACATATGTTAATATTTTAAACCTTTATAATCTGAGATTGATCATCAATTATTATAGAGGCAAAAAAGTAAATAACAATAGTAATAATAATAATAATAATAATAATAATAATAATAATAATCATAAAACCCTTATCCAAAATTCACCATCCCCGATACCCACACTCAGCAGCTGCGTGAATCGTGGTCTCGTAAGGAATGACTGCAGACATTGCCAGGAACTCAGCCAGCCTCATGTCGATGTGGAAGCGTCGAACAGATGGCTGACGAGTAGTGAGCCGTTTGGAGAGATCGAAGGGATAATGATCGCGATACAGGACCAAGTCATCCCTACACGCAACTATAGAAAACACATTCTACCACGACGCAAATACTCATGACGACACATGTAGGAAATGCCACACTAGGCATAATATCAGGCTGTCCCCTTCTATCCCAAACAGGCTACCTCCACCGACACCATCAGGTAGCGTCGATCGTTCATCAACATCTAGCACACAAAACTCACTTATTAAGAATACGGTCCCGTCCTACAAATATACATCCAAAGAGTGTTAGTCACACTCATTTAAGCTGTACTGGGGCTGCCCCATTCGCACGGACAAAACCATACATCACAACAGACCTGACATCACACTTGTCAACAAACAGACCTATCTCATTGGTATTGCAGTGCCTATCAGCCATAACTTGCAGAAAAATTACGCAGACAAGATCAGTAAATACACCGATCTAGCACACCAGCTCCACAAACAGTGAAGGCAGGACCGAGTACGTGTTGTACCCATCATTCTGTCCGCCACTGGTCTGGTGCCTCACACATTGCACCACAGCCTCAGCACACTAGGACTTCACAAAAAGACTTATGCACGTCTCCAGAAGGCTGTGAACTCAACACAACGCATAGTTAGGAAATTCATGGACGTAACCACACATCCCTAATCATTCTTGCACACGTCTTTACACTTGGCAATATGTACTTTGGTCCTTCAGCCGCCATGTTGTCTTTGCTGGGGAAATCCAAGGTTTGAATCTTTTACATAATAATAATAATAATAACAATAACAATAACAATAAACTACCTGTATATTGAATTACTTCTTTTTTAAACTGATGATGAATTTGGAAAGGATAAGACTCGAAATATTCAATAATACTTAATATAAATATTTTGTCAATTTAAATTAAACTACGTTTCTTTTTTTCTCCATTGCTTTTTTTTTTCAACTTTCTAATGACTTAATGTAAGTTGGTCAAAATAAGACAAATAAAATGCTAGCTTTCTCTTAACATTTTAACCTGTGTCTTTACATAAATTTGTAAACACTTTAGCCTGTTTAAGATTTCATATACTATATATTCAGTAAATTATTATTGGTGCAAAGAGTTTTTTTTTTTCAAAAAAAAAATAAATAATTAGAATGAAATTTTGCTTACATTTCAATTTTATTAATTATCTTACCATAAGGGAGACGTTTTATATATATATTTATACAAAAACAATATTATTTTTTTTTTATTTTTTTTTTACTAAAAAGGATTTAATAAATTATTCTTGTTCATAGAATTGATCCGCTTATCAACCCTCTGGTTTTGCATCTTTAATTTGAGAGTCGTTTTGCTTTTTTTTTCTTTCTCCGCAGGCATTTACATTTTATTATTATGCATAAACGGCAGCACGCGTCGGCCATTAATAGGGGTGGGAGGGTGGGAAGCGAAGGGCACTCTGTTAGTTTTTGATGGCTTATCATTTTCTAGTTTTTCACGTTGCAACGCAGGCTAAAACGAAATAAACAGTCCTTTTTCATACACTCCGATAAAAAGGACTTACTCGGAATGAGACTTCACCTGATTTTAAAGTATCCCACCATCGGAATATCCCATTACTGAAACTGAAAACGAGGCTGCAATAATTTGGGCTTCGAAAAGTGGTCTTGTGTGTAGTTTTATTGATTTTAAAAAAGGAAAAGGAGAGGAAAAAAAAGGTACTCCTTCAAATGATAAATCTGCATAGAATGATGTAGAAGTTAGTTATGAAGTATCGATTATTCTTAATGGAGGCAGTTCCGCTTAAGCGTCAATGGATGCAATCAATCCTCTCAAAGAAAAAAAAAAGCATAGGGGGAAAAAAAACCGGATTTTGTTATGTTTACAATGTACTCCTAACAGCGATATCCCTAGATATATTTTTTTTTAATTATTTTGTTTGTTTATAAGATTTTTTTTGTATTTCTTTTAAATTTTATTTGCTAGATTATTTTTAGTATATTTCCAGAAGGAAAGAAAGGTTTACAAGATCGTCGTGTCTGTGTAGTCGTGTAAAAACCAAAGTCCAGCTACAAATACTTTCTGAGTTCTTATGTGTTAAAAAATAATAATACAAAGATGCAGAGCAGAGATGGGGTAAGATTTATATATACTTTCAGAACATGCACGCATGAAGGTAAAGAAACAAAAGCATTGAATATATAAAAAACTTTAAAATAATTTATTACTGGAGTTCATAACCTTTATGAAAGGAAAAATTGACTTTACAATAATTTATGATATAAGAGCAATAACATTTGTTATCATATATTAACTAAGTTCATCTGTAACTAATCCCAAATGGTACCATCTATGAAACCTTGCATGTATCAGTTTACATGTAAATATCAAAATATGAAATACTCAATAATTACAAATGATTAATGAACTTTAACCTTGATGATTATTCTTAATCCTAGAATAATAATATGTAGTCAAATAAACATAGTATTATATATCTCATCTTCAAATGTCACTTTTGACATTAATACTACACCTTAAATTCAAAATATTTAACTGATGACTTCCTGAGTAAATATTAACAAGCAGCGTACAAGGTAACTTAAATTCAGAATATAATGGTATTTACATCTAAGTAATATCTGTCATTAGTGTACTATTTCATTCATAGATGAAACTAGAGTCAGATCACTCAATAATGGTTTTTCTCCTACGTGGAAAAGTTAATCTTTGCTCCTTTAATAATATTACTTGTATAGTTCAGTCTTGTTATAAATCAGCAATCCCCTTGGATACTCGATTCATAAAATAAAGGAAACTGTACTTACATATCTTGACTCTCGATGATAGCTCGTCTCAAAAGCACTATACACATAATTGATACTTTACTATCAACTTTCAGTTGATATTTATAATTAACACTAGATGACCAAAAATGCAATAATTAGTTTCACTAATTCACACACACATTTTCCTAATCACTTGTATGAAATCAGTTCGGATCCCTTTGATCCAGTGGCACTAATTTCTCTTCTGTTTCATAAACCTAAGCCTATTTAAACGTTCGATCTTCGGAACTCTTCGCGTGTTGATTTCCGTCGAATTCTTCCTTTATTCGATCCTCTCAGCAACCGGAAAATAAATACTTCCATTCGTCATGACTATGTCTTCTTATTCTGGATTTCTCAATTATTTATTACGGTTCTGTTCGGGTTTAAATCTACGCTTTCCGTGGGCGACGTCAGTTGTTCATTTGTCTAGGAGGGCCTCAGAAGAATAACAATTATTTCTTATTTACTTGCGTCAACTGCAAACTTATTCTTTCGTACTTCTAGTTTTGGCAGCGACAGTTCTTCTTCAAAATTCCCGCTCTCCTTTTATCTGTCAACGCGGAGACATGCCAGGCATATTCATCTCCGTTGAAATCGAACAATCTGCTACAGGCTTCGTCATAACGCCATCTTGTTCGTTGTCCTACCGCACACATTAATCCCGCAGAAAACTAGTAAATAATCTTTAACTAAAAATTTTCTTTTCAAGCACGATAATCACAATATATATAATCACAAAAATTAAACTTCAATTAATTAAATATAAATATTAATATCACTTATATTTAATTTAATATATACATCAGCAAAAACCTCCCCCGCTTGAAAAGCAAAATTACTCTCTCTAATACATTATTATTTTCATTATGTCAACAAAAATTTATGGCATGTCTTAAATTTTTTTTCCTTTTTTTTTTTTTTTATAAGTTCAAATGGTTCTTTTCTTATTTTTCCTTTGGTTTGGACACTAATCGTCCAGATCTGAGCTTCATAGATCCTACTTCCATTTCGTTCTTAGTTTTTCTTTCCTGGGATTCTTCTTCTGACTCATCTTCTGTACTTGTAAATAAATGCTGTAATCGTCTGATTCGTTCTGCTTCTTTTCGCTCAGCTTCCCTATTCCTGTCATAATCTATATACATCCCTAAATATTCTTTTACTGAACCCAACCTCTTTATCTTATAGTAATTTTCCAAATCATTTTGAGTCAGGAGTATAGAGTCTTTGTGTTTACTCATGATGAGAATGTCATCAATGTACACTACCAGAAACACCTTTTCGTGTCCGTCATTCTTTAAATAAATACATGGATCAGATTTAAGGTTGGTGAAACCAATGGATTTTAACTTTGTTCTAAGCTCCATAAACCACTGCCTGCCTGCTTGTTTCAAACCATATAGTGCCTTTTTCAGCTGTACCCCATTATATTTCGATTTGTCATATATAATGCCTTCTGGCATAATAAGATATATTTCTTCATGGAGGTCTCCGTATAAGTAGGCCGAATTTACGTCGCATTGCTCAATATACCAGTTTTTATCAGTAGCCAATGCAAGTAGTAGTCTAATACTTGTTACGCTTGGTGTAGGAGCATAAGTCTTGTCATAGTCTACATAACGCCTTTGCGTATAACCATTAACGACGAGTCTTGCCTTATACCTCGAAATCTCCCTGTTATGATTATATTTAATTTTGAATATCCACTTAGTGGTCAAAGGAAGAGCATACTGTGGGATTTTTACATATGACCAAGTATTATGAGAATGGATACTTTCAAGTTCTTTATCGATTGCTTGTTTCCAATCTTCACTTTGTTCACATGAAATGGCTTCTTTGTATGACTGAGGTTCTTGCAATTGCATGACATATGATTTTACTATTTCTTGTTTTAACTTCGATGTTGATCTTGTTTCCCTGGATTGGCTTTCTTCCTTCTTAATATCTTCATCCTTATCAGATTCTACATCGTCATCTTCATGGGTTTCTTCAATCCCTTCTTCAGATTCTTCATTCGAAGACTGACTGTGACCTACCGGTTTCTTTACTTTAATTTGTCTTTTATATTCACAGAGATCAGTACGTTTACTAGACAGAAGGTTCACTCCAGGTATTCTTTCATTTACAAATGCATTTTTGGTTTCAATAACTTTTCTCTGCTCAGGCAACCAAACTTTGTAGCCTCTGAGTCGAGTGGAATAGCCAATCAATATCCCTTTAACTGCTCGATGATCAAACTTACTTCTTCTCTGATAGTTTGATGTTTTCAAATACACGGTGCTACCGAATTTGCGCAAATGTCGTACGTTGGGGTCATACCTCCCCCTGTTCCACACTTTAAGTGGTACCTTACTATTTATAGTGTCATGTGGCGTACGATTTAGCAACTAATTAGCACATTCTGTGGCAAAGATCCAGTAGTTTGTGGGTAGCTTTGATTCTATGAGTAGGGTGCGAGCACAATCCATCAAGGTCCGATTGTACCTTTCTGCAATTCCGTTTTGTTGTGGAGTGTAGGCAGAGGATGACATATGCTTGATTCCACGTTGACGGAAATACTGAGATAAGACTTTGTTGTGATACTCGGTTCCTTGATCTGACATAATTCCCTTGACTTTCTTTCCAGTTTGCCGTTCTGCAAAACTGATGAAGTCCTTGGTCACTCTAGGTACTTGACTTTTGCTCTTCAAGAAATATACGAAGCTCCTACGAGAAAAATCGTCTATGAACGTTAAGATATACTTAGCTCGATAATGATTAGGTATGTTCATAGGTCCACATACATCCGTATGAACAATCTCTAATACATCCGAGCTTCTTACAAAGTTCAACTTTTTATGCGGAACATCTGCCATTTTACTTAATTTGCAAGATTCGCATACTTCACTTACATTTACTTTTACTGGGTCAATACCTCTGAGAAGTTGTTTACGTAAGATCAATTGAAGTTTTCTGTATGCAATGTGGCCTAGCCTGTCATGCCACAAATGAGATCTCTCCGATGATGTTTTATTGAAAGCATGAACCTTTTCTCTGTTTACAACAACATCAGCATAGTATAGGTTAGCATGCATATTAGCTCTTAAGACTACTTCTCTGTTCCAGTCATAAACTGTGTATGTATTTCCTTTGATGATTTGGACAAATCTTTTATGTGCCAAACGCGTTGAGGAAATTAAGTTGACTCCAAGATCTGGTACGTGATAAACGTCTTTGAGTTTTAAGGAAACGTCTTCGTCTCTGGATACTTTACATTCTAAATCTATAGTACCCTTTCCAATGGCTTTAATTGGTTTGACTGAAGCACCATGAATCTCAACAGATTCATTCAGGGGTTCATAATCACTGAAGTCACTACGATTGGAGCATATGTGATGGGTTGTCCCACTGTCCATAAGCCATATATTCTCACTTAATGTTGCTAGTAAACATTTGTTCTTATTAGTTATTGTTATACCTGTATAACTTCTTTTTTCGGAATTTACGAAAACTAGCTCCTGTTTTTCTATCACCTGATTTCCCTTCGTAAGACCTATCATGAATGTCTTTATCTTTGGAACGACAGTCCTTAGCAAGATGCCCAATCTTATTACATCTGAAACACTTTCGTTTCTCTTTGACATTGGGGTATTTCTTGGCTTTA
>JAFIDM010000001.1:117181374-117222997 GCA_023159025.1 Thereuonema tuberculata | reverse complement strand
TCGTAGTGACTTCAGTGATTATGAACCCCTGAATGAATCTGTTGAGAAGGAAAGAAAGGTTTACAAGATCGTCGTGTCTGTGTAGTCGTGTAAAAACCAAAGTCCAGCTACAAATACTTTCTGAGTTCTTATGTTTGTTTAAATAACAACTTATATAAACGTTTGCATTTTATTTTTTATTTTTCAACTTTTGTGCTACTTTTTTTTTATTGGCTACTTAATTCTGTAAATTTTGAAAACTATGTATGCAGATGACGGATGGGTCCTCCTTGGATTCCGGCCCAGTATCAGCTTCACCTACAGCACCTTACGAAACAACATCTACATCAGTGAACGAATCTTCTTCAAAGAGGATTTGCAGGTTTATGAAGTGTGGATTCCTCCTTCAAATTTCAAAGCACTTTAAATTTTGGCAACTGGTGATGAGATAAACTCTTGAAGTGGTTGAAGTAATTAAAAATCAGACAACATACTTACATAGGAGTCTTTTGATACAATTAAAAATAAGCCTATTTTGAAAACTTAACTAAATAATGCGTATTTCATTATATTTTTCCAAAAATGGAAAGCCTCTTGTCTATATTCAGCGTGACTTGAAAAGAAACATATGTTCCCGACTTCGATCTCCGGAGGTCAGGGATTTTGCCACGTTGAATTCTCGTTCAAACAGATCCTAGGATCCACCCAGCCATCCGTATAATGGATTTATACAAGTTTCTTTTCTTGGTAACAGGATTTCTTTTCTATGGATTAAAATGCACTCGACGTCAACTAACTCCCATTGGTCAAGAAAATGTCGAGAGCCCATCCTTCTGCAATCCCAAGGCCACACAAGACTTTGGGAATCTTTACCTAACCTACGTATGTTAATAATATTTTTTGATAATTTGGTTATTATCTTATAATGATTCCTTTGTTAAAATGAATACAGTTAGCTGTATTTCAATAATTACAGATTTCTAAATAGAAAACATTGTATTATATTTTTTAAAGGCCACGTGCTAGGGAAGGCATTTTAGATTATTGTAAGAAAGCATTGTGATCAATCAATAGTGACACGGTCTACTTAGATACATTGATCTAAACTGCGATTGAAAGCGAAGATAAGTGGCCTTTTTATTTTCAGTTTTGTTGGTTCTGAAAATTTGCGATGGTAAGTCTGGCAGCTAGTTACAGATGTTGAGATTGATACCCGGATAAGACATTTTCTTAATCCAAGATGAGGAAATTACATGGTTAATGTATTTTTCTCGTGTTTTCCATTTTCTTCTTTCTTCAACCGGGCCAGGTAACTTAAAAATTATACAGAAATTCCATGAAAATAATAGTGAAATGTAATTAACAACAACAGATTAGTACGATAAGAAAAAACTTGTTAAGTACGTTTTTAGCAGCGACCAACTTCTTCATAAAGAGCTATTTCCAGTAAAAATCTGAAGGAAAATTTCAAAAGCATTCCAACTGTAGGAACGTAAACCGAAATTTTTCGGAACTCGAGCCGAAATTTGCCGGGACTTCTTCGCTTTAATTCTCCACTCAGAGCTATTCTTAGCACAGTGTTCGCGGGCAGTGCATTGCCAATTCCTTTCCCTCACCCCACTAACCCCAAAAATAACAGAAAAACTTAGGAAGAAAAATGTGAATTGCTTAAAATAAAACAGATAGAATTAAATTCTCTTACTTCAAAATGACTATAAACCGTCAATGTAAGAAATAGTTAGTGAGTTGGTATTCATTGGGAAAAAAAAGAAAGAAAAACATTCTTTTGATGGCCTCTTGTTATATTACTTTTGTTATCATTTTATATAAGCTTTTATACTAATATTTAGATCTTAAAGTTGAATATAGTCAACTTTAAAGGAAGTCAACTTAAACTTTGCTAGTTTACTGCATTACTGGTGACTTTATAAATTGGGCAATCCAGTGAAACTTTTAACACTGTTCTACAGTTAATATTATGCATAATGGACTGAAAGTTCTAGCACCTGTTCTGCTATGTTAATATCATCTTCATTTCCTGAATCCACAGCTAATGTTGTAAAAATTATTTAGCTAAATTTTTAAATTGGTTAGTCTAATTTAAAATTTAAAAGAAAATTTTATCGTAACAACAAGCTTAGAGGTTTGAAAAGATAATTATGGTACAAAGAGGCCCTAGCTCAAATATAAAGGCACTTGACTGCTGGTTAAGGACTGGGTTTTTGGACTTTTCTGCTCAGCTTTAGGTGAGCTACAGCTCTTTCTAAAGGAATAAAGGCTAATCACGAGATCAGCGATCAGAAAACGCTTAGAAACCTTGCATTCCATGACACATTCGGACTGATAGGTCTGCATGGTCCTTTATCTTTGTTTAACTTTCAATTGTGATGTAGTACTAGCATTATTGGGTCCGGTGATTCAGTGATGTAAGCATTTTATGTGTAAGCTGAAGGAATCGGTTCAATCCTTGGCTACGATCGGGGAATATTTCTAAGCTTATTTCTCCTCATGATAGGCCCTAGGGTTCGCTCAGACCTCTTAAAATAAGAACCAAATTTCTTTCATTAGATGACCACCCATTCTCGACCAGTCTACTTACACGAGATTTGTCAGTTTGTAAGTATTGTTTCTGATAAATTCTTTCTTCACTATGTATTGGAGTGCTGTAGTAATTTTACTATCTCATCTTCAGATCGTTGAATTGTTTCAACTGTTTATTGATGATGACAGAAAGACTGAAACAGCTGTTTGGATAGCTTGAATGATGAACTTTCAAGGTATAGTCATCTTTTACAGTGGATTGCCAAATTTTAGTCATTGCCCATGAGTAGGCCTTTCATCAAAGTTTCCGTGTGTTCTACTTTTCTTAATAAAGAATACCTTGTTTCTAATACTACAGAACAACTAAACTGAAAAATGACTTAGTCTTAATCAAATTTTGAGAACTTTTTTCTACCCCTTCGTGATTGATTTTTTAAGGTGTCACGGAGAGCCAGCAATAGATTTGCTAAAACTTGTGCATTTCTAGGTATGTAAACGTCAGCAATATCTATTTATAATCAGTTTCAAACATGTATTGATTGAACAGATTTTTATTTTGTAAACATTTATAAAAGGAAGCACGAGAAATCACGATATCGACGGTAGCTTCTTTTCCACAGATTTCAGGAAAAATGGCGTTGGAATTTTCTTCAATCAATTATAAAATGAAAAATATTAATTTTAAGCATCTCTAACACTCTTCAATCTGGAGATGTCACGTCTAATTAATTTTCGATCTCTTAACGTCTGCAATTATGGAATGAACATCGAACAGAGAATTATTATTTAATTTTATCACTTAATAAATAGGAAACAGTTTATTATCGATTTACTTAGCTTCGAATGATGCATTTTTGTTACTACTGATATTGAAATGATAAATTTTACTTTATCTGTTTTCTTTTTTCTTCTTATTTAAGTTTAACGACTTGAATGCAGCGAACTACTTTATTTATTCTTTGCTGAAAAAATTTATACAAGATAGTTAAGTTAAAGTTTCCCACTATAGGAACTTGGGGTCGGTGGAGGTAAGGTGTTCCGTGACCAACTGGACTAAGTTGAGATGGTTGGTCAGCCCAACGCCCGCCCACCTATAGATAGCAATTGTCTGCAAAAAAGTGTGAGATCAGATAAAGAACAAGACAGAAAAAAAAACATATATTGTTTTTCCTACAAATTTACATTTGACAGTGCGCATGTTGTTAGTTGATCATTCTAAAATAAGTTTCACTAGATTGTAAACTTGTTAATTCTCTCTTTTTTAAGATAGTTTTCCACTATATTGGAACCAGTGAATAATCCTTTTAGCTTTTCTGATGTAAATCCAACTGTTCTTACCTGTATTTTAATTGCTATCAAGAATAACCAACCGTTGTATTTTAACTTAAAATAAGTATGTAGTCATACTTCTGGAATACTCTATAATAAGGAGGGCGAACCTTTTACGACTAGTGTGCCACTTAAAGTTTGACTTACTGCTTTCAACTATCTAGCGTTCCATCTCTCATTCGCGTTTTTGCAAAATTAGCATTTTGTCATAAACCTCAATGACCTCTAAAATTATATTTGATAATATATTATTACTTGAAACTATCATTTAAGTACATTGGATTTTTTTTATTGAAAAATGTTATTTGAAAATTTTTAAATTTAATCTTAGTGTTCATTTGATAATATTACACCAACATATCTAAATTAAAAGAAAAAATATATACACATAATACGACCGGTTTCACTAGCAAATCCGTCTAATGTCATGAGATATCTGATGATACTGAACGAATTTGCTAGAGAAACCGGTCATGATTTTTTATAGACCTATACAGGATGCACGGGAAAGTCCTAAATCATCCAAATAATTTTTGAACGAAGATAATTAGAGTTAGCCCATGATCGCTTTTCTATAAATTTCCTGTCAGATGAGACTGACGGCAGCACTCGTAGCGGCAAATGTGGAAGTTCGTTACCCTATCTCGGAAACTGTGAGATACTGAAAAAATTAAATGAGAAAGTTGTAGAGCATCACCGAATATGTAGGAAATGATATTTTACTGAAAAGAATCGTGCAAAGAGAAGCCGCTAAGTTTTCGGAATATCATTTAATGCAAAAGCGGCCCCTAGAGTTCAGGCTGACTTCGCCGTATAGCAGTACCACCTCACAATACTCTTCATTCGAATAACCTGTCATGATCTTTTGTTTACAAGATACTACGAAGGCATTCGATAGTCGACGATTCTTTGAATACTGTAAAGCTTGATTTTTATCTGCAGGAGTGGCGTCACATCAAGCCATCATTTACATACAGCACACAAAGGCGTATGCTCGAGACATCTATCGCCTTCTATTTGCATGGTTCTTTTCTGTAAAATGTTATTCCTACTAATTCTGTGATAAATGAGAAAGTTGTAGAGCATCACCGAATTATGAGAGATAGGAAAAATAAATGAGAAAGTTGTAGAGCATTTTTCCTATCTCATAGTTTCCGAAATAGGGTTACTAACTTCCACATTTTGCCGCTAGAGGTGCTATCGTCAGTCTCATCTGATAGCGCATGGTCAGTTTCCTAAAACAATACCTAACTTCCCTAACTATAGCCATCTTCGTTCAAAAGTTTTTTGGTGACTTAGGACTTTCCCGTGCACCCTGTGTATATTTTCTTTTAATTATGTGTGTTGGAGTAATATTACCAAATGAAGATTAAATTTTTAATAGTTAAATTTTTAATAGTTAATTGTTTTTATGCCAACTAGTGACAGGCGTATCATAAGTTCATTGTCGTGATCTGTAGCAATGCTTTAATGTTCAACAAATGTTTTTAAAACAAAGATAATTTCTTAAGTCCTCTAAATGTATTCTTTCGTTTGTCACTATTATAATTTTAATACCGATATTTTCTCTAGGCAAAAACAATTCACAAATATTTTAAAGCGTACAATTGTAGCTCAAATAACCTCAGAAATATATACAGACCCATTTATTTGCTGAGAAGAATATCAAACAAAGCAAATGCAGAACCGTGACCGAGCTAATATTATTTATTCCTCAAATATTATGTAAACTTAGATACAAAAATCCATTTCAATTACATCTTATTTACTTGATAATAGCTGAGTGAAATCTAAATATTTACTTATATAAGACCAGCATCCAATGCTTTCAGCACTTTTTGGTCTTCAGAAATAATTGATAAGTGCAGTTTCACCATGTTTGTTGTTAATATATAGGCCTTGAATTTTTTATCTGAACCTATTCAAAGTATTAATAATTCAGAGATGCTTTTACGATTTTAATCTTAAAAAGGAAATTATCTTGCAATAGGGTCTTTAAAACGTTCCGAAAGCAAGTAGTTATTAATAATTTTCAAAGGAAATTTTTCTTGTTTCGCAATCATTAATAACGGGAAAAAAATGATTTTTTTCATTACAGAACAGAGTTTTGTTTCTTTTGATCAGGAAGCGAACATTGGGAATTTGTACATTATTAGAGATTTAAAGGTTTAGAACTTTATATAAAAGATTTGATAATTTTTATGTAGGAAAGTCTTTAAGAAAGTAAACTACTTTTTAAGGTAATAATTATAGTGGATTTGTTGAGTTAAAGTGTTGTTGCAAATAGATAAACAAAATATAAATACCAACATACATCAAGAAAAAAATAAAGCTTAACGCGCATAAATAAATTCAAAGATTAACTGAAAAACGCCATCATCTTGGGAATTGGGGACAACTGTTTCAGCCTTTTTAGGCTTCATCAGCCAGATTTTCCCTTGATGATAGGCTCAATAATGCGTGAAGAAGTTAAGATTGCCACTCCCGAACCCAGGAGTGGCATCCTAACCAAAAACATATTTTTATTTTGGTTTGTGCATTTTTCAGTTAATTTTAGTAGGCCTATATATATAATATACTCTCTCTTTCTCCTTATATTTATAAGCATATTTATTCATAGAAATGAACGTTAAAGAAGTTATAATGTAGTTCTTAGAATTACCCATGCCAAGTTATTATTCATAGAATTAAGTCATAAGTATACAAAGAATAAAAAAAGTAAACTCTGAATACTGGACTTTCGCAAAAGCAGTATCATATTTATAAAAAGCCAAAATGAAATAATGGGGTTATATTTACCAAAAATTGACTAGTACTATGCATAGAGATTTTTTACGTGAAAAAACAAGAGAATGTTTAAAATAAAATAAGTGAGTAAAACTAAAATTTACATAAAAAGGACTATAGAGTTGCATGAAAATGCTGTTTCTTTGTACGACTTTCCCAATCCTCAATAACCATCTCTGTATTCCAATGCAGTTTTTCTTTTTTGAGATTCTTTGAATTGTTAGCAAATTATCTGCTTAAATTCGTATGTTATAATCATAAAGTACGAAAACGCAAGCAAAGCGAGTGAAGGCTGGAGTTTGAACTTTTGTCAGAATCCGCATCAACAGTATTAGAAATGGGTTGAAAGCATTGCGTTTGCAATAATTGCACTATTAATAAACGAAAAAATATTGTGAATGAAGTTCAGTTATTACAAACTTAAAAAAATTTCCTCATTATCACTTAAGGAAATGATGCTTCCACAAAAAAAGTTATTTCTCTACATCTTGTAAGTGTCGATCCTAATTAATTAAAATACAAAATATTACAGAAATCCTATAAAGTAAAGTTTTCGTTTTTACAAACTGAATTCATGCTTCAGAATAAAAAAGAATAATTTCATGAATTATGTGAATTTTGAACAAAATAAAAGAAAGGGAAAATACTGTTTTAAAAATATGATAGAAGGAATATATAAACTGGGTTAAATTCTTTTTGGATAAAAGGATAAAAAATGCACAAATAGTATTTGAAGCTTATTCTTGTTCTAAGTATGAATATTTGAAATACTTTTTCTGTTCTCATAAGATGGAACTACAAACCTTTTTTTAACAATAAGATTTGAATTTCACCATTGAAAGCTTTTATGGAATGTATAATTCATTTTTGTAGAAAGTGGACGTGTGATCATTTGGTATTAATACTGTTCAATTAGAAATGATTTTTGATTCATAATACAGTAAAAACTGGTTTATACGTATTTCAAAGGGAACATTTTAAATTTCACATAACTGAGAATTACTTACAACTCAGGTTTAACTTTATTTTTAATTAAACTTAAATAAGAACACTCGTAATAAACATTTGTGTATCAGATATATATTTTCAGCATATGATATGCATAACTGTAATACTGTCATTTTCAAAATAGTGTATTCATTTTCATAGAGATTTTCTGATTTCGTGTTTTAAGAAACTTTAATGGATTCAATAAAATACTATATATCCATTATACAATTACATTTCTAAGTTAAATGAAAAGCAAAAACTCACCAAATTTTCACTATTTATCCATCACATTGTTATCCACTTTTCCATATCTGCAAATTTTCCCTTTTGTTGACGGCTGCGCATTATATATTTTGAACCTAACTTTCAACTTTCTTTTAAAATTGACTCCTTTTTACTAATGACTACACATAATGTAGCGTAGCTTGTACTGAAGCTACTCGCTATTTTTGCTTTTGATTTTTGCGGGTTTTCTTTCACTTCCCGAATAAATCTCCCTTTTTCCTCTAAAGAATAACTTTTATTCCTTTTATTACCCATGACTGCAAGAGAGAGAGAGAGACTGAAGTAAATCAAGGGAACACATGTTTCATCAATGCAAAAATTCATTCAGTTTTTTATCTCTGACCGACCTTTCATTAAAAGCCGCCCATGAACGCGACGATTATATATCGATAAGCAACGCCGAACAGTACATTGGTGCCCCTGGAAATATCTAAAGTTGAAAATACGTACAATTCAAGCTCGTTTTCAAAAATACACTACGTACAAAGACGAATTACGTGCGACTCAGTTACGTTTATTTCAAAAATAATTTATACGTAATTAATACAATTTTCGCCAGGACCTACAAAAAACTATGCACAAACCAGAACTATGTACATCTAGGTTATGTAGAAACCAGTTTTTACTGTAATTAAAATTGAAAACAATTTTGTAAAATAACGATTATTCTGTTTTAATGAATGGATTATTTAGCAGTTTACATGATAACCAGGAATACAGAAATGTTAAGTATCAGACATGTTAAGTACCAGAGGTTTTCGTATTCGTTGGATTACGTCTTTTTTTTTTTTCACTTATCGATACATGTATTTCACTATAGTCGTCATCACTGTACAGTGAAAGTAAAAGATGTTGTACTAAATACTATAAACCACAAAAGGTTAAGTTATTTATATTTTAGTCACAAGAAAAAAAAATATAAGTTATAAACAGTTTAATATTCTCTTCAGCATAATACAGAGATGCTGCGTGTACATGTTTGTGAACTAACTGACGCCATCTGAAAGCTGTGTTGTCATGTCTCAAAATCTGGGAATGGGTGACGTATAAGCGAAGCGTGGAAAGCGAATTCTCGTAAAACAGGGTAACATTTTAAAAAGACATGAAGTGTAAAACGAAACATCTAGATAGCGTTCTCTGCATTTGTGTAAGAGTGCGTAGCTCTAGTCAGTCCACGTAAATACTGAAACTGAAAAGGATGGGTAGCTTTTGATGTGATGTTGCTCATCTTTACCGAAAAGTTGGAGCCATTTTACGTTTTTAGAAAGACTGGTTGATGTTGAAATTGTTACTTTTTTTATTCAGCAGAAATGTATCTTAAAAATGCAAAAATATCAGCAAAAAAAAAAAAAATCTATTAAGGAATATAATGAATCACACTTATTCTGTTGTAATACTTGTATATTCGTAAGCCCCCACGGCGGAATCCACCAGCTTCATTACATTTACAAAAAGGCATTAAGTAGAATATCGTACGAACATGTGTGGAAGATGTATAAGATCTGATAAGAAAATCTTATCAAAATCTGATAAGAAAAGCCATAACCAAGCAGTGCTAAATCACTTTTCGCATCAGTAATATAATGAACAATCGGTAATTTCAGTATATACTAATTGAATATCTAACATCTAATTTCTGTTAGGAAATACTCTGCAAATTGAGTCAAAATGCAAGATCCTTAATCAATGCCTGTTTTTCATGTTTTTGTTTCAGTACTTTCTGAATGAGTGTCTTTTAAGCAAAATAATTGATTTCTGAATTACGTTCAAAGGTCAGTCGCACTTTCTCATCGGTCTTGAGTGTGGGTCATAGATCCTGCTATACAGGAAGCCGCTCCCAACAAGAACGCCGGTGCATGATGAATCGACGAGTGAATAATTGACGAAGAGAAGCTGGCAATTCGTCGAAAGCTTTTCACTGAGAATAAAGCCATTAATTAAATGTAGGTGGATTGGATAGAAAGCTCTTTAAAACAACTTCTTTTGAAAGACAAACGATTTGATAAGGTTTTCATGTGTCACGTGACTTGAGCAGTCTTTTTAGAAAGTCTGGACTCTTTAATGCACTTCGGGGTTAGAAAAGTCATACTCATTACCTTTTTGTAGGCGGCGACTACTGAATTCTTTATGGTTGTATATTTGCTATTTTAATTGCGATTCTAACTTTTGAAAGAAGCAATTTTGAAAGTTTTGTATTAAAATTTTCTAAAAATAAAAGCTTTCACTTGAACAACATTGTTTAGATAACTTAAGAAAATAATGCTGATAATTTCAGAAAATGGAAAATTTGTACTGTTTGTATTTAGTCCATATTATAATTTAAATGTAAATATAAGCTTTTTGTCGTTTTTACGACTTTAAAAAAATAAGCACAGAAGGAAAACTACAAGAATTAAAATTTTAAGGAAAGTAGGCTGAAATTTCATTGGAAGTTCTTGTATTTCTCTTTCCTTACAGATTATTATTGATTTTACTAATTCTTCCACTTAAAGTATTAGTTTGAATTCTTGCTATTTAAAGTCAACTTGCCTCTGCTGTTGCTTCTTTTTAAATAAGAATATGTCAGCTGTGAGGGCGTGAACGTGCTCAGAAACCCAACAAATCAGAAGCAAAAAGGAAAAAAAAAACCCACGAAGTCATTTCACATCGCTGCTGAAATAGAAGTTGTGTTGATGAGAAGACATTCAAATGTTGAGTTGATTTCACTTAAGAATCGTTGCTATAAATAAATGTTGTTGTTAGTTTCATATGTAAAAAAAAAACCATCTTTATATATGAAGATATACTGTCTACATATCTGATCTAAACACTAGACTTTGAATTGGAGACTGTACATGTTTAATATTAGATTAGTCTATTAAAACACGTTTTAGTTGTTGGTCTATTGAAACATATTTAAGTTATTTATGAGTCTGATACCTTCATTTCATATGAAGCTCAAAACCTGATACAGATGTGCTACATACCTGCATAGCTGATAAAACAATGAACTTAATTTTGCTAATTTTTTCTTAAAACCGTTTAATTCGATTTTAAATTACAAAAATAAAACTGAAAAAAAAATTCCAATTGACATTTAATTTTTCCAAAAAAAAAAGATTAATAATATCATTAATTTTCGTTGATTTACTTAACTAAGCATTTAATTGAATTCATTAAAATTTGATTTTTATCTTAGGCTGAGAGAATTATTTTTTAAAAAACATTGTGTATTTTGATTTTAAAATAAAATACACGCATTTTCTAAATTTTAATACCAAATTCAAAATCCATTCATCCGTATTTATCAAATTAAACATTGGGTTTTTATGCCCGCTACTCCTCCGAGACATAAGAGACAGAATCTAAAGTGTTAAATGTGAGGCATACTATTGAGGATATCTACATTTCATTTTTCATCGATAGGTCAACCGTTAGTCACGTGAGTTAAGGTCAAAGGCTAAACCATTCATTTTTGGTCACACACACACACACACACACAATGGGCACGTGACGTTGGATTCCGAGATCATTTTCTCAGTCAATAGACAAAACACTAAAAATTGTGCAGGTTGTTATATAAAACATGGTTTGCTAGTAGGATTTTAAAATAAAAAGACTTAAAAGCACATTTTCACCTTATACAGTTTTCCCATTGCTGTTGGACAGTGGATGAACATTTCACGTGAACTATATCAATCAAACAAGGCAAAAAACTGATTTCGTAGTTTATACGAATTCAAATCTGCTTCTTCCGGTAGTTACTTCCTGTTGGACCGCAGACCGGAACTCGGATTTTTCCCCCATCTCTACAAGTCATAAGAGCTTCATTAAGGTATGATTCATGTGTGTCAACATAAAATGTAGAGTGGTGACGGACGGACACACGGACAGAATGAACGTATCAGCCCTTTTCCCTTTCTACATTTTCGTGTACGGATCACTAAAAAGCTAAAACTGTAAATCCAAATTACCGTTTTAAAAAATATGCATTAAGACATGTTACTTTTTGAATTAATTAAAGTAGATATTTAATTACTTAAAAACCTTTGCTGTCATTTACTATATTTTTCGTTCTTTTAATTCTGCCATCCTTTCGTACCAAATACAAACTTACTTCCTAGGTAACCTTAATGCTCAAAATTAACACATAAATATATATTTTCATCAGCATTAAATTGATTAATCGTCTGATTATTAGGGAAAATTAATTACTTTGATTAATGTGCGGGAGTTATAATTAATTCCATAACTAGGATTCCCCAAGCAGAAGGACAGAATCCATTGTACAGACTTACTGACTGTACATCCCCACCTGAAAATAAGCTTAACTCCTACACATCCGACAACACCAAATCCACTGCTTCCCTAAGACTAATGAATGTTATGGGTCATACATAAGATCTTTACACTTTAGCCTGTTATTTATTTTTTCAGCCAATTAGGAGTGCAAATGATATTATGCGCTGCTGTGGAATATCATGGGGATTTCGGGAGAAAATTAATTATTTTTAATAACATATCGCATTAATCAAGTTAATTATTCCTTCTTTTTTCCACTTAAATTTATAATCTATGTGAATTAGAGGCAACTAATTTATTTCCATGAAAATTAGTTAATATGTAGTAAGCATCGATTATAACATTCAATAATTGCATTTCATATATCCTTTACTATTAATTACTTATTTATTATTGGGAAGCTATTGAAAGATACTGAAGATAATATATTTCCATTAAAGCTAGAGAATACAATAAAACAAGAACATTAAATATTTTGATGAATAATTACACACATTCTTCTATATATTACGTAAATATATTTTCATGATAGAATTTTAAAAGCGCGTAATAAAATATGAATGGAAATGTTTGTTTGTTTTCATGTTAATTATTTTGTATTCAATTGCTTTAAGATTAAAGTAACCAGTCTTATTTGCGTCCAAAAGAGGTTGGCGAGACCGACAGGAGAGGAGGGGGAGGGGCTATAGATCACTACTACACTTTTCATAATATGTCCTGAAATTTTTGAATCTTTAATCTTTGCTATTTGTCAAAATTTGATGTTTTATAATTGGTTCCTTGGATGATTGAGTGTTTTGGAATCAGTTCTCTTTCCCTCCCGTTTTAAAAACAATAAAACTAAAAAAAATAATGAAAACTAGAAAAATAATTTGCGTTATCCTTTGTAACGTTTGAAAACAGGGATAGAATAGCTTATTTAACTGCGGTAACTAATGTAAAATCATTAATTAGTTAAAGAAAAATTATAACATTGATTAACTAAATTAACGACTACTTCTAAAAAAACATATATGATGTAATAAGTAAGTATCGGAGAATTTCAGAAAATAATCCTTTCTTACTCTTTTCAGCTTAATCCTACATTAATTAATCCCATGTTAATCTTCTGTTAAGTACAAACTGTAATGTTGAGACATTAAGCCGTTGGCAATTCCAAACACATTTCTTATTAGAAAATTTAAGTTTTTGAGAAATACGATTTTTCACATAACTGTTATCAAAACCAGTGTTTCCTAAGTCTTCAAATTTGGGTTTTATTCTGTTTTTTGAACCGTAGCTACGTGTTAAATCTAGATTAGATTTATGAATGTAATCAATTATGAACAATCCATTCAATCAATTAACTTGCATTCCTAAAATAGTTCGTCGAATAACTAGGGCTGGAAGGGTTCCGCTACACAAAGGCATATCCAGCTTCTTAATTTCACCTGTGGGTTCTTTACCAACGGAAATGAACTCATTTTTTTTTTAAAAAATTTCTACAAAATTCCCGAAAATTGTTAACCAAGCTATCAGCCTTCACCAAACCAGTGCCTTAGGTCCGTTGGACTATTGGCATAAAATAACTTTTTTTGTGGTATCTAAGAACACAATATCTAAAAGCTGCGACTTGGCTAGAGCTTTCTACATTTTCAACATACATTTTTAGTTTTTCAAATTTTACAATACTTTTCTTGCTTCTACTATTATTAAACATTTTTTATTTATTATCTCTTTTTTTTTTTTGCTTTTCACAAATCTTTTCTATGTTGTTTTACTTCACATTTTTTCTTACTACTTTTACCATTGATCATGTATTTAGTTCCCCTGACATTATTTCCAAACCACGATCGTTCCATGCATATCTTCCATTAAACTCTCATTAAGAAACCTCTCCCAGACTCGTTTAAAACCCTAATCGAATAATTGAGGGTTTTTTTCTTCCATTTCTTTTCATAACTTTGGTCTACATCTCAATCTCATCAGTTTTACCACTTCAGCTGGAAACAATTTTTTTATCTTTTAGCCAACAACTTTTGCTGTAATCATGAGAACCACCTCAAACATATTTTTATTGACAGCCTTCGGACTTAATGAAAGAAAGGAATTGAAGCTTAATTGCAAATTGATTACAGAAATTTGCTATTATTGCCAGCAAGACAGCTTGCCAGACTTAAGTAATTTTGCCATCCAAGTATTTAAGCCATTTCTTTCACTAGAAGTCATTTTTTTAAAATATATCCTATAGTTAAATGTGTCAAAAAATAGTTAAACAATTAAACTATCTGTATTTTTTTTTTTGCTTTCATCAATTATGTTAACATGGTTTCTTTTTTCTTTTCATTTAATTTTTTTACCAATTTCTCATGCAAATTAGGCGACATCAAAAACGACAGCTCTAGCGACGAGGTTTCTTTCTCTCGGTATCTTTTATCAAGTCTTGGCATCTAATGGCAAAACCGAGGCTGAGCAAACTGTCTTCCTCGTAATTTGACGAATTATTTCCCGCGGGAAATACGAGAACTTCCCCAAGGAACAGCTCTTTTACCTCAGCGCCGAACAGTCTGCAACGATCTGTACCTAGAGGACGCTCCCTTTCTAAGCTGAAATAAAAAAAGAAAGAAAGAAAAGGCATGGCAGTTAAAGAGAAACAATTCGTAGGAAAGAAAACTAGGATTTCATAGAAAGAAACAAAACTTAGAAAAAATAATGTTTGTCGGATCTGGTTACAATTGGTGCCACTTATTAAATTGAGTATAACTCCAAATTTTCTGTATGAGATTAAGTTCGTCAGTTTCTTTTTTTAGAATAATTCTAAAAAAATAATTACTCTCAAGTGTCTATTTTTAAAAATAGTAACCATTAATTGTTTAATTGGACATTTCCAATAACTTAGTCTTCAAAATAAAATTAATAGAAGATCTTATAAAATCATATAACTTACTTACATTCTTATAGAATAATAAGATTTTTTTTATTATTTATTGGAAATAAATCATTGCTATAGTTACATTACAGTAACTACTATCCGATTTCTGGAATCTTTAACTAATTTTAAATTTTAACCTTATTTCTTGCTTAACAATTTTTCAATTTTTTAAGGATTTTGAAGAATATTCTTTACTATTATTATCAGATGTGCTTTTTTTCTCTTAAAAGATTTTGCGTCCAGAAAAGATGTGACTCAGCATATTGTGCACTAATTTTGAACGGAGAATACTGTCCTTCAATGTAACCAGTATATATCTTCTTTTTTCAACATTATACAGAGTGTAGCAAAAGTGCCGGAATATTTTTTGTAACTATTTGCTGATAACCTGATCATCGCCGAAAGATTCTGCTTGTCGATGAGTTTTGCTGCAAATTAAGCTGATCACCATATGAATTTATGGGAATCAGCCTCTCTATCATTGATAGGTGTCATTTTTCTCGAAGCATCACCTGCTGAACATTTGAGTCTTCTTAGAATGAGACGTTATCTCATTATGTAATAAGAAGGCCACTGAAATTCACCTGCAATTAAATGACAGCGCATTTTTGTTTAATATTAAATCTTTCATAAATTTTATAGAATTTGCACCTTACTTAGTCTAAACAACAAAAATAATTGCGTAAACAGTCAATAAACGAATAATAAATATGTAGATAAACACTTAAGAATTCCTAGAAATTCTTGAAATGGCAGTAATTATAAAATGATGCATTTTTTTTTTGCTACATACTATCAACATTTAGTCGACATTAATTTTAAAATTCATGGGAGGTAAGACAAAAGAATAGCGTTTGTAAATTTTTTTTTCAACTAAGATTTGTTTATATAAAGTACAATATTTACTGTATAAACCATGTATTATATATATATATATATATATATATAGATAGATAGATAGATAGATAGATAGATATATCCGGATAATGATGTGAAATTTGAAAAATGCCATACAAAAGTCATATCACTGTTTCTGTGAAGATACGGCCAATTTATCTTCTGTCCGGCTTTACATGTTTAGTAATGTAAGTTAATTTTATTCTTATATTCTATACTTTCTAAATTTCTAAATTGCAAATGATTGATTGAAATCTTTGCTTTGCAAAACTCGAGGAGGCGGCTTTGAGTTTTGCCCGTTCTATATATATATATTTATATATATATATATATATATATATAAATCTATAAATCTATGCATATTAATATATACCTATTTATATAGAAATTTCATTTCTGCCTTTGAAAAGATCGCAGAATATTATTAAATTATTAATATTATATATAGTTTCGTTCAAAATAAAAGTGTTTTATTTATTTATTTATTTATTTTTATATCCAAATACTGACTTAACTACCCAATTTGTTGCTATTACGAATTCACAGAAAAATTCTATATCTAATATTTAAACTTTAGCATCCGAGGGTGAGATCGATATTCTTTAGGCAAATATACTCTCTTTCATCTTTGTATGCAGCCAGATTAATTAAAAGACGTAATTACCGAAAAGACTTTACCAGCCCCCTCCCGCCTTCTCATTCGTTTGTTCTCATTTGTTTGGTGAATACAAATGCGAAATTTTACTCAAAAATTAGAGAAAAGATAAATATGCTGCCTTTAAGGTTAAAAGAAATGGAAAGAAAACACGGAAATATTATTAATTCATTATAATAGTTATAATATTATATTTCTACAAACAAGTTGAGATTATTTGCTGCATTACATAAAGATGGAATTTTCTTCAAGTTAAATAATTTGTTGATTTTTTGAAAAGGTATTTGTTGATTTATATTATTTTTCTTTCTTTTTATAAATTTCATTTCTTCCTTAGAATACTTCGCATAATATTGTTAAATGATTATTATTCTTTATGTGAATAAAATGCATTTATGTCAAATCCTAGCGATTGTGTTTCATCATAGGATCCTTAATATCTGAAGTGATAATGAGTTATCTCGAATGTGAGTCACTTACAATAATTTGAAATCAGTTATGTAATCTGGTGGACTTAACATTTTCTTGCTATGAACTATTTTATTTCTTTGTATGGCTGTGTTTGAAGAAATGAAGGATATGTTTAACGATGTTATTTGCTCACTAGAACCGTTTTGTCTCTGTTTGTAACTATTTTACAAAGAAAACTGCATTACATTCTAGTTAGCGTATGTCACGTATGATGGCAGGGAAGCCCAACATCCCTGATCTTATGTCTACTGAGCTATCTTCCCCACTGAAAGAAGGATATATGGAGATAATGATTACGGAAGAATGTGGAAGTAGTCCAAAAGTAATGGGGGAACCCCGAGAAAACCTGTCCAACGCGGATCGTATCCTACGAAACCCACATGAAAGCCAACAGTTAACTTAGTAAAATCTTCAAAAAAAAACACCCATCAACGTCTGTCTAGAAAGATGAAGAAACTTCCAAACTTTATCTTTTCAAACTATACAGATGAGAACCTAAGATAAATCTTCGTTTTAAAGATTTATATTAAAACCAGACTAAAATTTCAAAAATGTGGCATCAACCGAAACTTTTAATTTAATAACTTTAGCGTAAAACAAAAAAGGCTGAAGCTCTATACAAATGTAGATCGACAAAAGCCTAACTTTCTGAAAGCATATGTTCTGAAAGAAAGGAATATTAAATCTTTTCTTTAATTATAGAACGGTGAAGCTACTTTTAAGTGGTATCCATTTTAAAGTAGCTGGTATTATATTTTAAAAATAGTTCGGATAAAAATCTACGTCACAGCAAAGAAATAAAAAAAAACCCTCTGATTCTTTTTTTCCAAATCTCTTAGCTCTCAGTAACTTAAAAAAAATAGATGTTAGGTAGGAAGGATAAAATTGAAAACGGTGACTTTATCCTAGCTTTTAGGGCTAAACATTTAAAGCAATCAATTTTCTTTTTTATTTTCTTTTTCTTATTTTTCTTTCCTTACCATTTTTACTTCTTTGACTTCTTGATGCCGCGTTAGGATTCTTGCTTTTCTGTTTCTCTTCGCAGGGTTTCATTTCCCGTCAGAAAGTCACGTGAAAGAGCTTTTTATCAGCCTCGTTTTCATTACATCTCTTAAAACTCATTTCCTTCCAACAGTTCACACAAAATTACAGACCTCAGCTTTCCCTCCCTTTCCTATTATTACCTCAATTTTTCTCTAAAAGCTTATTTTAAGCACGAAACAAATGGTTCCACAGAAGTTAACCTTTTTTATTTAAAAGAAAACAACTTTAAATCCGAAATTCGAATGGTGTAAAAAAAACATTGAAGTTGGTTTACGTTGTAATTCAAATTCATTATCCCTTTTACAAATTTCACATCATTTCAAACTGAGCTGGTAAGAGTAGATATTAAAGGATTCGGCAGATTTGCTATAACGGTCATAAAAATCTCTCAATTTTAATTGGACTACAAAAAAAATGGTAAAAACAAGAATGTTTTGAAATTTACATAATTATGAGATGTATCCCAGAAAGCTGAGATCTTAATAATTATGTAATCGTAGATTGGTAGAACCCCACCAAGACGCCAACAGGTTTTGAAACAGAAGAATCAAAGTACTTCAAAAAACTCTTTACTATCACCAAGCTGAAATTTTTAATGATAAGACGTGAATAGGTTAGGATTAACAAAGAAGTTACTGAAAGAATTTAAAATGTTAAATCATGTATTTTTTATTTTCTATGTTTCTTTTTCAGTTGTATTTTTTTAATGTATTTCAACTGTTAATATAGTTAAAATCAATAAGTATTAAGTCTAAATAAGTAATTACAAATAAAGTAATAAATTAGTAAAATAACAACCAAAGGCTGATTTGACAGCCAGACAAACCTGTCGATGCATCTTTTTGCACCTTCTGAGAAATCCTTCGCGCTTTCTGAGCTTATCATCAAGGGGCTTGTCTGGCTGAAGAGTCTAAAGAGAACGAAACTGATGTCCCAGACTCCCTCCAATCAGAACTCAGGGTGCGAAATCTTTTTGTTTCTTATGTGCCTTTGGTTATTATTTTCTGTTTCATTGGCACGTTCAATTCTTTTTTGTTTTAATGAATTAGTACTTCTAAAGTGTAATATCTGCTGAATGCGAACAGAAGAATGTTGGATTTTTCGGGAAATATCATTAAAGCTGCGTTATTTACTTATTTGAATCCGATGAATTTTAATTCCACTAAAGCTCGCGTAGATATTAAGAGGATTACAAGGCGGATTAATATCCACTGCTTAAAGCATCGACAGAATTCCATTGTTAGGGGCTAGATGCTTCTATCAGGGAATTTTTTCCTTCACGAGCTTATTTCTCGATAAGGACCCACTCGGCAAAAATTTTAAATATTGAAGTTACGTCGCCTTTTTCCTTTAAATTAGCATACTAAATTTTAAAAAGATATGCATCAAGCGATTAGTTGACACCAACATACACATATACACATTGATTTTGTATGAGCCTCACTTTGTGTTGGGAAGTTGGCTAACCATACACTATTTGCTTTGAAACGCTGTTAGCAAGATAATAAGCGGACGTTATACTGAAACGCTTGGTGTTTAGACTATCCAGTGTCTATTTTTAGCCGACTTTCCATTTAGGAAAGTGAGAGTCATCAATGTGTGCTTATGTATGTATGTATGTATATATATATGTATGTATGTATGTATGTATGTCTCCCTTCCCAATAACTTTTGAAGAACTGAATGAATCTTCTTGGGATACACTATAGGATTAAGAACGAGCTAACTTTTACATTTAATATCTTTTCCAAGATTCTTGTCGAGAAGGTATCAAAAATACCCGAGCAAAGAATTGGAATATAAACAATTTATTTCTGTCCTGTTTCTATTAATATCTCATTGCCTTAAATAATGAATATCAATTCCTAAATCTTTCCCGCTTCGTTTAATACGATTAAAATTAAATAGACAACTTTACTAAATAATCCAGATGTCAGTCATTTGTTTTTCAGAAAAAGAAAATTGTACTGTGTGTATTCAGTAGATATTAGAATGTTGAATATAAAATTTTAGTTTTGTGTTCACGACTTAAAAAAAAGAGAAAAGATTCTTTCTTAAGAAAATTATATTTTAAGGAAAGTAGGTTTTAAGTTCTTTCTTTTTGTTGTATCCTGAATGCTTGTATTTGGAAATTGGAGTGTCATTTACAGTTTTATTTTGGGACACGCCAATCATTTACACTATTTATTTTTGAGTTTTTTATGCTTTAGCTAAAAAAATAATGCTTTAAGAATAACTCAATAATACAATACTGTGTTGTTTTGAATTCCAAAACCCATTTGAACGAATTAATTCTAATCGAATATAGTAACAATAAAGTCAAATACGGTATGAACTAAGTTAAACTAACCATCAATCAATAATACACTTTATTCATATAATATTATTATTAGCAATTGAAATCTCATCTAATTGTGAAATTCGGCCGTCCATTACAACAGTGATTTGATTTTTGACAGGTTATTCCAATTTACATTCAAATCCACTTCATCATTTGTATTTTAACGTAGATCTCGAAAATTTTGAATAAATAAGCCTCAATAATTATCGTTGTGCTGTATCATTTTTCTAACTACTTATTTATCTGTTATGTAAATGGGTTCGACCATTTTATTCTAAAACTTGAAAACAGAGGAGCATTAAATTCTTCAGTTTTTTCTGCTTGATATATTCAAAGAAATTACGGAGACTGTATGATTTCATTCCTACGTTTTAGGAATAAGTTATTTATTAGGAAATGATACAAGAGGATCAAAAGACCTCTTTACCAGACCAGTATAATCGATAGAGCATCAAAGAAAATACCAGGATCAAACTAATTGATGTAGAATCCACAAAGCAACGATGTATGATAGTCCTTCTGGTGCTATAAGGAAAACAATTGCAACGCAGAGTGTTAAAGAGAAATTAAAATAAAAAATCAAATTATCAGTTCAAAGGTCGACCAAAAGGTAGTTTAAGGTTTAAGGTTATAATCGATGTAATGTGTATAAATAGTCAAGTCATAGAAACAAAACAAATAATTGCGATGAAAGTTGCACTGTATGTGTGATGATATTTCAGAATTATTATGTATTAAGGAGTGAACCTATCATTACTGTAAAGAACATGTAAATAAGTATACAGGGTAATTCTAGATTCATAGGACAAACTTTAAGGGGTGATAGGGAACTCTAAAACAAACATTTTTTGAAGTCTGCTACTGTCATAACGAGGTAGAGGGCACTGTTTGGTCGTTGATGATGCCCGACCAAAGATTGAGAAGATTCGTTGCTGGTAAGCATGTGGCTGTGTCGCCTGTGGATTTGCGTGAAGAGAACATGTGCTGGAAATTCCGACTGCACTGCACTCTACGCGCCGAGGATAATCCTGAGCTGTTAATGCCTGATTTCTCTGTAAATGGAATGGGTGTAATTGTTCCTGGTGCAAAATTGTCCATACGGTGGTTTGGCTCACATCTACCCTATGTGCAACAGGTGTTGTGTTGGAACATTCCTCAACCTGTTGTAGAACCTGTTTTTGGTTTTAGTGTGCCCTTAAAGACTGTCCTATGAATTTAGAATCACCATATATTTTATCTCTTATCAGGTCAGTTCCAGAACAGATAGATAATATTTTTCAATCCCACACAGGATTTCAAAGTCCTACTTTGGCTGAAAAATTACGAACCTGTATTTTTATCAAGTAAGGTATCCTTGTTACGAATGACAGCACGTATTCAACGCGGCGCTAATTTTAAGAGATGCCTCAGATTATTCAGATCTAAAGATTGCCCAATTCTTGCAGCAGAATAACGGACAACACTGGGATCATAGATAGAAGAAGACTTTGACGCTTTAGAACCCTTTCCACAATATCCTATACATCCTCAATGAAATTAAAGTCTGGAGACTATGGTGGTCATGGAAGGTCATAGATATCCTCCTCGGTAAAGCATTCTTGTAAAACTTTAATGCAATGAACAATTGTATTGTCATCCATAAAAAGGCCACCATATTCTGGGGGAAATGCCACATTACAGGGTGTACTAGGTCGGCTATGATACTCAAATATTCTCAAACACATTTTTCCACAACTGCTATCAGTTGTCAACAAAAATTCCCCCGTACCGTAGTGTCATCTCCAGATACTTAGTTTACTTTCTATGGACTATTTTATCTTAAAGGTTCGTAATTTTCTGGTTTGTGTGTCTATATCCTTCTTCCAGGGTCTCTGCATCCTTAATTTTGTCTTGGACTATTTCTCCTGAAAGTGTTTTGATTGCACCTGATCTGGCACGAGATCTTTTCTTATCATTTCTTTGAAAACATAGTAGTCACTTAAGATACTTAATGCATTACACTACACTACGACAGGAAAGCCAATCATCAAAATTGTGCTACATCCCGCTTATGATTATCTTTGTATGATTAGTTTTTACAATTACCTAATTTTCGCTGTTATCATTGATATCATTGTCTTGACACATTTGGTATATTTTTTTAGTCATAGCGTAGCTCTTTGCGGTATTGACTGTCCATGTAACTTATGTGCTTCATATTTAATTGATAGCAATAAAAAAAAATGCTAATAGTTATGAATTTCCCTTTCTTTAGCTCTCGGTCATCTTTACCTTTTCTGCTTCTGTAAAAATTAATATGGAATAAAAGATGTAATTTTATACTAAAGAAATATGTATGAAATAATATTGCATTCGTTGTCAGTGATGTATAAATTAACAATATAAAAATAGAATTCAGTTATCGTTTATTTCAGGATTGTTGAGTTTTTTTATGATTTGCTAAGAAATATAGAAGCTTAGTTATAGAAAATTGTTTTCCCGTTTTTAGAAAACTTCTAAGTTAAAATAGAATTGGTAATTTAAAACATTCAAATCCTGTCTTTGTAGCTAGAAAAAAAATTATTAAGTAAGATTTAGGCCTACAACGGCAGTATCTGTAATATCAAGTCGTAACCCCGGTATTATCAGCCAGAATTTCAGTTTATCAGAACACGGCACTACGGAAACAATAACAGAAAGCGTTTGCATAATTTTTTCGAGCAACTTTAAAAATAATTGTTGTCTGAAGGGAAGTGCTGAGCATGTCCTAGCGGAGCATAGCATCCATAAATTAATGTCGTATATGTATTGTAAAGCCTCGGCGAGGTACATCTGTGTATATAAGACTGAATAAATTACCTTTTATCTGTATAAATGGCTGTTCGCCCCTCAAATGCAAACGGGAAGCCTTTCGGACTACGACTCTTATGCAAATAATTCTCCTGAATTATTTAAAGTAATGTGTTTCGTCAAGGAATCCAGCGGATTAGGAAGAGGACCAATCCTCTGAAAACCGCCCGCAATACCGACATTAATAATTAAAATTTGGATTGGGTTTATGACAGCGCCAATCGCTTCAAATATTCATGGCATTTGGATATTGGAGATGATTGATTTTCAATAACGGAAAACTACGACGAGCTTCAGTAGGCGCGAGGATTATGTCAGCTGAAAACCATCACCACATCATTGTCACTAGATTTGCATACAATTTGTTGATTTCTAACTGTTATATTCTATCTGTATAACTTATCATAATTATTCCTCGACAGATTTTGGAATCCAATGTGTTTAACTTTGTATTTGTATGGTATACGCTGATTAAGTTTTCTTATAGATAAATATTCAAAATGGGAATTGCTGTTTTCTTGCATTTTATTCAGTTTCTATTAAGAACTGACTTTTTTAGTAATCATAAATGTAATGTAACCAATATCGCTAGCGCCATTACAATTCTAGATTGCCTTACTTCTAGAATACTGTAATGTGTTACTTCCCTATATTAGCACCCCATTTTAAATCGAGTTTAAGTGTAAACAATGGTATACCTTGCAGAGATTCTTGAACATCGATAGTACTTTTAACCTACTACATCAAAATAAACAATTAAACTTCAATACGTTCAGTTCAAGTCATATCCATTGGGATATTACTAAATTTGATAAGTGTTTGGAATATATGTGTTCAATTATGTCATCACTGAAAGTATCTTTAAATAATCTTAATTAATATTACACTTATTTCCATGAATAATTTGAGGATAATGGCGAAGTTTTGATAATGTAACCAAGGTAATATATCACAATATTAGAATACTAAAAACTTACGTTTACATGAACATATTACCCTTTCTAGATCAAATATTTGATTTATATTAAATGAATTCAACTTCTATGTTAAGTTTAATATTAGTCGCTTTGCTATACTAATTAAACATCTAATTTAATTTATGTGGATTGATTAATGTTTTACATTCAGAGATAATAGGAAAAAAAAATGGTAAACTTTTTGTAAAATTAAATATCTCGCTGCATGTTGATAATTCTTTGATAATTTCGTAATGGTAAATAATAATCTCAAGAATATGACTTTGTTGGTTCATTTAATGTCTTTAAAAATTAATCGGTAATCTTGTTTCTGCTATTTCCGGTTTGTTAATGTAGTGCACGCTTTCATTATTCTACTTCATGGCCTTCATTTACAATTATTTTTATTAGACTCCGCATTTCCGAAATTTTCAGGACTTAAGAGATATCGGCATTTGCTCATTAAGCTCATGTTGCAAAATTAACTGTTTTGGAAGCTGACCACAAGGTTATGAAGGAAATGGTCGTCACAAAGAATTGAATTGTAGCATTAATTGGTTCATTTGGAATTGGACAATTTCACAAAGTGCGGGAAATGTCAAGGTTTCAGGAAAATTCACTTTCACCAAATTTTAATGTATCTCTTGTTAAATAAATTTCTCCTAATTTCTTTCAATGATTGTGAAGGAATTTTAATCTAAAATAATTATTGAAATAATGATACCAACTTATTAGAATGCTTTAATACAATAAGATTTCGTAAGAGAAGCTAATTACAATACAGCTTTAGACTGGGTTATATTCCTAGCTCAGTAGTCATAAGTCGATCTTTATGTATTACATTCAAATATAACACAATACTGAGATATACAATTAAACTTTTACGCATATGTTACATGCAAACATAATTCAAATAACTGAAATATAGTAATAATAATAATAATAATATGCGAGAGATAGAGAGGTTATATTTAATACACTGTACTTACTATGACTGGTGATATAATTTCTTGGTGGTGAAGTCAGCTGTTGCTTCTGTAGGCACAGTTGGTGTACAGTATTGTTGTGCACATTTAAAGATATAGTACCGTAGTGTATATTACAGAATTCACAAAACGATTTTTTTTTATTGTCTTAGCTATTGCTCTTACATTTTTTTTCCTATTCATTACGCAGAAATTCCATTTAAATTGTAATTAATCACATACTTCTTTTTAGTAATTTTAAACACTTTTATTTTTTTGAAAGTTTATGAAAGAGCTATGGGACGTCGGTTGTAAGTATGGGACTGTTTAGTCGCACGGTCGTAAATCGATGCACAAATGTATATGTGAAGATCATTAAGATTGTACTCATTAATAAATAGGTTTTTGTTTGTGTCATATGTCAAGTGCGCACCGTAAGAATTGTATTATTTTTCTTTATCTTCAGGCCTTTTTATAGTAAGCCATTTCTGGCTATATGCCTCACCCCATCCCCGGGTGTATTGATCTAATCTCCTTAAACTGACCAGATGGATTGGGAGGTACATTTTATACCTACTGCCAGGTGCTTTGGAACAGATGCTGAGAGGGTTTTTCCAGGTCTTCTTCTGGAAACCATTATGGAATGGCTTCAAACCGGAAGAGAAAGTGAAGAAGAGGGTGACAAACACAGAAAAGGAAATGCCGACGCCGGGATTCGAATCCAGGTTCCGGCGCATCAGCCTCATGGGAGGCCGTCGCCAAGACCACAAGATTATCGGAACGGGCAATTGTTACTTACGATACCAAAAATGTATATCAAAGTAGAACATAATTACCCATTTGAAGAAGACTAACTAAAACCTGATAATCATTAGTGGAACATCTATTGATTGGGAATGTTGATATTGATATGAATTATTAATACGTCCAATAACCTCTTCCATTTAGATTTACAAATATCTAACATCTTTCCTGAATGTCAATAGAAATGTCAACAAAAGCACATTCTCTATTTTGGACTATTTTCTTATTGATCACTAGGGTTAAACAAACACTGCTTTCTTGTGCTTAGCAATTTTGAAATAGGAAAAAAAATAAAATAAGCAAATAAAGTCACCAATCAGGAAGCTAATTGAAAGTGAAGTGCACTGCTTCTGATGTAACGTGACTTAGATCAGCAATCTTCTAAGTCAAACTTAATTTTTGACTTTTTTTTAAATAGGTCAATTGAAATTAATTTACTGCTTTAATGCTTTTCTGGTTTTATTTATATTTTTATTGCAGCAGTACAATATTTTTTTTAAAAAATTAATGAATGCTTAAAAAAAAAAAACCTACATTTCGTTATGCCGAATTCTAAGAGAATGATTTGCAATAGTGAGGCTATTTATTGTCTATTAATATTTTGTTTGATCCTGAGACATTTAACTGACAAAAGTATTTCTTTAAAAACTGCTCCATAGAAATTTAGATTTCCAACATACAAAGATTTTTTGGAAACAAAATCTAAATTATTCTTGATATTTGTAAATTCTGTACATTCATTAGAAGGGCTATTAACAATCACTCAAACATTCTTACTTGACTTGAAGCAAACATTCCTATTTTTTCCTTGAATATTTATAATTTTCTGATTATCTAAGATGTCTATCCTGGCAACTATAATGATGATAATCAATCTCCCGAAATCTGCGCCGGTGGCTATTTGACTTTAAAAAGCATCACTTATTTTTATAAAATTGTCGTAGACTATTTTGCAGAATAAATCGTGGCTGCGGGGGGGGGGGGGTTACAATAATATAGCTTAACTTATATCCATGAAAAGAAAGGAATAAGCGTAAGAAGCCAAATCCTGACTGTTGTAATTTTTCTGTGTTAATTAATACATCACTAAAAGTAATTTTTTTCTGAAAAATAATCATGACTGGATTTAGCCAAATATTTCATTTAAATAACCAGTGGAGTACATCTATTAGTAGAAGTGTTAGTGGAGGAATTTCTCTGGCATTTGAAACTAAGCCATTTCTGATATCAACCAGATTTTCTTTCCAAGTGAGTCATTGGCTGCTTACAGTTTAGTTGCTACTATGGAATGTCATTTCCTACCTTTTGATTTATAGATAATGTTCTTAATCGAGGCTAGGCCCAACATCTCGCCTCCACTGTGAGTGGAACTGATCTAAATGTTGAATGAGCTACTCTGTGGCGAATGTACATGGCTGCCAAGTACGTTTGTTGCAGCCTCTCTTGGAGAAATTATAAAGGAAAAAGACGGATCCTCTCCGCTATCGGTCCTTTTATGTCCAGGTAAGGTCAGAGATCAGACAGAAAAATAATCATTTGTTTAATAATAGATGTCGGATGGCACAGGCGCCTTTATAAGGAGAGTGGGAGCCGTCTTAGATCAAACCCTGCTGTGCCATAGCTTTGCATGGCAAATGACACCTCCCCATGAATAAAAGACAAACTCCAAATAAAAGCTCCGATCTGAGTCCCGGGGTGCAATTGAAGGGGGCGTAGGGTAAGAGGCACTGACGCTTTGAAAGCTATGGAAACAAAATGTAAGAAAACGGAAACATTCACATCGAAAAAGCAATCAGTCACACAATTTAATATTAATTACAAAAAGGACATCTGTGTCTAATTAATTGACATTTCTTGCTTATTTATAATGCAACATAATCATACATAATGCAAAATGATATTGACATTTCGTGTTTATTTGCAATAGATAAAATAAATTAAATGTTTCATCTCATTAAAGAGCATCTTTAATAAAAAAATTTGGAATTTTGTGATCCTTAAAATACTGAAGTTTATACTGAAGCTTAATTCAGTTAATGTAAATACAGCGTATTTCTTTATTTAATATTTATAATCCTGTGCTGTAAAGTACAAATCTGACTAAGAAGTTGAATATGATTACAATGCATAATATGTTGTAGTGATATTTACAAAGTTAAGTGTCAAATTAAAATGTAATTACTATCTTTAAGTTTGACCATATTTTCTAGGTAGGTAAGTATTCTTATTAGAGCCTTCCTGGCTCATGAGGCACCGAAGCTACAAGCTCGACTTTTCAATAGCTATTGGGAATAGTTGAGATTGGGCAGTTGCCCAACGCTCTCGCCCGCCTTTACCCCAGGAAAGAAGTCAGCTCCTAATTTACAAAAGGATGGGTGATTCTTTGGGGGAGAAATAACCTTAGAAACATTCCCGACCTCTGTCAGGGAGTTAATCCGGCTCCTGCGGCTCAGTTGAAGCAGCGAGCCCACGAATATTTAGATATATGTAAAAAACTTAGTGAACTGTAACGTAAATATTAATAACACAGATCAGATATACTTCTTTGTAAATACATTATAAAAAGTACGCATTTAGAAAATTCTGCACGTTTATGTTATGTCTGAAGGTTATATTTATATTTAAAAGTACTTATGCTTTTAGAAACATAGTTCTAAAAGTTTTCAGGATTCCTTTAGCAAATAAAAAAAAAAGTCAACCAAACTTTCCATCACGTTAAAGAATTTTAACATTTATTTTTAATCACAAACTCTCCAAATATAACTTTAATCAATATAAAATTCTGAATTCCACGAGGATTCCGCGAGGTTCGCTAAGCATACCTAAATGCTGTTTAGTGGCAAAAACGGTCTCTAACCAAGCAGTTCATGGCATTACTAATAGTAATCTAACCCTGTTATGAAGCAGAAATAATTCACGGATAACCACGCAATAACGTATCCCTGACATCAGCAGAAAACTCAACTAACTTATTTCTTTACTCAGCAGAATTTTTCTTTACTTTTTTTCAGTGATTTTAGTAAACTTTGGTCTGACTGCAGACACTAATAACTTCATTATTCTTTCTCTTAACATAAATTGTAGAAGAGACACATTGTCAGAAGACTTTCTTTCAATTAGAATGTTTCTTTATTCTCTATTATTCTTCAAAAAGGTGAATTGAAATAAGAATTTTTTTTAATTATTTTGCTTTAATTATTATCTTTCTTGTCATTCAATGATATTTTGTTTTAATTTTTGTTAGATAATTATTTTATGTAAGCTAACTTTAATTTGATAGATAATTTGTTCCCAAAAATATTTTAACAATAAAATGTTGAGGCCTGTGCAGAGTTAAGATGTTAAATAACAAAAAGTAATGTTTTGAAGTGCACATTCCACATTCCGTATTAGTATAATTCTAATGGAGTGCGGAATATGCACTTTTTAATTTAACATGTTATTAACTAATAATCGTTTAACGTGTGCCAGGACTAAATTTGTAGAATAAAATGAACGACATACAAATATTTGTAAAAAACTTAATTTTAAATTAAGATTTTTATAAATAATTTTAAATTGTATTTCCGTGTTGTGTTATCCTAAACATTTTAAAATTAAAATATTTTATTTATTTCTTGTTGTCTGTTTATTTATATTTCATGTTGAAAAGGGGTAGCCTTGTGAGTCAAGCTGAGACCCTAGGATAGTTGTTTCGAGCTTACTAGGCTCTCTTCAGCCAGGGCTACCCTGCAAGCAAAAACTTAAAAGACATACGAGGGGAAAAGTAAAATGTTCATAATAAGTCAAGTGATCTCTCAGAGACTATGGACAAGAAAATAAATATATTCATTTTATTTCGAATTTTATTGCATGTTAATTTTACATAATTTGCAGTGCTGGACTATCCCCCCCTTCAAAACTAAAGTGAAATATCACTGGATGGCATTGATGGTGATTGCACTTCGGAATCTGGAAAATATTAATTTTCTCTAAGTCGTTCCTGTTTACTTAAGCAGGATTCAATGAATTTTGAGAAAATTCGATATAACAGAACTTTCTTAAAAATTATCAACTTCTAAAAGGATCTTATCAAAGCTGTGCTTTATATTAACGGGAAACGTATTTCTGAAGTGCGAAATTGTAAGAATGCATTACGAAATGTTTAATCCCGCATGGATTAAGAATTTTTAAGATAAATATATATTTCTATGCCTGCATTATTACTGTATAAAATAGCCACAAAAATTTGAATTGCCAGATAAAAAAAAAATTATGCTTAATGGAAGCTTATCCTATTTAAAATGTAAGATCCAATTTTCATCAGACAATTTCTGTTGGATTTTGTTTTCAGATAAAAATTCCTACATTGATCAACACGTGAATGCCCAAAACGCGAATTCGTAGTTGGCGACTCGCCTCCCCACCCCTCTTCAATCTCTCGGAAGCCCCTTCTTCGGTGCAACTCATAATTGCACTCAGCGTTCGCCCACAATAACGCAAACCATCTCCTCGCAGATTGCCTGCATAATCAGCTCCATTAATAGAATGGACGCTCTGCATCGGACTAAGCAGCGCAGGGGGCGGGAGGGAGAGTGCATTGTCATCAGCGCCCTCTTCCACCCGCCCCAAATCAAATAAGAACTGTTTGTTCGGTAATGAAGAGGTAATATTAGTCGCGAAGAGAAGGGCAACTCAGCATCGCATGATCAAAAGTAGAATACTAAACCGATTATTATTCTTCTATGCTAAAACTACGTTTCAACATCTGTTGTTTCAGCAGTCACTTACAGAATGAATGACAAATCTTAAAACCAACACAAAAGAAAACAACAATTGCAGTGAGAAATAAAGGTTGACAAACGTATTTCTTCGAAGCTCATTTTATTTACATTGCAACATCGTGATTTTTTATTTCCTATTACAAAATTTTCCATTATTTAGTTATTGTACCAGCTTCTTATTACCGACTTCAATAATCACATAAGGATCTAGAACTTTTGAAACATTTTACAGATTAGAATGTGAATTACATATTGAAGAAATTGTGAAAATTTGAACTATAGCTTACTTTTCTTAGATAGTTGCGGGTATTTTTTTATCTTATTTCTTTATTCTTCTTTTTTTTTAATAGTAAAAATATATTAATTTGAGACAATATAATAAGTCTCAGTTATCTTTTTAAATTAATTAGTTTAGTAAATTACTGAATACAAAACTACAAGTTTTCATTTTCTGATGAAATTTATTAAATCTGCTTTGTTAATTTCACCTTTTTCTAAATCCAATTAATTTTAACCACAATCAAAGCAAGCGCAACTGAATGGATTGATTAACATAGGTTGTTAAAGATATCGATGCTTTAGGTTCTCTTGTTTTTCTATTGAAATTTTTGCTAGTCACGTGACAACAGTTAATTTCTTGACAGAGACCCTCTCCTCACAGAATTATTTTTTTTTTTAATATTGTTAGATCACATTTTTTCCACAATATGGAAGCCAAGTTTCAAGAAGATTCATACAACAGATACAAATATCTTAATAATACGGCCCATTCTTAGCATTCTGAAGAGCAGCAATTCGACATGGAATGGTCTCTTATATGTCTCGCTCATAAGAAAAAGATATTTTGTATCATTCCTTCTGTAAAATCTCTGCCAACTCAGCAAATAAGATTTTTAATAATATTATGGTCCGGCGACTGAGGGCACTAGAAGTTTTACTTCATTCTCGTGCATTTCAAATCAACTCTTGATGCGCTTCGCAGCTTTGATGGAGCCATTATTCATGTAGAACAAGGGACAGGCAATAGGAAAGATTATCTATTCCATTATAAGAACGGTCCTTGACGGTCCTTGTCTGATATCTTTTTCCTTCCATAATTTCCTTCATTTAGAGGCAACGAACGTTTCTGTTCGACAAAAAGTCATAGTATCTACAATACAATAATTTTAACGCCAAAGATTTCGATCGTTCTAGTCGTATTATAAGTGCTTGGTTGCAGATTGGAGGAGACGGGTTCGATCCCGGCCTCGACGGAGGACGGTGATTTTTCCAAGCTCAATCGTCCTCCAAATGGGTCCTAGGATCTACCCAGCCCTCTGGGTACCGGGTTTCTTTACCATGGGTATAGGCGGGCGAGCGCAGGGCTGACTACCCGATCGTTGGTCTAAGAAACGTTGGAGCTCTACCTCCAGAGTTCTATGGGCTGTGAGCCATGGAACAAACCTAGTCACGTAAGTCCCTGCTCGACGCGAACTGTTAATCATGCCTTTTCTTTTGAAAGTCATTATTACTGTACAACAAGCTCCTTATCTCCGATTGTTCTGTTAAAGGATAAGTTCCTAATCTTTCAGTATTTTATCATTCAGAGCAGGCTGTGTGAAGCTCACGATTTGCATAAGTTCTTCTTTTGTGCGTCTTTTAAATAGACTGTCCATTCTTTTGTGTACGCTCTGTATACGCAAATTAATTACAAGACTGCGCCACCAACATTTCTTGTAGAATCATTTAGTTTCTTTCTTTACAAATAATAAAAAAATAATATTACAAGTATTAAAAAAATAAGGTTAGTTCTTAATAATAATAATTAACAAATAAAAAATTATAATTCTTTTATTGAAAAGAATTACAATAAATAATTTGTTGAATTCATACTTGAAAAAGAAGAATGTAAATAAAAATAGAAAATGCAATATTTGTAAAAATTCCAAGAGTTTTTCAGGAAAGACGCATTTCTTTTTTTTCCCTCAAGTTAATTAATTTGGTAGTCAAAAAAATTAAATAACACACAATGGAAAAATCTAAAAATTTTCACCTTTAAAGAAACGGTAGAACTGTAAAATTAGACCAGATACCAGCAAGGTTTGCTTGTGTGAAATTCTCCCGGAAGATCATTTTTCGAAGGTAACTTGTTACAATGACTTGCTCTCTCATTAACAGATAAACTTTGCATTGCATCAGCTGTTCCTTCTTTTGTGCGAAATTATTAATAATCCTCATTTACGAAGCGTTGTAACCTCTGACTTACCACATCCTCAGGGGAAGGCGGATAGTTTTCGGTTGCTATAGAAACGAATGCCGAGACTTGTTGATAAGACAGGAAACGCTGTCAGATTCTCTTTCTTCCTGGTATGGCTGTGACCAGAAGCGCTTATGAATGGTACACGAGATAAAGACACAATAGATTGCCCAATTGTAAATGAATATCATCTTAAAGAAGAAACCCACGAGATAAATTAGTTTTTCATTATTCTGTACTTTTTTTGTTTTTGGTTTTTCTTATGGCATTCGAAAAAGCATTCTTGTCTTTTCCTTAAGTCTGTCTCCATGCCCAAAAGCAACTCAATTACTGCTGACTGGAATTTTGAAGAAATTTTATTGTTAATGTTTTCGTAGTCTTCCATAGATTTGCCAATTACTTTAAATAGTTCCAATGAAAATGTATTTAAATTTGCAAACCTCAATTTTTGTATAGATTGTTTACAGGAAAATTGTTCGATAATTCAGCTTTTTTTTAACGATTTTTGTTAGATATGTACTTTATAACCTTTTTTTGATATTAAATACTGGGATTACAATTGCTGCGCAGTTATTTTCATTATAAACATACAGTACATAATATTATATTATACATATTTCATGCGGTAAGATTTGTATGAAACATAAATTCACACATAGATTTGGATATTTCTTTTGCTTTTCTGGATAGACTTCTTTTTTCTTTCAAGGACTCTTTTCAATTTCATGCCTTGTCCCTGGTACATCTGAGCTCGTATACAAAAAACGCAAATTGAAATTGTAAAGTTGTAGATCAATTTATTGTTTCGAATCATCTGTCTTAAATAACGTAGATTGTACATACAAACTTTCACGATTAAAATTACTATTTCAAGATCAAAGTGAATCTAATGCTCGTATTAATGGAGAGAAATCGTTGTTAATGAGTCTTCGATATTTATTTTAAAAATACTCTGCCCCAATTTGCATATCGAATACAACGTAGTTTGCAAGATCATACATCATTAATAGTTTTTCTTTAAGCCAGAAGTATCACAAAGAGATCCTCCGCTCATTGACTTTTAACTATTCTTAACACGATAACCACAAAATATAGTGAAGATTATATAATATACAAACTTCATAATTTCTTATAACTTCTCAAACTATTTTTTACAATCTTTACTGCTATATTTTACTCGTCTGATTGTCAGGCATCCATAGAGGAGAGAAAATACTTTTCTCCCATCTCCTTACAGAAACCGTTGACAATTTTCAAAATAATAATTGAAGATGATAATATTATCTAAAAAAATTAATAGTAATGTACAATAAATAAAGAAAGGAAGCTTAATTTGATTATTTTCGGTTTGCTGATGATATTCTTATAATTTGGAAAGGAACAGAAAGTTTAACAGATTTTTTTAAAAATTATGTTAGATAAGTATGGGGAATTCACTAAAGAAACTGAAGTCAACAATGAACTACTTTACCTAACTACCTACACGTAATTAAAAGAAATGGAATGATAAGCTAACTTATGAGCATTACGAAAAGAAGTTCAAACACATTCTAAATTTTCATTCAGCACATACAATAAGTATCAAAACTTCTCTGAAGATAATTCTGCCCTGATATCGAATTATCTTCAGAGAATAACTGTTAACACTGAGGATAAAAGATTATGGAAGAGTAAGATGTAATGAACCTGAAATTTATTATAATCTCATAACTTTATAAATCATAACTAAGTTCTTTATAACTAAACGAAATAAAACCTGTGATTATTTGAACCTCGATATTTTGCACGTAATTACGTTACTCCCTTGTTTTCATGAAAATATAAAAAATATACTGTATATATCAATTTCTGAATATTCAATCAATATCAGCCATATCCCACAACTACAGTCCAAGTCCTGAAGTCAGTCCTAATGGTTCATACAACTGAGTTATAAGACGGTTCCCTTCTGGAAAGAATCAAGAGCATTGCATGTAACATCAATAAATATGGTAAATAATTGAATGAGTGAGTTGAAAAAGGTACATATTCCACAAAATTGACAAACTAAACTGAGATATATTTTCATAATTTTATGCTATAAAAATTTATATATCTATATATTTACAAAGCACATTGAATTCACTTCACTTAAAGGTATAAATCGATAATAGAAAATTTTTTTGTAAAAAAATTAGTTTTCTTAAAAAACAGCTTTTTTTCAGTTTTCCAAAAGTTTACATTTGTGGAATATGTACCTTTTTCAACTCACCCATTCAATTGAAATGCCACTTTTTAAATGTGTTGCAGCTTTACATGGATAGTAGCCGTTGCTATCTAGTATAGTATAAAAATACGAATGTTTATTTCTCATCCTTTTGAATACTCAATTCCAATATTAACGCAAGCAAATCATACATCACTCCTTTCCGGGCCTCTTCAACTTGGGGCCTAAGACGACACTCTGCAAAGTACTGGTGCCTTAGTCAACTCAGGAATACCTAAACCTAGTTCCTAAGTAAGCCACTGAATGATCTTAACATGCCAGTATGCTTTAATCTTTTTTAAGTGCCTCATGTATCAGTCCTATTTGTATTAAAATTAATAATATGATGACATTAAATAATGGCAATTTACGTTAAAACTGACTCTCACATAAGTAGCTTAAATTATTCTGACGATTGCGATTTAATTATCTATTTTTACATGTTTTTTATTTTTACCACTATTACACAAATCCACACAGCAACATTACAAGGAATCTTCCCTTTTGATTGGACTCTATCTTCAAAATTTCAGTTTCCGAGGATTAATAGTGTTTGCAGTAGTTTGTTCAGAGACGAACGGATAGAAACTCGTCTTTACTCTTTTAATTTCTTTTACTAATTCTATTTTTCGGTTCTATATTTGCAGACCTTTCTATAGTAGTATTAAAACATGAAACTAAAAGATCAGATCATATTTAACTTTTTATAAAATTTTTAAGAAGCAGTTTTAAAAACTGTAGTATATTTTTATCATTTTCAATTTCCAAAACACAAAATTTAAAAATTAATTTTTAAAATTAAAAGTGTATTAAACGACATTAAAAAAATAACAATTCTTCTATTTCTAAAGATAATAAAAAAATCGATTAAATACAACAAAACTTAAAACAATTATTTAAATATAGATAATCTGTTAAAAGATTTTGGCAATTGAAAATGTACAATCTTAGATCTCAATTCAAGTCCCTTTACACTTTCTTTTTTGTTTTGCGTTTTTTTTTTTACTATTCTTTGCCCATCATTTTGACGTTCTCTTCTTTTCTTCTTCCCTTTTTCAAAAAGAAGAAGAAGAAAAAGAAAGTCGGTGAAGACATTACTGTTCTCTTTTTTTTTTGCTTCTTTTTTTGTGTTGAAAAAACCGAACACCCTAAATTTATTGTGTAAGTGTAGAATTCACCTGATTTCGATAAGAAGTAAAACTGACAGATTTCACACTAAAACGTCACTGTACAAAAAAAAAATATAATTGTAGCTGCCTCAGAGGAAGAGCATTCTGCTACGACTTCCGATCCAATAAAAAAAAATCCGTTGAAAAGCTGAATTATTTATCAATACTTAAAGTTTCATTTTTTAGAATGTTTAGCGTCTTACACATGACTAACCCCGGTTTCGAAAAGGAAATTCTGTGTTTCTTAATTAAATTCTTAATAAGATTTAAGGATGAAGAGAAATGGTAAATACAGATTACATCGCAAGAGCGATAGTAAAGTAAATACTATCCAAGGAAAAATTTTAATTATTACTACTGAGTTTGCAAAAGTGGATTCTTATCTTTATAATTAAATATATCATACTCTGTAAAAAATAAAAAAACAAAAAATATTTAGAAAGATTTAACTTTCTTTTAGGAAACTTCTGTGGTTATCAAATTGCCAAAATCCTGTCAGGTAATAATAAGGGATTATAACAGAAATTTCTAATCTATAAATGGAGTATTATAAGATCAGAAACGTCGGATTGATAATAAAAATAAAAAATGGAGAGCACTTTCTGCTTAAAGCGAATGTATTCTTACAGTGTATTTATAGTTTTTCAGATTACCACATTTTTAAGTATTATATTTTGCGGGTTTTTCAAAAGAAATTTTTTTTGCAATCGCAAATGGATGCATAAATAAACTAAATTGTATTTCCATTTAAGTTTACACATTCAATATATCTCGTCACTGTGACTCACCTAGGAATCAAGCTATTTAGATTTCAATGTTCCTTTTTCTCTGTCTCATTTATTCCCTATCTTTGAACTTGACATATTTCATTATGGAGCTATGTTTTATTGCGAATTTTTATATTAACTTTTTTGTAGAAAGATCATTAGTTTCAAATCCTCACCAACAACATCGTTTTCTCCTTTAAATCATTAATTTTCGAAGTAAAAATAACGTTTTAACATTACTTATGTTGGGCTTAATATGTTCCTACTGAAAAATTAGAATAAGTTAGATCGATAAAATTAGGCTTTTGTTTCAAATGTAAACGACCACGTTGCAAGATATATTAGATTCATTTCAGGGATTTATTTAATATCCGTCATAAAATTCTAAGCGATTCCGCTTAAAAAAAAATCCTTAATGGTGCTTGTTCATTTGATATCATTACTTTTATATGTATGTGTATTTTTTCTCCATGTAAAGTAGCTATTAGATATTCTGGATCTCCTTGGATGATTTGAAGTCCATATAAAAGCATTTTAGTAGAAATTTATCCTCTCATTTTTCAAGCTGTTCTATGAGACATAAATTTTCGAGACATGAAGCTCAGCTGAATCAACAATTTCTGCAAGAGACCGTTTCGTTTCCATGAACTCATTGTTCTATGATCGCAGTAGTTTTGTTGCTAAAGTTGTGTTTGTTATTAGGAGACGAATTAAAATGCTTAACAGAAAATAGTTCTATGTGTGTGGGTATGGTTTTTTTGTTTACATATGTAAAGAAAGACATCATTTCTTTAGCATATTCTTCTAGGAAAATAAAGTTCGTAAATCAATGTGTATAATTTTTAATCAATTTGCCCAGCACGTTAAAAGTTTTATTTACCTTAAATAGCTATTTTGAACCTTTAGTTTCTTGTATTTTAATGCCTTTTTACCTACTAGTTGTAGGAAAAGGCTCTTTTGTTTGTGTTAAACAACACAACATTTATTTTGTTGCCTTTCTTGTTTTCGTGGTCACTGCCAGGTGTGGCTGTGGCCTTTATATGGTGATCTCGCCTTTCTGGTTCTTTTATCGGGGAGGCGGGGTTGGGCTGATGAGTCCGTAGTAGGACGAAACAGCTATTCCGAACTCCTCCCCATAATTGAAACAGAAAGGCAATTTTAATTTATTCATGTGCTGGTTTTTGTTCTTGTTCCTCCTTTTTTAATCAATGTGCATGTTTTTATCCCTCTACTAATTTTTTTATCGTCAGACACATCTTCTTGAAACTTGTATGCAAATTTGCGTACGGAAGATGATACAACTTCTGTTTTTGAAAATTTTTTCTGTAGGGTTCCTATCGGGAAATTTGTGCGTGAAGACGATACATATTCCTATAAAAAAAAAGCATTAGAAGGGAAAGAACAAATTTGTTTAACTACCAACATTAATCCTTTTAGTCATCCATTGTCATTTGCGCGCATTTTGATTCAATTAATTTTAATCTGAATTGGCTTTCTTAAGTAGCTTTTTAATAACTTTCAAAAAATGAAAAATTTAAAATAAAATTTTAACTTTAATTCATCAATTAAAATTTTATATAAAGATTTTAAAGTTGTTTTAAACTTCTTTAATGTTTTTTGTTCTTTTTAATGATCTGAAAATTCCGTGGATTTCATGGAATGCTCAAAATTTATGGATTTCAAAAATTCAATAAAATTGATCAATTTCGATTGATTCAAATTTGGATAATAAATTTTAGTAACAATTTACAGGAAGGTTTCTTAAAATATCGAAGTGGTTGATGTTTGAGATCGGACGGACAAGGCTATTCGATACAATCCATGTTTTGAAAGGAAGGTTCTTTGTTAGACCGCGGCTACAAGGAAATTGATAGTAACGAGACTGAAGGAGGAGCGGTCTATTAAATTTGCCCTTTGGCTTGCATTCATTGGATATTTCTGCTTTGTTTTTTGGGAGCCAGAATTTAAAGAATTGTCCCTTAGGAACTTTTTTTAACATAAAAAAGCTAATTGTAAAAGTTTAGATTGTTTTGATGTAAAAAATAGAAGGTCTACATTTTATTTTAACTAGAATACGATATGCTGTCAAGATATTAACTGTTCATAATTCACGCAAGTTCAAATTAATTGAAATTTTGTCAATTACTAATAATTCCCTTAAGAGAAAGAACATTAATTATCTGTCTACCTACTTAGACTCGAAAAAGAAAGAAATATGGGAAAATGAAACAAATACGGGCTGACACCGGGAATTGAATGTAGATCCAAACTTCAAGTTGTTGAAATGGTAGTCCGGACATCTGGACCATACTGAGATTGCCATATATAGCTTTTGTGAAATTTAGGTGAAAAGAAAGAAAAGAATGAATATTGTGTTGAGTACTAGTATCACTGTCTTCTGGATTATTATTATTATTGTACATGTTTAATGTAGATGTACTCATAGCTTTAATGACACGGTTTGTAAGTAATACGTATGTCTTCAATTTCTCCGTGTTCAATGTTTCCAGAAAAAAGGTTTGATGTTGCACTGCCATTGGCTACTGAAGAATGATAATGATAGGAAAAACAGGTATTATTTTAACTTTCTTACGATTCTTACTAATCTATCTATTTCTATCAACTTAATTTTTTTTCCGAATTTTCTGATTTGAGGATACAGTATCAAAGTAATTCTCTCCCATTCTAGAGAAAATAAAGTTGATACACTATTTTCTTTAAATATTTTAAAAAAAGGAAGAATGTTGCAGTCTTTAATACGATGGGTGGAATGTATTTTAGGTAGTTTTGAGCGATATTGATATAGATAAGCAGACCAACAGAGCTCAAACAGAGGCAAATAGATCTCTGTTTATACAAAGTGTATTAGCTTTCAAGAAACCTATGAAAGAAAAGAAAATAGGTTTTAGTTTTATTTCACGAAAATCATATGTCCCTTGACAGAGATCAATAATGCAAATCGTGGAAACTGTTATCTCTAAACTTAGATTAACAGCGATTCACTGCTAAAGTGATTACAGTATATTCTGTTTTTCCAATGAATATAGTTCAATTATCACATTGACAAAAAAGAAAAAAGAAAATAAATCTTTATATAAATAAGAAATTCCAATCAAATAGAAAATTTTAGTTCAACATTTTTTTTTTTATTGCAAGCATCTTTATGTTGGAAAAATTGTTCTAAAGTCAAAGTGGTACAATCACTTGTAAGTTACCAAACTTCATATTTTCGTAAATTGTTTTAGGGTAATCACCTATAAATTGCCATTTTGCCAAATTATAATATCTTCAGATACTTCACTTTTATACGATAAACTAAGAAAGAACAGCAAAAGTTTTTTCGTTCTTCTTGTCAGAATTTAGATATATATATATATATATTTTTTGACATTAAGTAAACAATCAACAAAACTTCTCTTAGAATCTTCGAGGTAGCCTAAATAATACCCGCAGTGTAGAATTCTGTCTTCAAAAACAAAATTCGCCTTCTGGAATCTTAATTCTCATTTCATCTCAGAAATTCATTCATTTTCTTCTGATTCTTCTTCTTCTTCTCATAAATCATTCATTAGACATTTTCTTTATTTGTGCATTTTTTATTCATTTCGATCCGATTTGTAGAGACTACAGATCATGAATTGATGCATTTCTCCAGTGAAATTGAGTCCGCTCTGGGGTATTAATGCAAATCTTTCAATTATTTATTGCATCTCATTCATCAGTGACAGACATTATCTGAGTTACTTGTTCCGTTTCATAAATTATATTATTCGTTTTTGACGGTAAAAGTAATTCGTACTAAGACACCTATTTCACTTGTTTTAATTAATGAACATCACCTGTCTTTCTTTTTTTTTAATGACATGTTTGCTGAGTTACTTCGAAGTCATCTGATAACTGTCTTAACAGCAGATAACATTATGAAATATTCTTCAAATTTTAATATTTTCTTGTTTTTAGTGAAGTCAGTCGTACTTGAAAAAGCTTATCACCTAGCCAAGAATAAAAAAGATGCAACGTTTAATTATTGGAAATATTGTCGAATGTTTTGCTCAGAAAACAAAAAAACAGACTTACTAAAGTTAGGATAGAAGTTCGATTTAGTATAGCAATAATTTATCTTGTTTTTCATTACTTACAGCTGAATTGATTTCTGATTTTTTTCTTTTTGTACAGTTAGCATAGAGAAAGTAGATAGTAAGACAACTAATATATTCCCAAAGTTCTAATTCAAATCGTTTGATCCCAAATTTCTTATTACTATTCAAACAACTAAATTACTTTTAAATGTTAAGTAATTTATGCATTTTTAAATCTTTAGCTTATCTTGTAATTTATCCTGACACATCGAAAAGGATTTTTACTTTTTTCGTCTTTA
>JAFIDM010000001.1:117123685-117181364 GCA_023159025.1 Thereuonema tuberculata | reverse complement strand
AGCTTATTTTGAAATTTATCTAATAAGTATCTTATTGACTTCATTTTATTGACAAAAATACTTAAGTCGTTTACGATTTGACAAATTCATAATATATAATGTATAATTCATTAGTTGATGACGAAAACAAAAAAGTTGTTGATTCTGAGCACATTAAGTTTGAAATATTAAAGGGTGGTATACAGTTTCTACGGCCCCAAACTAGAATTCAAGGAGATTCTCTGGATCAAAAAGAAGAGACCGCCTTCTGTTAACTGGTCAAATGTTTCCAGAAGGTCGCACAAGTTTGGCCTTGTAGATACCACTTTCTGTGAGTGCGATATAGTGAATTTGTGGGGTGCTAGGACAATTGAATCGAATGTAAGAGCTTTTGTGTTAACATTAGTTTAAAGCTGCGCCTTTCCATTTACATTATCGTAACTTGGATTTTACAATATTCCTCTGAAAGACTCTGTTTTAAACGTTTTGAAACAATGCTATTACTATCGTTATTGTAATTTAACTGAAGCTTTTAATTGAATTTGTAAAATTTGATCGATGATTCGAGAATCGCAAGTACAATCTCTGATAAGATTGGATTTATTACAGCAAAATAAAATACGCTAAAGTCAGATACCTACGTAAATACATAAGAGCGTCATTACATCGATGTAATTGCATCTTTCTTGTTAGACAACTAATATTGTTCTGAAATAGCCGATTGTCCAATTTCTTGGTTATAGAATGTCGCTTCCGGAGTCGTCTGCAATCGCTGGTATCTGTAAAGAGAGTTATTCGCTGCATTTTTTAAATTTCAGCTTTATTTGTGAATTTTCATCAATAAATAAGCTGTTCAATTAAAGAAGTACATTTATTTTAACGGCTTTTCCCTTCTGAACAAAGCAGCTATCAAAATTTTTGTAAATTAAATTAAGGTAACTACTTCATTTTGAATGATAATACAATATTGTACCATGCTAATAATTTTAACGTGTGTAGTAATTTTTAGAAGAAGTAATATTTATTTTTGACTTGTACACACATAATAAAAGTCAAAAATAAATATATTTACAATAAAACAAAATCGCTACCGGTTTCTCTGGTGAGGCCACCAGTTTCCTCAGGCGAATGATAAAAAAGATCAACTATTATACACAATCTAGTAAAGTAATCTTAATAATAAACATAATGCGACGTCCCGGAATGCCTTGATCAGACGATTCCGATTAACAAGCAGAATCCTGCAAACCCATATCAACCCTGTTGTTGCCATTAAAATCCACCTTCCAAGGCATTGTGGGATGTCCACCTGTTCCGCCCTCTGCTTGTTAATCGGAATCATCTGTTCAAGGCATTCTGGGACGCATTCCGTTTATTAATTACTATCCTGATTAGATTGTATATAATCTTGACCTTTATAAAAAAAATTATCATTCGCCTGAGGAAACTCGTGGCCTCACCAGAGAAACCGGTAGCAGTTTTCTTTTTATTGTAAATGTAGTTATTTTTAATTTTTATTGTATGTATACAAATAACAATATTGTACAGCTGATTACGCGTGAAAAAATAAAAGTTTAATGAAATATTTCCATAATTATTACTGTCTGTTTGTATATTTGTCATTTATTTTTTTTTTAATTTTGTAAACCAGAAATTAATTTTAAAATCGAAGAAAATGATGTTACGCTGATCTCGTTCAATATCTAGTGTACGTAGATTCTTTAACTTCGAAGAATAAACAATCGGAAATTACTGCATTCTCCTTTTTTTTTTTGTAAGGTAGACAGAGCACATAAAATAACATTGAAACACACGGAATCTCTCTTACTTAGACTGTATACCTGGTATTTTGCCAGTAATTTGTTGTTGGTTGGATTTTTAATGGTGCAAAAGCAGCTGTGGCTAAGCTGCGCCACAGCTGTAACATTTAACATTTTGGTTATCTATTCTTTTTCTCTGATGGATAAGAAAGAGTAGGCCTGAGCAGGCAGTCTGCAATGTACCCAGAAAGCAAACATTGAAGACAGCAGTCATTTAAACCAGCTTAGGAAAAAGAACCCGGACCTAACTGTAATCGTTATGCTTTCCAATGGTTAGCATTACTCGACTAAGTCAGAAATTTTCTTGTCTAATGGAAGTGGGATTTTATCGAACAAAATTTTTATATCAACTAGAATTTAAACAAAAAATTGGCTTAAATTTCTCTAATATTTGTGGTTCTGCTTATAAAGAAATCTCACCTTGCATATGGAAATCATTTCTGATTTCCACGTGTTCAATAATTTGCCGGTAGCATTTTGAATACTACTGCTTCAGATTTTACGAAGGAATATTACTTAATTGTATCAAGAAATTAAATTATGAAAGCTAACATAGGGAGATGTTCAAGTATTACGTAAGCATTCAATGCGGGGAGGGGGTTCAAGCTCTGCTTATTTTTGCTCAGGGGGGGGGGGGGGGGGGGTATCAGAGCATTGCTTGCATAAGACAGACAAACACATGCAGTCGTTTTAATTTATTGATCAGTGGTATTTACGGTTAATGATTTGGCAAATTTTACGGAAGGATAAAGGGAGGAAGAGGTATCTACTTATTTTTAGTGGGGGGGGGGTCTAAAATGACTAAAAATGCGCTTACGTAATACTTGAACAGTCCCTTCGTAGTGTACTGACACAATTAAAATCCTAAGCAATTGGGCAGTGATATTTGTTTTTCTTACTCTCTTTTAAATTTCATTCACATTTCCGACTGTTGTATTTTCTCGAAAATATAGCTACTTCTGGGTAATGTCACAATATCTCAAGATTTGTTCTGTGAAATGAGACAATGAGGGACCGCAGTGTTATTTCCTGAATGTAAATAACAAAGCTCTGCGAAATCTTTAATTTTGACTCATACAATGTATCTATCTTCTTTCTTTTCCTCTTCCCAAATCCAAAAAGAAAAAAAGAAAAAAATCCTTTTTGGGTGTCTGACAATTTCGTTAAGTAGGAAACCACCTGCAAGTGTTTCTTATCTAAGTTTCTTTCTTTTCCTTTGCGGTTGTTGGAGAAATCCATTTCATTTCAGCCTCGGATAGCTTTAACCACAGAAGTCTCCATGGAATCGACCGATGTCAAGTAAAGAGGGACAGCCGTGCACTGGCCAGCCAATCATAATGGACGAAATTGGAGGCATCACTGCTCTCCCATTTCGCGCTTTGATCAGCGGAAAACTTCTTATTAACGATATTGGAGTAACTGTGGGCTTTATAAATAAGATTTTTTTCTGCTTTCAATTCATATTCTTTATTTGACATTCTTTCATTCGCCATTAATGTAAACTAAATTGTATATACTCGTCTGTTTTGAAATATATTCCTTCTCAACTATCGAGCCAAATTTTAAGCAGGATTTACTCTTAGTATATAGCTTACGCGCTCTTTTCAGGTTTTTCATTTGAAGTTTTTATTTTTCCTATTTTTCTATTTAGAGAAGCCCTCAACAACATAAAATTTGTTTACCAGAACAGCATAGAGCACATTTACTTTGGGATTTAGGAGATTCTTGTTAACCGTTACTTTGGGATTTAGGAGAGTCCCATGTTTGTTAACATTTGAAAAACTTTCGGATTTTTTAAATACATGCCATACGTTGGGTTAGGATAATGTCAGAACTGAGCAAGACCAATAAGTTGTGGAAACATTCCTCTCTGCCGCCCCCCCCCCCCCCCCAATTTTATCAAAATTTTAAACTTTGTCACACTGTTATATCGGTATACAGAATGGTTTTACAAATTTATGGAAACTTTTCAAATTGTTTTAGAAAACTAAAGAATGTTATTCAATTTTGAAACCATTGTCCACTACCAAATAAAGTCATGGTTTTTTTTCACACTGTCATTGGTAAACAAGTATTTTTAAATAAAAAAAAAAGAAAAAGTAGAAAATAAAATAATTGCTGGGATTTTTCAGTATCCCAGAAGAATCTGGGATTCTTCGGTCCCATTGTTCGACCGCTGCAGTGTCTGTCTTATGTTAAAACATCCGAAATGCAGGTGCTCTTCCTATAGCTCGAGTAGAATTCTCTAGGGTGATGCTACTTTCTTACAAAACTCAAATTTTCAAAGGGAGGAACTGTCAGAGGGCAAAATAATCTTGCAAAATAGTTAATAAAATCTTGCATATAATTGGAAATAATTTTCAGTATCTGAAGCATGATTCGAATATTTTTAACAATTTTAAAACTTGTATTTTTATTTTTTTTTTTGCTTTCTACCAAGTAGCCTCTTGACTAATTTCATGTTTGTTTGTTTTATTTATTGTCAATTTTGTATTTTAATTCACTACCATTAACACAGCTAATTATAATAAAGTGTTGTCAGCATTATTTCAGTTTCATTTGAAATTATTAATTAGGTAAATTTCTTTCAAATACGTCCTTATTTTTTACTGATTATTGTAAATTTTTCTTTGTTTGTTATTTTCATTTGTTGATCGTTGGTGATTGATTAAAATTTTACTTGCTGCATTTTGTAACTTACATCTCTTTTTTTTCTATTCTTTTAGGTAAGGAAAACAAATTATGCATTGTTTTAACCTTTAGGTAAGATTACAACTTTTTAATATATCGGTGAAATAATAATATATCAAATATGGAGCAGTCAAACTGTCTTGTATTGCTTAAATTTGTATTCTCTTTAATTATTTCAGTGATGTAGAGAAACTCCAGTGAAACTATAGTTTAAATTTGTTTTAGTCCATTCATATTATTTTATTATTTGTTAACTTAATTGAATAAGAAATCACCAAATACACCTAAAATTGTTAAAAAAATTTATAATAAAAATTTAAAAATAATTACAGAACCAAAGGAGAGTTTTCGGAATCTTATGAGATTCCATTGTCAATCCTTGAGATTTTGGTATGTTTTGTGATTCCTTATTCAATTAAGTGCAATTTTAACACACGTGAAACTTTTATTTAATATTTGTTAATTTATTAATTTTTTGTTAATTTATGCGCAAAGGATTTTTATCCTAGCATTTTTAAGGAATATTATTTGTTTTATTTAACACGGTTGTATTGCAATATCTATGTGATAATATTGTGATCTTTAGATTCAGAAAGTGATGAAGTAGCTTGAAATTAAAAATTCATTTAATTTTGTTAAAAACAATTACAAAACTGAAATCAGTTTAAGAAACTTTTATTTTGATTCTCTTAATTTTAGAAAATGTTAGATTCACAAGTTTAAGTATGAACAAAGTTTTTTTTATAAGTAAAAAAAAAATGAAAAATGTGAAAATTATAGAGATTTATCAAGTAGCTTTCTAAATCCTTAAAATGTTACAGATTTGATATTTGGGATGTGCGCTTTAATAGCTTTTAAAATATAAAACACAAGTTAAAAAGAAGTTTCATACAACGTGGATGTAAAGTTTTGTGAACACCAGATTTCGATTTGGTATTTAACTTTCTTTACCAAATCTTTTGAATATCCTATGAAAAAAAGTCAAGATTTACTAGTGATCAAAGTTGCCCACCACTTTAATTAAGTAGGGGAGAGATTTGCCTAGAGTTATCTATAACTAAATCTGCATTTCTTGTGATTTATTTAATCATAACAGATAGCTCTATTACGAAATATTTAATTTGTAATCTTAAGATCCTAGATTAAAAGACAGTGGTTATTATTACTAATATTCTACGTCTCATAATTCTTGACAGCATCAAGTAAAAACCACTAAGATTTTAACTTGAAAATATTTTAATATTAAATTTTGTTAAAAAAAAAAAAAAAGGAGTTGAAAAATGGAAAGTAAGCTGTGTTTGTTAAATGTATTAAGAAGTTTTCGGTGATACTTATTCCTTATCTAATTTGAATATATATTGAAATAAGTGATTATAGGCCTACATAAAGTTCTTTTTCCGTTTATATTCTAGAAAATTTGCTATCCGTTATGTGCTAAACATCATCTAAGTTCCACATGTTGCATTGCAGTTAAAAATGATTGTTGATTTTGATGAGAATCTGTTATGCTAAAGAAAGAGTATGTCTTCTATGCTCAGTATAATGAATGTGTCCTGTAAGTAAGAAACGCTTGAATTGATTTCAATCTCAAACTAATCCTTGTATAGTATATGACTTGTCAGGTCTGTTTCTATGGAAACTGAAACAGTAGGATTTAGTTCTAGTTTATAAAAAACTTTGTCTAAATTAATGACTGAAATGTAAAATTACAAAGTTCGGTTATACTTCTGCTATATATTTCCTGTACAATTCATTTCGCAACACCTGTAGCCTGATGCTCAACACACAATGGACAACAATTTTTTAGAGTATAAACGAAAAAAAAAAACGCATACAAAATAATTTTAATGTATATTCAAATTAGAAATGGAAAATAGTAGAAATCAAGATTTCAAATTTCAGTAGCTTGGAATGTTATAGTTGGAATGGAATGTTGCATAAGTAAAATTTATGTAGAACGCACAACGAAGCGAAAGTCAGTTATAGTTTTCCGACTGGAATACTTGAAATGATGTGTGCTCTTTATTTAATGAAGATTGACAGCTGATTTATTATTTAAAGTTTAAAGGCAGATTATAATTACAGCTATGCAGATTTCATAAAAAAAAAGCAGCACTTTTGTACTTGTTAAGAAAATACTAAAAAAAAGGAATAAAAGAAAAAAGGGATAAGAATGTTACGAAACAAAAATGAGGGTAGAAACTAGAAGAAAACTGTTTTTAGGTTTCTTAGATGTATGAGTTAAACAATACCTAACTAATCCACAGATGGTAGAATGCCATCGATTTTCTTTCTGAAGGTTTTGCTGCCTTAGTGAGTTCAATTCCCTCCCTCAAAGCTCACCCACTCCTCGATTCCCTTTTGTCTGGATTTGGGGACATGTTAAAAATTCCTTCTTTTTGACACCAATATTGAAAGTTCAAGGTAATTACTTCAAACCCAACACCCCTATCTGCCGGCTTTTCCATTAGTCCACCATGCCATGTGATTGCTCTTAAATGAAACATGATTCATGCTGTCACCCCCACCTTACCAATATTTCAAACCTGTTTAACACTTCAGATTCCGCTGAAGGCCCAGTCATGCTGGATATACAGCACTGCCATGACTCACGAATCAAATTACGAAAGAGGAAGAAAAAAATATGATTGCGCTTGAATGAGATAGGGGGATGGGAAATATTTGAGGTTATAACCCTTCTTTCACAAAATCATAGAGCTAACTCAGTGGCATTATGAATTTGCACGAACCCAATCATCCATTTCACTGCATTTGAAATCGAATTCATTGTTGAAACAAAACAAAAAATAAGCCTAGAGGTAATCCCCGGAGGCTGAACTTCATTAGATTAAGGAATTATCTTTTAATAATCCCTTATAATCAATGTATTGCAAATCACTGCATTAAGTGTACGATGATTGACACTGCATACTAAATACAAAAAAAAAAAAAAAAAAAAAAAACTTTTTATATCTCAGTATCATTAATTACGTATTTATTTACCATACGATTCAATAATAAACATGGAATACTGAAATAATAAAAACGTAGTTTTGAGTTCTTGCAGAATCCTAAAACAATTAAAAAAATTAATGGTACACACTAGTCAGATTGACAAGGTTTTACATTAACGCTTTTTTTGTAATCGCACACCATTACATATAGATGTATCGCTGGAATCAATATTGTTCCTGCTGTGATAGATAGATGATTAATTGTTTCCAGACAATTGTTTGCTATAGTATATGTTTGGAGGAAAATGACAATCTTTCATTGGTTAGCAGATCAAATAGCACAAAGACCTTCGATTTTTTTTGTAGACAAATATTTTTTTGTCAAATGCACGTTCAGAGGTACTGATGATGATAATTAAATAATGGGCATGGATTTGATTTTATATTAATTTTTATTTATATTAGTTTAAGTAAATTTAATTTGTATGCGATGTGTGAAGTAATAAGTTCAGGACAAACTGATGATAAACATTTCGCAATTAAGTTTAACAATATTTTTTCAACACTCATTCAGTATATCATCTATATTGCCAGTTTAAATTAATAGTGATTTAATATCAACCTTATTATTTACAAAGATCTTGTCTGATTGAAAAGCTACTGTAATTTTACTGCATGAAAGAATTTAATTTTGTAAGAAACTACATTAGGGGCCGTTACGTAAGCATTAACGTGGGGACGGGGTTCAAGCTTTGCTTATTGTTGCTGACAAGGGAGAGGGGGGTGATCAGATCAATGCTTACGTTAGACAGACAAACTTGCACGCGAGAGAGTGCGCTGAGCGAGATAGACTTTTTCCTCAGTATTTCATGTGTACTTTTATATTTAATTTTCCACATTTTAATTCAGGAGTGAATATCGTGTAACTTTGACTTAAGCAGAATGGGGGGGGGAAGGTAGCTGCTTATTTTTGCTTACAAGGGGGGAGGGGGATCTAGAATTACTAAAAATGTGCTTACGTAATACTTGAACAGCCCCTTAAAACAATTTCCAACTGACGAGAATATATAGCATGTCAACGCTGTCTTTAAATTCTCCTAAGCATAGCTTTCATAACACTAATACATCAATCTTTCCGAAGACTATTTGGGAAATTAAACCGCACAGATTATATCAGCAATTAGAAACAGTCCGTAGAAATCATAAAGCAAACATGAGTGGCAGCTAAAAGCAGAGCGAAAAGACAAATAGAAACATAAACATAAAATATAGATTTTTTTTTTTCTTTCCATATATCGATTTTTTTTTACATCCGCCATTAAATGGTGTCATAATATGTTGTGAAATGTTTGTTTTTCTTTTGTTTTGTTTTTTGAGATTCTTTATTTCTAATCGAAGATGTCTTTTAGAATTAAACAAAAAAGGAAAACTCCGTATTCTTGTCTGCAGCTTTTTATTTCATTACATTCTTTTGTTTCCGTATTCTTTTCCTCTCTTCCCTTCCTTCTCTTCACAGTGTATGGAAAACAGCTCAATTTGTTCATGTTTCAGTTTTATGAAATAAGACCGTTCTTTTATTCGGAGCAAGAATAGGGTTGAAGAAGAGAGGGGGAGAGGCTAGGGCAAGGGGTGATAGGGAAGAGGATTTTTGGATGTATATACTGTTTTGCAATGTCTCGAGAATTTAATTTCCAGTGGTAATCCCTTCAGTGTGCGCTTCTCAAGGGAAAAAGCCTATTTGCAAGAGATTTTATTTTTCCCGTGACTTGATTTGAATATATTCGTTCGCAAAGAAGATTGGACAAAAATTTGACATTCCCTAATCTGGCTTTAATTGAACAATTTTGGTTTCATTCACATGTGATTGGACGAAGAGGTAGTAAAATAGAGGCTACCCATCCCACACGTCCCTCACGACATCTCCTTCTCTTAATATCTGAAAGGATTGAGCACATCGGGTAATTTCACTCGGGAAAAAAAATATTAAAAAAAAGACACAAGGAAAAAAGGAGATTACCATCCGATTCGTAGCCAAAAGTTCTCTTTAAAAGATTAATTTCTTCTTGAATAATCAGGTATACATTTATCGGAATTGGAATTGAAAAAAAAGATTTAAAATAAACATTTCCTGAGCTTGCAAAATGAACTGTCTTCCAATGAACGATTCTTTATGCTTCGTAAAACTTTGTTAAGTAAGTGCATCATGTCAGACTAAATTTTAATCAGGCATCCATTTTTGAAAGTTGGACGGTATTAATTTGAATATTTCATTTCTTAAACCAATTACGAACGAAATGAAAACTCTTACAGGAAGAATATTATGGCGCATAAAAAAAATCCATAGTGTATTAAAAAATTTTCGTAATTCACTGATATTAACAAGTGAATATAATTTTGTGCTGAAGCAAAAATTTAAGGGCGACCCATAATAATAAAAAAATAGAGAAATAATAGTAAAAAAAGGAAGTACATTATCGTTAGGAAAAATAAAAAAATAAAAAACTTAGGAAAATAAGAAAAAAAAACCCACTCCGACATTGAAAAAAAAAAGATTAAGAAAAAAAAAAGATAGATATATGGATTCGAACCGACAGCCTTCAGTAGATGAGTCCGAGCCCTTAAGCATCAATTTTGGCTGACATCTCAAAAGAGATGGTTGCATTTCTAACATTTAAACTAATACAGGAAATCCAATGAAAACAATGTCAAATATCTTGAACATGGGGGACGTTGGCTCCTGAAAATATCCTATTGATACATTGTTTGGGCCTCTGAACACGATGGTAAAATCCATTGTCGATTCGATCTTCCGTTCGGGAGTTGTTAGGGGTGGACAAACACGGACGGACGGACGGACAGGACAAACGCATTACCTATCGATTTTGGTCGCTATCACAGTAGCTACCAAATGGGTCGCAAAAAATGATAATAGCTTTTTTGCTATGCTGCCTCTTTATACTATTTTCTGCCTAGTGAGAAAATTCGAAAGAAGATTCGATACCCACAATGGTAAGCAAAACAAAATTAAAAGAACCATGTTTTCTGTAATGCACTTATTTAGATTATATATTTATACAAGTCTAATTTATAAAGTGTTATACAGCGTTAACGAAACAGACTTCAATTGTCATCCACTCACCGCAATAAGTTCAATTAATGATTTACTAGGGAAAGTAATTAGTGCATCAATTGAAAAAAAATATAACAGTAACTTCAATAACTGATCCATTACCTGTGAATCAGATTGTGCGATTAAAACTAGGCTATCCGTAATAGAATGTAATTTAAAATAAAACCATTTGGATTCTGTTATGAAAACGTATTTTTGAGGGTTCTTCTTCCCAAGCTTCATTGAGAGAACCACTAGAATTTTCTGATTAATAACTATCATCTCAAGTTTCAATTTTCCTAAGATCTTTTCAGTTTTCTTCATCCTAGACGGACAGGCAGACAAACGGATTCTCTAGATTTTGTTTCGTGCCAACTCCTGCTTTGATGTTAGAATGCTGTAAAACTCAATCATCAAATTGAAAATTGTAAAATAAATGCATCTTCAATTCAGCAAACTGATATTTCTAGAAGTTATCTAAGACAATTAAGTGAAATTCACTTTTAATGATGTTGAGGTGAGAACAATGTTAAATATGCACGAATCCCTACTCTTAAAACCTCCTAAAACATCTTTTATGGTAAGTTTATTCTTGGGAGGAAAAAAAAGATGCATTTCAATGCAATTCAATTTGTTGCCATCAATATTTTATAAAACATATATATATATATATATATATATAGTATTTGACACTATTTGATAAACCAGTTATCTTAAGGGAGATCCGTCGAGAAGATAAGAGAGCCTCATGAGTTGGGCAATTAACGAATTATAACAAAATAATTCAGGAAAAACATACACAAAAGAGCAGCAAATATTTACGTTCTTATTTTAATCAAGGAATTCATATTTTATGTATTATGCACAGATGGAGGTAAAAAGAACAAGAAGAAAATAGGAATACATTCGGGTACTATTGGAAGAGATTAGAATGGGAGAAATTAAGAGGAAAGTGAGGAAAAGGAATTCAGGTCGCAATTTTAGCTGGCTACAGTAAAATGTGAACTGTTAATGTATCCTTAGATGAATGTGATTTTCAACTTTTTTTTAGTTGATTAAGAAGGAGATACTCACGGACGTTATTAGGAATTTTATTCGAACGCTGAGGTTACGCGTAACTGACACCTCTTCTTTAATAGTTTGACTCAGTCTTCGGAATTGATAGTGATAGGCGGGTATAGACCTTGAATCATAGGAATGGTGAATAGCTTAATCGTTTGTGGAATATAGAAATAGTTTTCTAGTAATTAAAAGTGAAGACCGCTAATTATAATTTATAGATGTGAGGGAAAAGTGATGATTTTGTATTTCGGTCATAGGGATTGAATAGAAAAGTATCTGGGAATAAAATAAAATTATGAAGGCAAAATGAGGCCTTCTATAGTGGTGTTGAGATATGGATAAAAAAATAGATTGCAAATATTTTGAAACGTCTTGTAAATAAAACTGGTAGATCTGAAAATTTCATTAATAAAAATATAAAATATAATATTAAAACACTGAAAAGTAAAGACAATGATAGTTTTACAGAATTAAGTTCATGTTAATGTTTGTAACATTTAAGTCTCCAAAAATCTGTAATGTATGCAAATAGTCTGCTTTTATCAGTAATAATAATGTAACTTTATCGACAGTGTTCTTTTCACCATATGTTTTTCTTTCCCATTAAAAGATTGTGATATAGATATTACTTCCGGGTAATAAACCACACTTTGTGGGTTCTGCCAGTTGCATTGCTAGCATTCCCCTTTCGAGAATCTCCGATAGAGGGCTCTTTGCTCCTTCAGACCAGAGAGACAAATTTAGTAAAACCTTATTCTCTCCCAATACAGAATGCGCAGTCGAAGATAAGGATATCGGGTCCGAAGAAGATTGTCGCATAGAAATGGATGTGCAAACGGGGAGCCAGCTGCCTCCACCTATCTAAAAGACCCCTGGGTGGGTGTGGAGGGGATAGGGAATCCCTAAGCAGCTCTCAGAACCAATTCATCCTCTGTGACAATATTGTCGTCAACAACCAGTGAATCGAACGAGCCAAAACAGAAAAGCAACCATAATCGTATCTGTCTACTTCCATATGCCCACACCCCTTTAGTTCTATCGTCGACCCGACCAATTGTTGCTTTTCAATTCCTCCTACACTTTCAGATCATCGAACTATCCGGGAAAAACAAAGAAATGGAAATGAACTTTATGTTTTCGTGGAAAAAAGTGTAGCAAAATTTTGAGTTTGAAAACGAGACCTGTTTTATCGAAACTGATTCTCTTTGAGATGATTTGTTTTTCTGTATTGTGTAATCTTTGAATTTGCTGACAAATATCATATATCAATGTGTGAAACAAATGTTATATAAATATCTAAAGTGGAAACAATAAATAGTTATGTAGATTAATCATGATCTTATATTCAATCTTTCTTTATTTCTTCTATAAACTTATACTACAGTGATCTTGAATTGATGATTTCATTGTTATTGGTGTTAAGATTGTTACGCCAAGTAATACAGCACTTAAGTAGTGTTAGAATTAAAATATCACAGTTTAATAAGTATTATCGTATAGAATTATGGGATATCTTCTATTATTTCTTCAAATCAAAAGAATCATATAAGTAACGGGAAATATTAAATTTCATCAAAGATTTACGAAACTAGCAAATTATGCCGAATTTTGCTGAAGAGTACTGGAACTACATTAACCAAATCAGATTACAAATTATTGTTAATAAATATATGGCATATAGATTTCAGTTTGCTCTAACCGCAAACGCATGTAAAAACAAATCACAGTTAAATTTTCTAGAGCTACTTGAGAACTAAAGTAGCTCTAGAACTAAAAATTGAAACTAAAATTGAAATAATTGACTTAAATGTTTTCGTTTCCCTCTTCATTGGCTAATATTAATATTTGAACTGTGTTATTTCGATAATCTCTGTAAAATTCTTATATATAGAAAATAATGCATTTATTACTGCTCAATGCTAGTAAATACTTAGATAATACTTTATTGGTGTGATTGATGTAAGGATGTTGCATTTTGAGATTCTTTTAAATATTTATCAAAACATTAAAGTACAGTACCGTACCAAAACGAATATTATAAGTATTTGTTGAAATGTAATGTTGAATTTCTTGTTCTATAACTGTCACCTTAAAAAATTACATCAATTCAAAATTTATATTATTTAGTTTCTTCAAATAATGTTCATGGCAAGTCTGCTAATTCAGCAGCCTTGAAGCTATAACCAAGATTTTTTCTTTTGGAAGCTTTGTATCGATTGAGCATAGTGAGTTTAAAATCAATGCAGAAACTAAGAAGCAGATAAATTCCACTTTCATTCACTAAATCGATCTCAGATATAAAAGTATTTAAATTTGACATCTCAATTAAAGGGAGTCATTGGAAACGATTGCCATTTAAGCTATCTCCTTAATCATAGGGGATTCTATTCAGTTGATGGATCAGTTGTCTGCTGAGCATCTTATCATGCCCAAAGCTTTTCGATTGGTTTTAATTTAACATAGAATTAGACTATCTAATACGCTCGTTCGATGTTCGAACATGAAGTACACCTAATAAAACTGTAGAGTACAAAACATGTAAAGTACAAAACACTGTAGAGTACAGACTGCTGGTAACAAAATTGCTTTATCGCTCTTTATGAATGAAATACTGGAAAATGTGTCTTTAACGTTTTGGAAATAATTGTAAAATACTTTGAAATATATTCGAACAAAAATCATTGCAGCAGAGCTTCAACTGCAGCATTCTCAAGATATAGAGAAAATGCAAAAAATGTATGAATAGTTCCTTGATTTACGAAAGGGTTTCTCTTCTACAATTTAATCGTAAGTCGAATTTCGCAATAAGTCAAAAATGCGCAAAAATGAAAACTATATATATATATAAACTCACGAAAAAAACAAGTAAATATTAAGGTTATTGTGAATAAATAGATACAATAAATATTATGTATGTAGATGTGAAATAAATATTTAAAACGAACATACTTGCTACTGCTGTTTTGTAATAAACACGAATTACGACTGTGGCCTCTAACAATACCATCTAGTTCTAGTTCCAATAGGCGTTACCTGGGCAGTTCTGAAAATGTAGAGAGGGAACAAAATTGGCGCCATCACAAGAGACTGTAAATATATGTTTACAGATTATGTTTACATAAGGTATATGCATATTCTAGATGCGTCCAAGTTTCTCTTTACAAAAATGATTTGGAGAATGTTGGAAATATTCAATTATCCTGTTTTGATATTTTGAAAATTTTTTGTTTCTGTTTTTGTTTTTATTTTTTTGTGTGTTTTGTTTTTCCTTGAGAAAAGGTGCAACGCAAGACAAAGTAATTGTAACCATATTTTAAGTTGTACTGTAATGAAAATCATACCGAATATTAAGAAAAACGTGATGCAGCTTCGAATAGACAAGAACTCTGATGATTGAAGGCAGTGTCAGGATCAATATTCTGCCAAAGTTGTTATCAGTTGATGAACCGTTATTCGTAATTGACGTTCTATAGGTATTCAAATAAAAGTTAGTGTGCACCAAGAGCAATCAGACAATTTTTGATTGAAAGGCGTCGATGGCGTATCGTATTTCATAAAGTGGCTGCGACTTAAAAACATTATACGTCATTTCTGTATCACTTTTCGCATGCGCAGGTATTTTTCAAAATGGCAATTCTATGCAGAAGGAAAAACAATTGGGCCGGAATTTTTCCCTTTGATTTTCGGGCAAAAATCTTCAAAGGAATTAGCCCTATATAAAATTATTTTGGGAACTTTTAGTGGAGTATGTACATCTAATTTATCGTCAAAAACAGGAATCGGAAGATGGTGTCAGCATCTTGAAATAGGTGAACATCGCGGATGGGGAGTTTTCTAATTGAAGAATGATTGAACAGAAGAAAATTGGGCGCCTAAATTTTGATTCAACAGCGATTTAGCTACCTATGAATCTTGGTGCACAGAAAATGTTGGTTAAGGAAGATTTGAAAAGCCCTGAATTTTAACGTAAGCTTGGTGCATACCTCTAAGAGAATATTAAAACTTCGCATTAACATGCCAATGATAATAATGTTATAAGAATTATTTTGATTAATGATGTTTTCAGTTTCTTGATTGAGGGGAGGGGATAAAATAGCATTAATAGAAAATTCATTTACTTACAATTATCATAAAAATCTAAAATTTTTCAGTCACAAAAGGGATCTTTATCCCTTTTCAGATATAGCTGATCTGAAAAAATATAGTTTTTCTGTTTCTTCTTTATAATCAAAATAATGTCTTCCAAAGATTTTGGCGGATTAATCTCAGCGGAGAACAAATGAACATAGGGCTTCTAATTCTCGGATGCATTCAATTCATCCATTCGTTTTGGGGCAGCTTCGGTTTATCCGATAAGAATGCCTTTCTTTTAGCGACAGAAATCGATTTTGTATATCTTAGTCTATGGTGTTTTCCATTCGATAGACCACTCATCAACCAACTGTCGACTGGAAACATTGTTAATGGTAATTGAATGATCAGAAAGACGTGAGTATAAATCATATTTGTTTTGATTATAGCTAAGAATAAAAACAATACTGAGAATAACAATACTTTAGCTTAAAAAAATAAAAGCAAAAAATAAACGGAACTTTTTTACCAACATTGATTATCTCGAAGCTATACAATCCTAGATGATCGATTGACCTTTCTGTAATTAATTGAATTCTTGATAATATGGATCTTCAACTTTTGAATTTGATTCTCCTGAAATGCAAGAAATAAAGTAACACCAAAGTAAATTTTAATAATAATTAAAATAAACAAGATAAGTAAACTAACTAAAAAAATATTTTTAATACGTCGACAATATTAATAGTGACAGAATATTATTTAAAATATTGTTTGCTTTGCTGTTTGTTTTTGTTTTTTTTTTATTTTTTTTATTTTTGAACAGGAAATCCAAAACCACCAACAAATGGCCGCCAATAAGCATAGAGAAAGATGGATTTTGATTTGTCTGCTAAAAGAGTGCTTCTGTCTGAGCAGGAAATTCCTAATACCTATATCTCTTATCCTTCATCTGTCTCTAATACCTTCCATCAAACATCATCCGATTGATGGATCCCATATTCGAGTGCTGTGATCAAGTGGATCTCTGAGCTCCATTTATTTAGGACTCGTGCATTTCCCTTCCCCAGGTGGGAGGATGAGGGTGGAGCTGCCACTTGAAGCCCTTTGTTTTTATTTGTCACATGGCAGTACTGACACTGACCGGTCGACATATCCCAGGGGAACACGAATCTGATCTTCGAACCGGAGCAAGCTTATATATAGGAGGATCGAAGGAAGGAGGACGCGACCCTGGCTGCAGAGCACGACATACTCACGATGCTGATACGTGATGTGACAAACGAAATTGCTGTCGTGATGGAAAGACAAGAAAAAGGAGACTTCAGCAAAAAATATCTCTTGCAAGAGGAAATTACTCTGTTCCTATCTACACGATTCTACTTCGTTTGCTAGAACATTCGTAATAGTACTTAAGAATTCCATTCATGGGTAAAAAGAAATCTTTTCACTAAGACAAAAAATTATTCCTGCTACGCTCTGTCCTAACAATTGTATGGTAGCCTAAGTGAAAAACTGAGAGTTAAGTACTTCCATCAAGGTCGTCAAATAGTCATACCATACTTTTCCCAATCATTTCTATAATTTATAAGAGAATCAATTTTATTCATAGCTGCCACTGTCTATTAATCTCCTACTATTTTTTTAACTAAATAATTTCAAATTAGTCAAAATTATTTCTAATCCTTTAAAATTTAAAAAACGACAACAAAAATTTTGTTAATATTATAAACTACTAGAATAAGGATCCAGCATTGCCCGATACAAAGAAGAAAAAAGAAATAAGCATATTAAACATGCATAAAAATGCAAATGACGGTATTTAAACATTAAAAGCGGAACACACTTACAGATTAAAAAGACATAAATTTAAAAAAAAGTTAGATGTTTCGACTGCCTATTTACGGCAGTCTTTTTCGGACATAATGGAGATGACTGTCATAAAAAGGCAATCGAAACATGCAACGATTTGTTTTTTGTTTTTTTTAATTTATCTTTTTAAACTGTAAGTGTGTTTCTTTTTAATGTTTAAATAAAATATAATCAGTTTATACATTACCTTTAAAAACAGTGGATGTGGTGTCGGAACCGAAAATAAAATATTAGATATTTATGTGAATGGTATATTTTCAAAATTGCCTGATACAATTTATAAAATGAATGAAAATAAAATGAGCTAAACTGAGCGAAATGTATATTAATAAATATTAATAGTTGATATTAAATAAATATTGTATTGCTAACTTATCTACATACGTAATACTACTACATTACGGTTTAGTGAGATTTAATTCTTTGAAAATGCACGTTTACTTCCTCTTTTTACTTCAGAATAAGTAAGGCGGTCTCCTGGCACTTTCCAGGGTGAAAATGACGGGAGATGTTCATGAAAGTGAAGGCCGATCAATTAATTGCAGAATTTCAGAGTCCATGTTCGTTGATGCCTTGAAAATTAAAAGGAAAAGCTAAACGGAAAATCGGTGTAAATTTTAAATGGCGTCTGACATTCGAAACTTAGTTATACAGCGAAGCCCAACATCGTGCGGAGTTTTGCCACCTCTTCAGCTCACTACAGATCGAAGGATAAGAGAATGTGAACAACTTCACTGAAGCAACGTACAAGTAAATATTTTAATCACTTGATTAATAGTCGGAAAGAGTTGTTCAACGACTACGATGTTCATCTGAAAGAAGGAATGAAAAGATTTTCAATGTTTTGAATTGATAGCAACTCAAATTAGTTTTGATCTTATTATATTACAATTTGCACATGAATTTACGGCGCTACTTTAATTAAAACTAGATCTAGACTTAGTAATGCAATTATAGATTAATTTATTTATTAAATATAAAAGAAATTAAAAAATTCGGAAACTAAAGTACTTAGAAAATATTTAATGGAGTTCATTTGAGAGAAGAAGCAATCCAGTTAAAATATAATATAATGATTAATTATTTATAATTGGAAATTAACTAATTTTTGGTACTGCAATTTTTTTTGTTAAATTTATAATAAAACTTTCATAATTTTATAATAAAAAGAGAAATTGAAGAGTGAGCATTACATTTCTCTTGTATACTTATTTTTTTGATAGAAAATATTATGTCTAATTGTTTTTCAAGAAATTCCTAGAAACAATCAGCTTTGATTTTCTCGTTAAATAAAAGATTCAGAAGTGGCTTCAATTCTAGGTAAAACAGAATGATTGAAACTGTTTTAAGCCAATTTAATATTATAAAATATTAAATAAGCCTCATAAATTCCTATGTATTTTTGATTATGAACTGCTTCTATAATATATTCTTTAAGTTAACTTTTTAATGAGAACAGTAAAATAGAAAAAAAAATCTTATTGCCTAGAGACAAGAGTTCAAAACATCTGAAATATCTTCTCATTGTTCTTTTTTAATCCCTAAAAAAAATGTTAGGTAATGTTTGTTTTTCCATTTGCCTTGTTCGATACTTTTTTTTATTCTCTAGCAACAATTTTTTTTTAAATCGAAAGAAGTTCAGTAAATCAACGTTGCATTCTACATTTAGAAGGAATGCACCAAAAAAATGTTAGAAGCAGCGAGTGGTTTGAATCATAGCATCGTGATCTCCAGGATCTAAATTATTTAAAAATAGAGAATTTTCCGATTTTTCAATTAATAATTTTATGAAGATAAAAGAATTGAAAATATGTCTGATAATTACATATACTGTACTATTTCTGTGAGAGTAATGTTTTCTATAATATGACAGTCGATATGAAAGATCTAATAAGAATACGAAGCCTGTCATTGCTGAATTGTAAAGCTAGAATATTATTGACAGAAATATTTTTCACATTATCATGGTGGTAATCGGCACGTTCTGGTCGAAAATACAACTTTCCCATCATTAAAGTTGTCTTCCGAACGGCAACAGCTATTCTTTCACGATAGTTTCCAGTTTGCACATGACCTACGTATCTCTCTATCTATCTATATAATATAAAAGAAAAGTCTATTTCCGGCCCTATCTCATCCGAAACCACAAGACACAGAAATGCAAATAAGATGTAAAAAGTTACGTATAGTATTGAGGATGCTCATATTTTCATTTTTATTTCTAAAGGTGGGTCAACCGGTCGTGCCGAGACAGCCCTGATCTCCGGATCTCACGTGACTTAAGATCAAACATGGGGTCTCGCGGGTTCTGAGAAAGAGGTCGCAATCACGGGTGGTGCGAAAATTATCTCGAATCCAACATCACGTGATCACATGTTTGCTAGGTTCGTTCTAAAATGTTCCATCATTTTTGCGAACACATGATATCGTGTCGTCTTTTGTATGTGGTTATTAATCAATTCGAGTGAGAATGCATTTTATTGTAAATTTAGCTAGTTACCAAATGATTGTCGGGAATTGTTTACTCCATAGGGATGGATTTTTTTTTCTTTGTGAGCACAGGGAAATTAATCCCTCTGATTCGCAGGATACAGAAATTGATTGACAAAAAAATTATTGATAACCTCAATGATTTGTGTGGAACAAAAATTTCTGCTAAATTCTGTATTCTTATTCAGGATTTATATTCCCATCAACATTCGTGTACCGTACTGACTTCACTTTCCCATTTCTGGCGAGGATACAGCTCGAAGACATATGCTTTCGAAATTCTTAAGGACCGATAAGGCCCATTTTTTACTACAAGGAGCAGCGAATATTGGATACGACACGTCCGAATAATGTGCTTGCTGAACCCCTGCACTTCGACTACGTAACTGTATAGCGCAAATTAACCGCATATTTTATAATCGTGCATTTTTCAGTGAGATCATGCTTCAAGACCCCAATGCATCGATCGGCGAATGGACCAAGTTCCATTCCCTGCCGCAAGATTATTCCGGCTTTGCAGGAACGTAATTGCTTAGATTCCGTAACCTTCATGCAGGATGAGATGAACGACTATGCAATTTGATGCGTACACGTTTGGTGAGAACAGAGTAATTTCTCGAACGTTTTCCAATGCTTGGCCACCACTATCTCCCAACCTCAACCTATGCGATTTTTGAACCTATTAGGTTCTTTGAAAAGCCAAGTTTACACAGGCATTGTTGAATCAGTTCTGAACTAAAAGCAAGAATAATACAACATGTTGCAGACATTCCTCGAGACATGTTTCAAGCAATTCTGGACCATGAAGTATTACGTTTCCAGCACATTTTGCATTCGAATAGTTCGTATATTGAGCATCTTATTTCAATTAAAGATTATGTTTGTTCAACTTGATATTTTCTTCTTTTTTTGCGTACCAACGCCATCTGGTGGCACCCAAAATAATTATTTTTTTTATTCGCAAATTCTCTTCCGTATTTTCTTTGTAAGGTACCCACCATTTTTGTTGTGATCCGTAGAGTAGATCCTACTCCCCATCACTCTGAGAACTTTCAGTTTAATTAGAACCATCCCGCATCTCGATTCTTAACAACCTTTAAACATGGTAATATTAAGTCTGGATTATATTAAAGTTAAAATATTAAGTTGTTTCTGAAAACAAGTTTCTTTTAAGTAATGGATTTTATCTGACTTCGAAAAGAGCACGGTGCCCAGCTTTCTTAATTCCCGGCACACACAGGCCAAAAGAAATACTAATCTTCATTTATTAAGTGGTTAGATACAAAGAGCTTAATAAGTATTTGTGTCTTCACAACTTCATAATTGTTTGAAAGAAAAGTATACGTAAATTTCAAGAAAACAAATAATATTTCTTCACTTCATTCTCGAAAACTGAAATATCTCGTTATGTCTTTATGGGTTCCTACGACTCACAGTTTGGGAATCGCTGGATTAGAATGAAATTTTCAAGATTTTTCTTTCTTTTTAACAGCTTTGCACATTTGATAAACATAACAGTCCTTTTTAGCTTAATTTCCTAGAAAAAAGTAAGCTCATCAAATCAGTCTGTTTGTGACCCCTCCCTCCCCATTAACTTTTGAACCTTTAGATGATCTTTTTGAAACTTGGCAAGAATTAGAAACTATCATTTTTTGAATTTCATTATTATTATTTATTTTATTTTTTTGCAAATGGTCCTTCTCAAGAAATTAGGCGACAGAGATTTCCACAGAGCAGTACTACGACCTAAACTATAATTTATGGATTTCTATTAACGTTTTTAACAATGGAGATTAATCCTTCAGTTAATCCATTAATTTACGTATGGTTTGATATGTTTAAAATGAATCTGATTTGAACATCTTAAGTAGGTACTCCGAATCTACATTTTTGTTTTCAGGATATGTATATTTTTATGTATAAATTGTATAACATAGATTTTAATTTGAATACAAATGTAAGGCTTTCGGTTAATTATCTTGGATAAGCAATGCTAATAATAAAAGATCTGGGCTACAGGACAGTGTTTCTATTTTGCTTTGGTGTCTCTTCTGCTTTCTTGTCGGTGTATCATCTTGAAGTTGCCATTTCACTAGAGGCTTCGTATAATTGAGTGGAGGACCATAGAGGCTGGTCTCTTTCTCTGCCTTATTTTTTATCACTAAGTGTCATTCTTTTATTTTTTTTCCTCTGAGCCGAACAGAAATTAAAGGTAACTATGTTAGGAGCTCCCTCTTTCGCCAATTTGCATTTCAAATGAATTGTTTGCTCTTTGAGAATTCATCGGATTTCAGTTGATGAAACTCAGTAGAAAAAACAAAAAAGAAATGCAAAAAACTATGAAAAAAAATATAGATGTAGTCTTTCTCTAAAACCACCGCATCACGTACTGTAAATTTAGTGGTTTAATAAATTTATAAGAACTATCTGAATAATACATATTTTTGTAACCATAGGCGTATCTATAAAGTTTAAGTTCCACTTCTTCTTCTGATGAATTCTGAATGTATAAATTTTAAATACAACGTTTTATCTTTTTGAGTGGTCTTTCTAGTAACAAAGAAGCTTCCAGAAAAAACAAAAAAAAAAAACAAAAAAAAAACTTGTATTGATTTTCAAGGCTATATGAAAACAAACTATACTTAGTGGATCAAAGGTAATAATTACAAATATCGATGGAAAAAGGCATGTTAAATATATCACTAAGTTTTTGTAGTTTTTTTTGTTATGTGAACTTACATTCCTTTTGAAGCTAGAAGATATTTAATACAGTAATTTCTTATTTATTGCTATTTTGATTGGATAATTGTATACCATTTGTTATGTTGTTAATTACACTTCGGTTTTCGAGGCTGTTTTTCAGATTTCAAAACAATTGAGATTTTACTACAAATTGCAAAACCAAACCTTAATCAATCAAGATCGGCAGCTTAAAATGATTTGAAATAAGTTAAATAATAAAAAGGATCTTAAGCTTATTGCTTATTTGTGTTTAGTTGTATAGTTGTTAAGAGTGACGCTATACAACATAAAACGAAGTGATTGATATCTTTATTGGTTGAAGTAATAAAGTAAATAGTAAAGTATGTGTTTTTGATTTGCGAACTCTCAAAATGCATATTAACCATTTTTGCAGCGAATATTTCAAAATTTGTTAAAACTATAGATTTTTCTAAAAATGTTTGCTGAAATTTTTTCAGTAAATACTTGACTCTACATATAATATTCATTTTAACACTTCTATGAATGAAATTCGTCTTACATTTCATCAATTTTTAAAAATATAAATTAATAAGTATTGAAACTGTATACAATTCATGTTTTGATTATTATTATTATTATTATTATTATTATTATTATTATTATATAAATGATTCCGGAACATTATTAGTCACAGGAGTAAATTATGTTCCCAAATAAAAGACAACTTGAAGAAAAAAAAAAAATAATCTTTTTATTTCTAATTTAGAATGAATGAACGGAGGACCCATTTAATTTCTGGTTATAAAGAAACTATAATTTTATGTGTAAGAATGTAGAATAAAAAATAGTTATTTTCTTGTAGAAAAAAAAAGCGTACAATAGAAATAAAAATGTGAAATAACAGAAATAAATCTGAAGATTTCTTAAAATAAAGAAAAAAAAAGTATACAAGTCGGATTTTAAAATTTAAATAACATTTTTTTTTTATGTTTTAATTATTGCAAGATCATTTTTCCTCGTTGATTTCCAATTTAATTTAAGAGCGTCTGATTTAGTTACGACCTTTAAGGTTAGATCTGTTATTACTTTTTTTATGTTGCAGTATAGAGAAATTGGCGGAAAAATATATAGTTCCTTTTATTTGAGAAATAAGCTCAGAATTTATTACGAGATCAGTTTTAATATGGTAAGATATTAATGGCCGTGATATATGAACATAAAACATTAGTTATCGAAGCGTGGTTTCCTTCAAAGCTATTTCAAGAACAATACCTTTTGATTTGTCATTTTCTTTGGGTCACAGCTGCCCCATGAAATAACGACGCTACTAGTGTAAAAATTGAAAAATTCTCTATGAAATGTATCAAGGTGAGGTACATTCTTAGGAAACCTACTTTTTTTTCCCCCTTTCCTTTCTTTCGTAACTTATAGTGAAAGAGAGCCTTTTGGACCTTTTCCAAAATCATGCAGTAGACGTCGCAAGCCAAAAAAAAAAAAAAAAATACATGCCCTTCTCTTATTTAGGTTTATTTCAGTAGATAGAACCACTTCTAAAGATTAAATGCGATTCATTTCTTTAATAGTTTTTGAAAACTTTTATCAAGATTTTGAATTGAGACGAAAGGAAATTGGTTTCCCTTTCGCAAATAGAGATATTATATCATCAGAAGTGTCCAATTGATTAAAGCTGAATTTTCGTTAAAGAAAAGAACAAGAGCCAGTGTTTTGGACGTGGGTTGTCTTTTCGGAAAGACGCCATTTTGGATTCCTTCGTAATGTGATTTTTTTATTTAATTTTACTGCAGTTATTTAAAAAAAATTGAATAAATCAGAAAATGAAAATAATTATAATTTTTTTAGTGTAGGATTTGAAATGTAATTTGGATCTAAAAAAAAAACAGAATAAAATGAAATAAAATTTGCAAATATGTAAAATTCGTAAGTGCACAGAAAAAGTTTTATAATTTTATTAAAGTTAATAATACAATATTATTCAAGTTTGAGAGATTTGTAGGCAAGCACATTCGTTAAAAATTAATTAGCACTCATGAGAAAAAGATGATTAATTCATATACAAGATATTAAAATCTAAAAAATAATAAAATCAAGGACGGTTAGCGGGTTGAAACCGTCCTCGATGAGTATTTTTTTTTATTTTTTATATTTTAATATATGAATTAATCATCCTTTTATCATGTGTGCTAATTAATTTTTAACGCATGTCCTTCTCTATAAATATTTCAATCTACACACGTTAAATGTTGATTTTAAGTTTGAGAGATGAAATAACAATGTCATTTATATGAGGAGTCTCAAGACGAATCCTACATGTACGTTGTGGCACTCGAATGAATAAAGTAAATAAATTGAAAGGTTAGTAATATTTTTATCTTCTACATACATTAAATTGTCTGTAAACCCTAAAATTTTTCAGAATTTATACATCATACAATAATTATCATGAAGTTTGCCAACCATTTTCAATTCTTTTTCTTTTCTTGTTTTTTCCAATTCTTTCAATTATTGTACGGATATTTCAAGAAAATGAAATCCATTCTTTTAAAATTAATAAAGGTCATGAATTAAGGAATGTTACATGCAGATTGTACTTTAAATTATAGTAAAGATTTCAGTATTTAAAATGTTAACTTAAAAAAGTCATTTCGAAAAGATTATACATAATTTGAAATACTTCAAATTATTGAATGTCCTTCAACATTTCATTTTTGATAAATTCGAACAACTCAGTTGTCAATATTCTACTTTATTAATTTTGTTTATTAAATAAACAATTAGAATTTCAAGATTATTCATTAAATATTAGAATTAGAAGCTATTATTATCTTTTAAAATTATTTTTTTTTAAATATTACTTTTACTTATTTTACTTTATTTATTTTTTTTAATTATTATTTTAATTGTAAATTTTTAAAAAATACAAAAAATGTATTTTACATTTTAATTCTCATAATTTATCTTTTCACCTTATTTCAATTTACATGAATTTATCTAATGTTAATATATCTACTTCACACCAATACACCTTTCTATATATAAGGATATATTTAGATTTACATTCTTTATATGTAAGCAGAAAAGAAATGAAATGAAATAAAAATAAATATTTGTAAGCCTTACGTATTTTTTTTTTAATTTTAGATTTTTTTTAAGTAGTTAAAAAAAAAATTCTCTATTAAGTTTTTCTAGTCTTGGGAAGTATTGAATTGTGAAGTTTTTCGGCTGCAGGCTTTTGTGAAGAGGTATTCCATACAGCAGGGGAATGGATGACTGAGCTCTCTTAACATCTGCAAATGACAGTGCGATCCGCTAACCTTTTGTCTCCAGCCGTTGAAGCTTCAAAATTCCTGGCAATCACTGATTGGGTCTAGATTAATTCATTATTGGCTGCAAATGAAGATAAGCTCATGATTCATAAGAGTCAGTGGTATCAGCAGGCAACGATTTACGAGGGAAGAGGGTGGGAAGTGGGGCTAGTTTGTGCGATTATGATCCAATTACCATGTCTTGTTGATCACATCTTGAATTCCATTATCCTTTACTAAGTGGAGCCATTTCGATGCCATAGATTTGCAGAATGGGAACAATTCTGTAAAATCCATAGCAAATACTTTTGGGGTTTTCCATGGATTTGAAGGAATTTATAAATTAGGTTGTATCGGAAGGGAAAAAAATATCGAATATCGGCTCAAACCTTAAGATCCTTGTTTATAGAAACAGTTTTAAAATAAAAATACAGTTGAAAAAAATTTAAAGGGCTGTGTGCAGTTTTTTTAAAAAAAATAGCAAATCCTAAAATTTAGAAATCCTTTTAGAATAAAAAAGAAAGAAAGAAAATCCTAAGTCGAAAACGTTCATTTATTACGGAGATTAAAGGGAAACTCTACCTGCCAAGGTCTTATGATCGTCAATGCGTGCCAACATGTGCACAAATAAATTCCACCATTTCTGATCCAACCTTCGAATTTTATAAGGGCACTTCGGAACTAAAAAATGAATATCTTTAAAGCTAGCTGTTTTATTTTTATTTATTATTTTTTTTTTTTTAGTTTTAATGTTTTAATGTCTTTTCATATCATACAGATTTTTTAAATTGTAAACATATTTTCAGGCCGAGAAAATATGATGAAATAAGCTATTTAATTGAGTGAGTTCACGGTAATTGAATATTAACATTTTTATTTTTATATCTCGCTAGAATCTGCTCTTTTAAGGCTACAATACAGAAGATAAACAAAATATCAATGTTTTCATGATTTTTGTATACATATTTTGAATTCTGGCCCGAGTGAATTTAGGCGTAGAGAAAAAAAAAAATCTTAGATCTTAAGGAGAAGTTGGTACTAATCAGCTTAAAAAATATAGAAGTGGAAATAAGGAATTTTTCCTACTCCAGATAATGTTGAAATACTTCGACCAGGCACCTTGAGTCTTCTTCAGAAGAAATTGGAACTTTCCTCTTGGGCGACATTAATGTCGTTTTGAATTTCTCTGAAGAAGGCTGAAGGTACCGAGCCGAAATACTGCGCGACATTACTTGAAGTACGAAAATTCTTTAGCCACTCTTACGTTTTTACATGTTGATTAAAAAGATTTTACAGGTTGATTATTACGGTTTTTTAGGCAACATTTACAGTTATGCGAAATTATTGGATTGAAAGTAAAATCTTATAAAATTTTGTTTATTCAACCAAATTTTAATAGGAAAAACTTTTAATATTGAGTATGTATACAAATTAATTTAAAAGTATCCCACAGTTTTTGAATTTGAATACTTTGTACAGTTTTTTTTAAGTTAAAGTAAATAATAAATAAAGTATTGTCGGAATCGCAGTGGTGGCTCGAAAGCAAAAATAAACAATGAAAAATCTCACTAATGAAATATTAGTGAGAAAATTCATGTGCCAGCAGTCCGCCGGCCTCAATGATTTTTTTTTTGCATAGAAAATTGAATCTGCGCATTGAATTATTAATAAACATTGTTTACCAGGATGTCACTTGGTAAACAATTTGCTCTCATCCATTGTTGTTTAATAAACAAAGTACCTTATTTCGAGATGTAATTTTGAGTGTTCTTCAGTCTGCCAATACACCAATCATATTGCTAAAGTTCTTCCATTGTTTTTGATTGCTGTTTCCATTAACATTGACAAACCGTTGGGTTTTCTTTACCGCTTTCATAATTTCAATTCTCTCTCTTACATTTTTGGTTGTTATTAGAGTTAATCTTAATCGCTCTGCGGCTTTGTCTTTGGATCTGTGAAGAACTACATTAACTCCCTTTCCCCTCCACGAATAATAACTCTTCATTAGAGCAATTAAGATCTCTGGGTGGACTGTGAAATAGAGCAATTGCAATGAAAGAGGGAAGACAAAGATCAACAATATTTCTATTAACATTTATGTTATTTGCCTGCAAAAGTGCATCCTATGAAACAATGCTAAACAAGATCTTTTGTATTTCGTGCAACATTCAAAACTTAAATAAACAATAAAAAACTGGCCAAAAAGGAATTAGTGACAAAATTCATGAGTTTCGCGGCCTCAATGAATCTTTTTATCACATAAAAAGACTAAAAAAAGCAATGTAAATTTTTATAAATAACAATGGGTGAGATTAAGTGTTTTATAATTACTATTATTAAGTGTTTTTAAGGAGTAGTCACTAGTAAACATTTGGTGAGTTTTTTATTGTTTATTTAAGCTATGCAGGCTCCGACTGATTCCGACGATATTTCCTATTGACCTGTGTATCGAGACCTCGTTGGTTACTTGTGACTGCTCCTAGCTCATGACCGCCATATTAGCGTGAAACAGCTGTTCTAGGATGTCACTGTGTAAACACTTGGTTTCACTCATTGTTACTTAGTAAGATTGTATGTATATTTACGCTCTTTATCATTGAAGGTTCCGATGATGATAGGCTTAAGAAGCTGTGAAACATTTATATGTTTAATTGTAGATAGTGGCTCAGTGAAATACGGCGATTTTAAAAATTTGATTATGGAAAATTGCATTTAAGTAAGATGGTATCGGGGACTGAGTGATGTCACGTGGTCCACAGATGATGTAGTTTCCGCCGCCAATGTTGTTAGTGTTATTTCAGAAATATTTACTCCATTATTTTCAAAGATTAAATGAAGCTTATTACGTACATTGCGTTAATATGCAGTTCTTGTATCGAATATATTTCATTTTTATTCATCCTCACTTTACCAAAATCGTCGCATTCCATTGCTACTATCTTGTATTAGAAAAATTAATAGTAATTAACTATTTGATGACTTCTTCCATTTAAAGTAATTATAAAATAAATGCAAAATAAAAAGAGAGATATAGCTGAAATTTAATATAGGTTTTTGAAGATTACTTAGCTAAATATATTGTTGGTTGCTAAATATATTGTTGGTTAAACCACAGTATGTTGGCAGATTTATTCTTTATACCTATAAATTATCTTGTACGATAGCCCGCACTTGCAGCATTTCCGATCTGATAACAGAGAAGATCACTTGCTTGAAGACAAATGACAACCTACTATTTTGGTAGAATGTCGGAAAACGTTTATGAAAACGTGAAAGAAACTGAAAGCAACCAGATTTTATAGTAGTATTTTGCAATAGTAAAAAAAAATAAAAATTAAATATAAAGTAATTATAAAAGGGCATTAAACTTTTATAAAGTAAAAGAAATAATAAAAATACAAGAATCTACGCTTTTAGCAGTTGCATGACTGTTTTTAGCTAATGTCTAAAATACTTTGACAATTTGGTAGCGTAAGAGGGTTCTTTGGTGAGGAAAGATACTTTCATGATGTACTTGTTGCACCAATCAGTTGCAACTGAGCCAAACATCAAGGGTAAATTCTGTTGATGATTCCTAATAAGGATGAAACAGCTGTTCAGAATTCCCGTTGATGTTGGCTCAATGTGCGAATGCATATTTATTGTCCGGTTGTGATTTTCTCTCTATTTATGAATAATTATGGACGTTAAATTTGCACTGTTATTAACTTACGGTTTTTGTTGCTGATGTGTATTTTTTTTTCCTTGTTTTATTGTCTATTTGAAGATAAAATGTAAAGTGCATCAAAATCAGTAATGGATAGGACGAAACATTCTATTTTGCATGTTATTTGTTTACGTTTTTTTTTAAAATAGGTGTATGTCTAAAATTTTTTTTTTGTAAAATTCTATTATCTAATATTTAGAAAATTCATAATATTTCATAATTTTCATTTATTTTATCTCAAATGACTTCTTCCTTTTTGTTTTCTTTTTGTCTCAAGTTGTAGATCTTTCTCGAGTGTTGTTGCTGTTCCAGTCTCTTTGTTTTCGATGTGTTTTTGAGGCTTTTCCAAACAGTCGGTCTCGGCGTAAACACCTTGCGCATTAAGTGCGATGGCAGAAATGCCCCAATCATATTCATAGTAATTAAGGTCTAAATGGATAGAATGGAGTTGTTTCATACATATGGAAGATTTGTACGACCTCTTTTGTGTTAGAAAACGAGTTGTTACATCCCGCGCGCAGATGAACTTGGGGAGGGAAGGGAGACGGGGTGGAAAAAAGGGTCGATGAAGAGGGCGACTTGCTTAGATTTGCTTTAGTCGATGTATGCACATGTATTAAGCACTCCCGTTTCGCTCGGGCTTTTGTAATGGCGCCCAAGGAGCGAGGTGATCGTCAATTGCGGCAACTTTGCCAAGGACCTGCGAAGAATGTTTACACAAGAAGCCCGCATCCCTCCTATCTGCGCGCCGCCATACGAGAAATTGCTCGGCGAACAGACGTGATTAAAAGTCGTAAAGGGCATTTTCAAAGAAATTCGGTTTTTGGGTTTCGGATGTGTTATTGAATCAAATGTGGCTTTGCGCTGACTTAATGAGAAATTCTGTTCTCTCTATTTTTCTACGAGAAAGAATAGTTTACCACGAGATTGTGTTTACTATCTGTATTGTTAACTGTCTTTTAAAGTCAATGTATAGACTTTAAATGTAAGATGCTTTAGCAACAACTGTTAAAACAGCTTTATGACAGACTTTACCAAAGTTAAATATTATCTGTCACCATTGTAAAATAACTGTGAACGTGCAAGAAAGTCAATTAGTAACTAGATTGGATATCAGTAATCCGACTACAATGAACAATTTAATTTTTAACAACGTTTATTAACATATTAGTACTGTAATATTTCCCTTTAGAAGAATATCCCTGTGAAAGGCTTCTTAAAATTAAAACATTAAATAATAAATATAATTTGCAAGTATGTAAATTCTGTTATACCAAAAAATAGAGTGAAAAAATTAAAATATGCAAAATATGTCATTAATTTAGTGCAGGAAATTAATCTTAGAAAAGACTTACCTGATTAAATAAATTTTATACATATATTAGTAATATACGGGCATTCCAGCGTGGTCTTGTGCGCAAGGTGGCGGCCTCGCATGAGGCAGATGCGTCGGAACCTGGGTTCAAATCCAGACGTGGGCATGGATGTTTGCTTTCTTTGCTGTGTTGTCTGCTCCTTCGTCTGTCTCTTCTTTTGCCGTCTATGGCATCTTTGGGTTGGCGACAGGAAGGGCATCCGGCAGTAAAGCCCTTTCCAAAACCGAACATTGAGCAAGCGAGACTTGCTCATTCGCGACCCCACACGAAAAGTGGGGAAGCTGTCGAAGAAGATTAGTAATAACGCATTTAAAAAGATATTAAGAAAAATAACCTTTTTTTTTTCATTTAGTAATTTATAGCACTATACAATAACATAAAACCCTTAAGGTTTTTATTTCATCCTACATTCTTCAATAAGCCGTTTTAAATTACTTTTTTTTGATAAGGGATTTTGGATTTTCCGTAAAGATATTTATATTCATATTTTTTATAATTCTTTCCATATTGAAATTAATATTTTTCTGTAAGGAAAACATAATTTATTTTATTAATTTGTCTAAGATGATAATCATTATTTTTATTAATAGTAGTAGTAAAATTAATAATGATAAATAAGATATTTAAACTGTCGGAAAAGACATTCTGAATAACTTTATTGCTTCTTTTAATTAAATTTTGTTTTTAATTCTATTGTTCTTGTAAAAATCTCATTAAATATAATGAAGGTTAAGCTTAATAAGCTTATGATAATAATAAGAATTATTAGAATTTTTAGGATTACAAAGTTTTAATAAAATTAAATTTCTTTTTGTATAATGAGATTTTACAAGACCAAAGCTTCATTACAAAATATACTTACCTAATTAAAATGAACAAAATTAATTTAAGATATATTAAAAACTTCAAAGAACTACTCATTGCTCTACAGAAACAAGATCTAGGCGTTAGTAAATTTTGGGGGACTTTTAATTTATTTATTTATTTTTATCTCAAGTGGATAAAACTAAATAATATGTCGTATAATTAAAAGCATATTATGTTTCTTCCAGAAATTAAAGAAAATGCTACTTTATTTATAAAGTAAATGTAGATAGAAAACTTATTTACGAATTTAGAAGGAAAATCGGATTGAAGTTTTATCTTCACATTAGGTGGAAAAAAAACTAAATATTTTAAATTTCAGGAAATCTGTTATTAATTTTTAAATTCAGAGCTCCCTTTTCACCCCATTTTCTCCTGAAATCAGAGTTATAAATCAGTAATAATAGAAATGAATCTTTAATGAAAGCTATTATTTCTTTGTAAGCACTTCTGAGTCATGTTTCCTCTCATTCTATCCCATGATTATTAGTAAGCATTGTTATTAATTGATTAACAATGGTACAACAACATGCGCTGCTTGTTAAAATCTAATAATAATTAAATAAATATTGGTCCAACAATGGACCTGATTATTTAAAAATCTTGTTTTTGCATAGGAAAATCCCTTAACATGATTAATAAATAAGGTAAGATAACTCTTTAAATTTATTGGCCAAAAAAATGGAAATGCTCAAAAATTGCATCTTGGTAATTTCTTCGTTAGATTAATAAAACGATCCATCTATGAACTCTTAGAGATGGAAAACGCTATTTATTATAGTTACAGTAGAACTAGGGTTATTTGTACTACGTTTTTCGTCAGCCTTTGTTCACCGTCACTTAACTTCATTAATCGTAACGATATATAAAATGTCGATACTACGATTTTTTTTGATACCTTATATAATGATTAAAATTTAATTAATTTCTTGAGATTATGTATTTTCTCATATAAAAAACCTGTTAGATGACTCAGTCTATTATAGTACAATGTTTTTAATGCACATATTCCATTATCCATCTATTTGATTATCCAATATGGTCTCGTAAATCTAATAATAATTAAAAAAATATTATTAATTTTCAACAATGGACCTGATTATTTAAAAATCTCGTTTTTGCAAAGGAAAATACCTTAACATGATTAATAAATGAGCTAAGAAAACTATTTAAATTTATTGGCCAAAACTTGGATTATTGGATTTTCTCGATTCGTACCCTCACGGATAATCGAAGTTCTAATGTAACTGGTGTAAGAAATATCATAAACGAAATAATGATTTGCTTACAATATAATAAAGAAATATTTGGTTATAACTGCTTACATGTGAAAACCACATTCAAAGGACATAATGCATTAATAAAATTACCTGACCACATGTTGAATCTCATTCATTTTTTTCTTATGGTGATGATGACCTAATTGTAAAGCTGGCTAAAACTGTTGGAACGTTAAAGCATTTTTTTTTTTTTTTATTTCTTAGAAATATGTGTCATCATAATTTTCTCCATTTCGGATATTGTTTTCAATTTATTTGTTTGTATCATCATTTCCTGCGAAAGCAATTCCGTGATTCCATTTTCTTTCATAATCATCTACAAATGGATTTGAAATTTCATTTCATAGAAAGGGATTCTCATCCCACCCCCACTTGTGTCCTTCATTTCCTTCAGTGACCCCTGCAAAGCATCGTGAATCACCGTCAGTCTCCGATTAGATTAATCTTATAGTAATTTGTAAGTTTGTAATTTAAGCGTTAGGGAGTTGCCTATCTGCCGGAAGAGAGCTCCCGCCCCCTCAAGGGAACGGTATCGGAAACAAAATAGGTCATATTGGGATGAAAAATCCATTTCCCTCTAGATGGCCAGACCTAATAATCTCCTTAGACGGATTTTTTTTTCCCAGCTGATCACGGCTGAGAATTCTTCTCTTTCTGCAACTGGTTCAGGAAAGGTATTAAGTGGTCTTAGTCACAGATCAGGATAACCTTTATCAATATTTTACAAAACAGTTATAGGCCCAAATGCACGTGGCAACATCACACCCATACAACATGCGAACTTATCCAAACCCAGATAGGTTACTATATAATAATATTTACGTTTTTTTATCCAAACTTTCCAGAATTATAATTTCTTTCAATATCAAAACTTACTAACACTTACCATCGTTCACATTTAAACATATCTATCAACGTTTAACGTGGACCATGATATTTCTATTCCGTAACCATCATAATTCTCTGACCTTTGCTATCGAATCTTAGCCAATAAGCTTTGCTTGTTTTGAAATTTTTTTAAGCACATGTGATACTGTAACGTAAATCAGTCCAATTTTGAAATTACAATAATTATAGCAACTTCAGATAATTGCGTAATTATTCCGCATGTTCTCAACTATTCTTCTCATCTTTCAAGAAAGAAACAAGATCTATGAACCTTCAACTAATTCCCAACAGAGTTGTAATTCTGTTTCATAATTATCTGTCCATCTCTGCATCCCAGAGATTGATAGCCTGCTCTGACTATGCTGTTATTCGCTTCTGTAGACTGCGCCCATGCTAGCAGCGAACTCAAAAGTTTGCAATGCAGTTTCAAGTATATACAAATAAAATAAAAAAAAATACTTTCAAACCTTAAACAAATTTGAAGAATCAGACCTTAGGTAAGTTAACAACAATATGAAAAGCAGTAGAAAAATCAAACACAAAGTAGTTTTGATTTTTAGCAGCAACTTACTGTGAGAAGATAGAGTCCTAACAAAGAAGATAACATAACAGATAGCGTAATGCGTCTGCTCATGAATGGAAATCTCCTCGTGGAATGGCAATGGAAATATTGGAGAATTCCGGATACGAATGTAATTTTTTTCCCCCTACGAAGTTCATGTTTAAACACCCGCATGATAAGGATATCTATCAAAGGTATTATCGATCGATCTAACATTTGTAACAACCCATAATATCCATCAGGGAGAAAGAAATGGTTAAAAAAGGAGAAGTTGGGGAATGCCGTTTTAAATCCAATTATGCCTATCAGCAATTGACGTCTCATCGAAACAACTAAATTACTGAACTTTCAAAATTGAAACTTAAGTGGTAGATTAATGCCATCGAAAGCAAAGTTTCAACTGCTTCTGGATTTTTTTGGATTACAAATAATATTTTAGTGGTACCAAATCTCAAAGCCACAATTGGGTAACGGAACATAATAATTAAAATTTAAAAGCAACTTAACTGCAAGTGGGATGATGAGTAGACTGCTATTTACAGTCTTAAGTTAGATGTTTGAACAATAACTTTTTTATCCAACTGTATGCATACGTACAAGGGTCGTTTGATAAATATGGTAAATGGCACACAAATGGCAACACTTCGAAGATATTAGTCCATCTCCATTTTGTTCTATCCTTCAGATGAGCTTGTATCGATTTTTAGTTGTGTGTGCTGTATAGGTAAAGTTTGACAGCCATCTGAATCTGTCACTGTCGCAAGCAAGTACTCTTTTCACCGGGATAACGCGCCATCTCGTAAATCGACCGTAGCAATGCCAACATTGCACGAATTTGGCTTGAAATTGATTCCTCATACACCCTATTCCTCAGACTTGGCCCCGTGCGACTTCTTCCTGTTTCCGAAGTTAAAAATTTGGCTTGGTGGAAAGAAATTTTCGTCGAATGAGGATGTCATGGACGCCGTCAATAACTATTTGCATAATTTGGCAAAACCGACTTTTCCACGGAATGAAAAAATTTTTTTAAATTACAATGAGGATACATATTTTCATGCTGTATATATTTTTTTCCAAGGGTTTAATTCTATTTTTAAATGCAATCAAGCACTTCTAAGTATTTATTTTCCATATTCCTGCACATTATACCTTCCGTTGAGTGTCACAACAACTTCACACTTTGGCTTTCGCGTTTTCTATTTGTTAAAAATAAGAGCATAGTAATATAAATAAATGCATTTTTTGGTATTTAAGGATAAGTTTCTTATTTTATTTGAACAATGTGAGCCAGTTTTTTCGGTTGGATAGCTCAATTTTTAGGCTAGATCGTATTTAAATATTATTTTTTTTTTTTTAAATCAAATGCTTGCATGTATCTCTTAAGATTTTAGGTCAAACAAGCCGGATCCTGCTTACAACTTTTTCCATTAAGAAATCTCTTTCATTAACATATGCAATCCAACATTCTATATGTTAAGGCATTCTACATACTCCTTCAAATCCTTATGTGGATGTGCAATTGTTATTAAAATTTTACTATACATTATTTACGACTGTTGTATAAATATTATAGATTACCGTCGGTTTTGTCACTAGTCAACATGATGTAAGACTAATGCATGATATGTGTTTCCTCCTGTCCCCTACTGAACGATTAGAAATGGATTCGTCTTATTTTTGAAGATGAATTTCCACACAGCTAATAGGAATGAGAATTGCTACAAAATTATTACAGCCGCGCCCTGTTCTAATCTGTTAATATATTAGGTAATGTACAAGGTGAGAATCTTCCATTTTTCTACGGAATTCCTAAATTGTGGGAAAGACAGCTAGCATACTTAAAGAATTAAATTGGTTCTCACCGTTATCTCCACAATAGCCTTCGCGATTTTCCGGTACACCCTTTTTTATTTATTTATTTATTTATTTATTTATTTATTTATTTATTTATTTTTTTTGATTTACCAAATGCATCAAACTTTGCATGGACGGTCACTTCACCAGGAATTTACTACAGACGAGTTTTTCTCCTTTCAAACTTGAATTATAAAAACCACGGAATATATTATTGAGTTTCGGTGGATTTTTTAACCCAGTTTTCCCATCTTCGTGGAAGTCCATCTCGTCAATTTATGTACCACAAATGCTTGACTGAATCGTCAACTTGTGGAGAAAAGTTTTCACTTCCACCTGACAAATTCACGAATCGTATCGATTAAATATAAAGAAATTCACTGACAGATTGAAAGGAGAATATTGAATAACAAACAAAATCTCTGGCAGTCGTCTTAAAGATCGCAAACTTGTGTTAGTGGTTTTATAAATAAACGTGAAGTTTCTGAATTAAGCTACAGGTCTTCGCTACAGTAACGTTCCTAAAACAAAACCGTAGAAATCCTGTAAGTAGTGGATAGTTAATTCAAAATTAAATGTTGAGATTTTATAATTGATGGTTTGCTTCCTCCCTGTTTCCTTCAAAGGTTAGAAATTGATTCAATCTTAATTTTTCAGTAAGTTTAAAAGAGAATTGCTAGAAAATTATTGCTAGAAGCCTCGTCCGGCTCCAAGCTATATTAGGAGCTCCAAGTTATATGTATCTATGTGAATCTTTCATTTTTTTATGGAATTTCTAAAAAGTGAGATAGATAGCCACCAAATTTAAGGAAATTAAATTGGTTGTTATCACCCTTACTTGCACATTGCGTGATTTCTCGGAATACGATTGATTTCTTTTTTGTTTGTTTGAATCATAAGATACAAGCATGAAACTTCACGAACAGTTGCTTCATGGTTGTCAATGACATATAGACATATGTTGACTATTTAAAAATTGATTTGGTATGACAATACTACGTAATATTCGAAAAATGTATTATTGATTTTTTTGTGAAAATAGGAAATTTAATATTAATAATTACATAGTAACAATAGATAGAAAGTACTAATTATCAAATAGAATCTAAAGTGGAAAAATGTAAAAATAATTTATTTTTTTTATGTACTATAAAAATTTTGTAATTTGAGCATTTTAGATGGACAATTTTAAACAAATAGCCTCATATATAAGTAAACATTCAGGTCCTTTTTTTTTAATTCTTGAAAGCCATTTCCTGTAAAGATGGCGTGTAATTCTGATTTATAACCTCTACGAAAGAACCGCTGATTACAAACAAGGAAAAGTTAGGAAGAAGATCTAAGTGGAGATGGTGAAAATGAAGAAAAGTTCTTAACCAAACTGAAGTTGAACAGTTTACCAAAGGTAGGCCATCGGGATTCGGGCCATGTCGGCGGAGAGGGTGGGGGTAGGCGTGGGACGGCAGACAAGGAAATCGAAGCGGGAAGCGGGGGATTGTCCTCCCAGTTGCTACCGCCCTCTTGGGGGTCGAATGACTCGGCGGGAAGTAGGATCGTTGCCCCGGTAACCAATGGAACACTGCGATGCATCATGGGAAATGGGATAAGAAAGAAAAGAGAGGGGCTTTCTTTTTTTTCTTTTTTTTGATTTTCTATTATGATTAAAGAATTCGCCGCTTTTTAGCTCCCTTTTTCTTTACGTCAAGTACAAATATCTCTCTTTCGGCGTTTAATACTTGCGGGCAAGTGATGCTATTGATCGTTCTAGAAAAGAGAGGGGATTTCGTATATTGACTTCAGAGATTAATGTTTTGCAGTATTTTCACCTTTAAATTCTCAGAATTCTATAAGATGTAAAGCAATAATCGGATAAAGAATTTCTTTTATTACTAAGTTCTGTTTTCATTATTTGTTTTCATCAAAAAAAACCTACTTTAATTCAAATTAATTTTAATTCTTCTATTGAATAATTAGATTCATTAAAAAAATACTTCAGTAAATTACATTACTTTATTATTTGTTTTATAAGGACTATAATTAATTTTATAAGTAAATGCTGTAATATTTGTATAATTCTTTAGTTTCATAATAATACAATGTTCAAACACCAAATATTCAAACTTTAACGTAAAAAAAAAATGCTATTCTTAAATCTATTAGTGACTTATGAGTCTATATTGAAGTAAGAGTAATATCACTTCAATTGATATTTTCGAAATGCCTAAAGGGAAAGATTAAAAAAAAAAATTAAAATTATCCTACCACAGGCCTCTATGGCTCTTAGGGAATTAAGTTGGACCAGGTGTTTATCCTGACGCTCACCGCTCGCCTTTAATATTGAGAAAAAAAAAACCGGGCCCCATTTGATTGAGGGCTGAGTGAACCTTAGGATTCATCTGGAGAAGAAACAGGAAAAAGTCACCGACCTCCATCGGGATTGAACTCTGCTCCTCTAGAAGAAAAAGATTAGCTTAATTGTAGCATTTGCTTGAACTTTTTTTTTCTTTTCGCTTTTTTATTAATTTTGCAGAATTTATTATATCTTGGGTGCAGTTTTGCAAACAACGAACATTATTTAAAGTTATTAGGAGATATTTTTATTACTTCACAGATAATTTTATTACATTTTTTCACATAGTTATACAAAATAAATTTCGAATTAAATAAACAAATAAAGTATGAAAAACATGTATAGTACAATAATAGGAAAAAACATAGAATTTATGAAGCAAAGTTCATTCGTGAGTCAATTAAATACTGCTTTTTGTATTTCAGTTTGACGAAACTCATCACGAGTAAATCAAAATACCTGCAAAATTTAGGCAAATGGGCTTGAAAGGGGACGTGAGATATAAAATATCTCATTAATTAAGATTTTTAAATATTTTTTGTATTTCATATTAATAGAAATAAAAAAAATTATAACTTTCAAACAATGTTTTCAAGTAACTTTATCTACTTCGATAAAACATTAGGCATAGATATGTATTTATGTTTTGAAAATTATGAAAATGAATATTTCCAAATTCAGCACACTATTACAGAGAATGCAAAGACGGCAAAAGCAATATGGCTGACGGCACGGAAACAACTAAATCCTCTCTAATTGTAGTTGAAATTTCAAATTAAATCCAGCTTTTCCAGCAGTTTGTGAAGATATAATATTACTTCTATTGAGTCCCATTTAAATTGCTTTAAAGTTATTAAGAGCAAGATTTTTTTTCGTTTTAATCTATTTAATTACACCAATAAAGTATGTCTAGCCAAACAATAAAAAAAGAAATAAAAAGATATTCTGCTATCTAGTGCAATAAAAATTAATTAAAATATAGAGATAAAATAATTTCAAATAACGAAATTTACTCCGTATAATCAAAGACTTTGTTCTAAATCTTCCTTGACGTGTACATATACTGTATATATATTTTATTATTTTTTTTTAAATTTAGCCACCTGTCTTGTGCTGTCCATTGGTCACTGTCTAAGTCGACACGGAGAAATTACCGTCCCATATCTGTGACCATCCGTCTATTTTATCTGTTCCTTTGTGACTTAATCTTTCTTTCGTCAGGGCGAACTATTACACTTTGAGGGGGAGGTAGGGCGTTCCATTGGGAACACGTGACCACCAGCTCCTTGTCAACAATGTCTGGGGAGGAGGAAAAATAGATTGCGTGATCCTTAGAGAATTAGATAAATGCTTGTTATTTGATGGATATCTGCTCACGACCAACCCCATGCAACTTCTTTTCTATACAATGGATCCTCAAAATGCTGTCGAGTTGTTATCTCACGTAAAAAGAAGAAGAAAACATGTATCTCTAAAAAAATAGGTAGCAGAGATATTGACATTAGCAGCCATAAAATTTAAGAGTTTTTATTTATTTATTTATTTATTTATTTATTTATTTATTTAATATTTAAAAAATATATACATATTTGGTTCCTTACACTTAAGCGTATCCAATTATTGCATTTCCTAGAATCCAATTTAACGTGTATCGGGATATTCAGAAGTCCCATGTTTAACCTAACCTTAATATTAGCCTAATGCTGTATATTTTTCGAATCATTCATAATAGCATGTAAACATATTACATTAACGTTTTTTTCATGGATGATGGCTTAATGGGAATTATGAATGCATTTCATCTTATCCGTATATTATCCAGATAGACAAAAATGTGCTTGAAAATTGTTGTTCCTTTGTAACATATGCACGTCATTTGTTTTATTTATTTAGGCTTAATCGTATTAAAATAAACATAAAAACAATGTTTAACCTAATGCTGCGTATTTTCAGGTTCTTTCATAACATCATATAAGCATCATTACATAAACATTAGATACATAAAGGAAAAAAACTTAAGGAGATTCTACATTAATTAAATAATTGTACTAAAAGCTTCTTTTTTTTATAATACCATTACTTCCTGCTTCCAGCAAATTCTTTTCATCGAAAAAGCTATGAAAATCTGACAGGAAGAGAGGGAAGTATCAACAATCTTTTAGTAACTTTACAACAACGAGGTTCGGTTCTCATATGCGTTTCGTGATGGTGGACGATCCGCGCGCTTTGCAGGTTTTCTCAGGGTTCTCCCATTTCCCCTGCACTTCTCCCATCATTCTTTCTCAGTCTTTCTCTCCGTCTGTCCTTATTTCCGTGGGATAGCACAATAGATCAATGGTCGCGGTGCTCGTCTTCCATGCCACCCACACTCACCACATAACATAACATAACATCAACAAAAATCTAAATTTAAAAAAAATACTTGGGTTTGTCTTTCATACACTAGCAAATAAAGCATTTATATTTCTTTTAATGTAAGGACTTACTGCTGGGTCCAAATTTTGACAAAAATTATTAAAGCTTCTTCAATAACAAATAAATACTTACAAGATAATATTAAAATTATATTCTAATACAACGTATTACAATGTATCTTTATTGGCGACAATTAACAAAAGATTTTTTATAGATTCAGCTTTTGTCAAAGATAAAGGTTTCTTTTGCTCAAAACGTAATTTAAGCTATTTTGTCTCACATTTTGAGCTGTGCGATGTACATTAAGATGAGGTGAAGTGAATGCGATTTCATTGAATCACTAGTTAAAATCATTTCAAATCATCATATCTTTGTTGATCATGAAAACATAATTTTAAGTATGAAACTGTTAAATATTTAGCACTTGTAATTCCTTATTATTTTTTGCGCATAATTATCGAAATTCAATTTACTTAATTTCTAAAACAGTCAAAGCTTCAGAATAAGATCATAGAATCCATACAAGTAATACTTAAAAAATTAGAAAAGACTAAATCAAGTATTATTTAGAGAATCTATTGGGTTTAGCAGCAATCCCAGAAAATCCTTCTGACTGTCTGTATAAAAAAAAATCATTTATAAAATCATTTATAAAAATCATTCATATGAAAAAACTATTTTTGAAAAAGTGTCCTTTTTCAAAAATAGACAGTTTTAATTCTAAAAAAAAAAATAATGACAATATTAAAAATAAAATCTTATAACATTTTAATTAGATGTCTTTAACATTCGAAGAAAGTGTCCAAATTTTGAATTGAAATAACAGGAAAATAGGGAAAGATCATATCTTGAAATATTGTTTATTTTAAAAATTATATAAAAGGAATATCAATAATCATGGATAAATAAAAATAAGGAATTGTAACCACTAAACACTTATCGCTTTCAAATTTCAAATTTCAGATTTTTATCTGCATTAGCCAAACAAAAAACAAAATGATTTGAAATGACATTGATTCCAGCTTCACCTTCACCAATTGAGGCGTAGATCAAAGCAAATACTGTGATATTTTTTTGTAGATATTATAATTTTTTTTTTATAAGTTTCATTAAATGTTGCTTGTATGGAAGAAGCTTCTAACTTTCATGAGTAAGAATGAAGTAAAAAAAGAAAGAAAAGAAATAGAATGAAAGAAAGAAAAACTGAAATCGAAAAGGACAAAAAGAGGCAGTTACGGTTGATTTGACTCCGGCAAAAAGAAAAAAACAATTGTTGTTGTTGCACTGGTTTGAAGAAACCCAAGCATTTTATTTTTATGTTTTCGGATTCAGGAAGGTTCGAGATATTTCGATTGATGGCTTTAAAGGGGATAGACTCCTGATTTTTATTCATATCGATAGAATCCATCAATTCTAACGACAAATATTCCGAGAAATATGGAATAAGAAAATTGTATGCGTCTTTTCAGTATTACTCTCTTTGTGAAATTGCTAACGTTCCTTCAGTCTTTGATTGGGAATGAAAGCACATTCTTGCGACATTTCATTACTGCAGCAAATTTGAAAGACCTAACATAGGAGAGAAAAAATTTTTTTTTTTTTTACTAAACGTTGATTGCCTGGATGTGAACAATAAAGATTTGATTTCCAATTCTTGTAAATGTTTCATACTGCAATTTATATAAAATCATGTTAAGAAATGAAGTTTCAGCCCCTAAGTAGAAATTTTGGAATTAACAATTAATGGAATTTACAGATAAAACTCTCAAACCTACGCTCATTATTCAAAGAATTTGATAGAAAAGGAAAAGTGTAATGTTAAATCTAGTGTTTTGAAGTCAAAGTGAAGTATTGTATTTTAAGAATAAATATTATTTATGTAGTTTTATTTTTAATCATTTTTAGAAAAATTGCCTTTCCAATTTGGGTAATTGGTGAGAGATTGTAATCTTCACATTGCATCTAAACAAGGAAGAGATCTAGAATTTCCTAAAATATTTTTTTATTACATTTAACGACAACGTACTGAAGAAGGCTAGTAGGATTCTCGTGTGTGTGTAACGTCTTCTACAGCTTAAACCAGGAGTCGGAGTACTTTGAGTTATATTTCGTTGGACTTCCCATGACCTGAAAATTGGGATAAAATCCGACTTCCGGTCCAGGCAACTTACGATTTCAGCTGGCCACGACCTGGTCAGGAAAATAGTGGTAATTTGTCAAAATTATCCTAGTGATCCTGACAGCAAAATCCAGTGGTCACTTTTAGAAACTTTGATAGATTGTGAAATGTATACGGTTACTTGATTTTGTGTTTATTACAAAACTGTGTTTGAGCTATGGAGGGAGGTACACACACACACAGACGGGGACTCCTAATAGTTAGCCTTGAAAGGGAGTTGCAAAAAAGACAGGTTTGAAATAGACGAAAGTCAAACTAATTTCTGACCCATTTTAACTATTTGAAATTTTATTCTGTGTGGATTCTTGACGAGAAATTAGCTTGTGAAGACAACAAAAATTAGAAAAACATTAGAAGAAAAAGCATTAGAAACAAAGACTTGAATCAAGCCACTAATTCCGCTTGCTTTGATACGATTAATTAATGTATTTAAGTATGTTAAGTAATTAAGTTTGAATTAATGTTTGTCACTCAAGAAAAAGTTTCTATTGTTTATTTCACAAAAAAAGAAAAAAAATTGTTATTTCTAAGCAGCAGGTATTATAATTTAAAAGTAAAGTTTTTTTGTTTTTGTTTTTTTTGTTTTTTCATGACATTAAAATTTTACGAAAAAAAAAAAAAAAATTTTTGAACAACGTTTTAAGGAAAATAGACGAAGTTCTTTCAAGGTCTTCTTGTCATCTTTGTCGTTTTTGAAGAAACCTAATCTTCCATTTGAGTTTTTGTTAGGTAGTCATTTACACAATGATTTCGTAACTCTAATAGGAATTTACTTTTTCTTAAAAGAAATACTAATAAAAATGTTGCAGATCTATCAACATTCAAGACGTATCACGAAGGGTTGATGAGAAGGCGGCCCTCTTAATCATCAGCAAATGGGATTACTTTGAGAGGGTAAGGAGTCCAGGCAGCCCCAAGAGGTAGCTGATAAAGTAGAAGTCATGTGCATCTCCGGCCATCTAATTAATAAGGTCCCCCACCCTCTACTAGAGGACTAATATTTATGAAACATAGAAAGTGTTTTAACCCATTTTCTCTTTGAGTAGAGAAGCGTCTCTCTTCATATTCCCATGAGAGTAATCATTGTCGACTTCGGCTTCTTGCTTCTCAGATGAGACGATGACGCATGGGATTCCTCTTTCTGCTGTTAATCCAACCAGTTTTAACGTAAATCCAATGGCTTCTTTCCCACTTGCATTTCAATCTCAGAAGCCTTAGTTGAGACAGGCAAAGAGCTGATAAAAAATATGGCGGTTTTTGTCAGCTTTAGTACTTTTAAAAACTCTCGTCCACAAGCACCAACCTTAATCTGTACAATACAGGAATTTAGTGTTGCTCAGCAGAGAAATTTCGATATAGTTTAGATTTCTTAAAAAGCTACAATTTCAAAGATAATAGCAGCAGTAATTTTAATGCAAAAGAAAAGCAGCTGTTAAATTATTACCAAATAAGTTATATATCGCTACCTGTTTAAGATTCAAGAAACTGACATAAATATGATATGTGATTACATCCCTGATTTTATTTGTATATATATTTATTTATGTACTGGAAACTTCTTAAATTTTCATTTTTTTTTCTCATTTCTGGAATTCCTTAGTTTTCGGTTTATAAATCTAGTAAAGCTACAGGATCTTAAGGAATTTTCTGTATTCTGTTATCTGTAAGGGGTTTCTGTAAGGTACATAGGACATTATATAGTAATCACGCAGTCGTATTTCATTTTTAGATGATAATAAATATTTAAACAAATAAATATTACATCTGATGTTGTGTATTCCTCAAATAAGACATTATGTTATGTAAGTAATTTATATCTTAAATTACTTAAGTAGTATAATCGATGTAATCAATATTCCGTTCACATAAGCATTTCCCAAATGCCTATCAAAAATTAGCACTTGTTTAAATTTTAATATTACGTTTTTTTTTAATACATTAAAGTACATTTTTTATTTGGCTTATACTTAAAATATGATTAGATCTAATTATATTAAAATTATTCAGCACGAGAAAGCGAAAATGTAAAAACTTCAACTAACTTTTGTTGCAAAAATCATATCCCGCTAAATACTAAACATTTCAGAAATATTTCATTTTAAGAAATTACAAATCATGTATTATTTTTTAAGATAAAAAAAAAACATTGCTTTGTAAACATCTAAAAGAATTCGAAAACTTTTTATATTTTTTTAAATTTAGTTGTTTTTGTTTTTCCTTTTTTTTTATTTTTTGCGAAAAGAATTTATTAATGATTTCAATATAGATACCAAAGATACAGATTTACTGATCATATATCTAATATAATAACAATTGTAAATCTTAGTGATTAACTCTATTTAAACTGTGTTTGATTATAGAGATCGAAGAGAAAGTCTTTATTGTACCTGATGGAATTGAATTAGGTTTATTTTTAAAGGTTAGGATATAATTGAGAATGGTTTGAGTTAGTGTTAATGCAGCGTTTTCCAATAGGTCCAGCTCCTTGTGAAATCGCTTTCTTGCTGACTGTCGCAATGCATCTGTTTGCTCCATTGCTGTAGCTGTCATTTGCCAGATGTCTCTGATGCTTTGAGAACCATTGAATGTCAGCAAAGGTGTCGTAATGCCTTGTCCACTGTGTATTTGTGTCCACTATGTTCAAATATTTGCTCTTGTCAGAATATATTGTATCTTAACAGCTTTTATATTTAACAGCATTTCCAAAGGTCAATAATTAAAGAGCTGTTTAGAAAGTTTTGGTTTGTGAATTCACATATTAAAATTCTAGAAACTTACTTTTAAAAGGTTTTGTCAACTGAGATGTAGAGTTTTACTACTTTAGCCAAGGTATAAACAGGGGTCTGCCACAAAGTTTTACAATGATTATTACATCCTGACATTTTTTTTTGTTAGAATTTACATTTAATATTGTATTTTTGAATATAGCATCGAAATTTAGCATAAAAGCATAACAGCAGAGAAAAATGGTGAACTTCGAATAATACTGAAATGCACTTGGTGTAGCTTGAACGTTTTCGCTTTAGTACTTGAATGTTACTGAATGAAAACAATTTACTTTGGAAAAATAATATTGTGTTATAATGCTTTAAACTGCAATTGTCGGTATAACAATTCGCATTATACTGAAACCGTAATTAATAGCTTTGGGAAAGCAACAGGCGACTTAGTTAGGTTTTGCTGAATATGCAGTTTCTTAATCAAATAATTTCCTTGAACTCTTGCCACACTGCCAAGACTGTAAAACATTATTCCCTTTCCGATTAGCAAACCATGTTGACTCATCTTCAGAATTATTTTATTGAACTAATTGGAAAGAAAAATAAATCATCTTTGATATTAATAATAACTGCGTTTGCTAGACACTTCATTGATGACAGATATAAGGGACACGAGTCTTAAGTTAGCACTACATTCAGGGCCAGTCCAGAAAGAGCAAATATTTGAACGTCAGTGGCCCGAACGTAAAAGATGACCATTACGACCTCTTTGCTGACATTCAACGGTATTGGAGCTTCTGGTAGATGACATCTTTAGCGGTAAACAATAAATAACAATTAATTTATGACACCATAACGTAGAATAGGATAAAGGATAAGCTGAAGTATTATCTAATTCTTAACTTATATTTTAAGGCTTTAACTTACATTAACACAAAATTATTTTAATTGGAAGTTACTATCTATCGTAATGATATAACCTTTGAAGAAAAAAAATAAATACAAGAAAAAGGTGTAATTCTTAATAGAAATTTCTTAATAATTTTTCGTAACTGTTCATGGAAGAAATATTCATATTATCTTCTGGAAACTTCTAAACTAAGTATTACTATATTACTACTACATCAAGATATTACTTTTAGCAGCTTTCTTCATGAAACTTTTGATCAAAACATGCAAAGAAGAAAAAGTTATTACTGTTTCAGTCCTTAATGATTTTTTTTCGTAATTATACATAGAAGTATTTTTATTCTTTTTCTAGAAGCTTCTGAGCTCATAGCACTACATTTAAACCTGTGCTTGGAGAAGTCTCTTTGTGTGGATTCTTTTTCGGAAATGCATCCGTTTCCTATATTTATTCAGTGTGTCTCATATAATTATGTGGGTCGTGAATACTGAAGGAGGCTGGTCAACCACCACCGCTACCCTCTTTTCATTCCCCATGCCAAATTTAGTGGGTGTAAGAATGGGTCACAGGAAGAAGCCCAGATAAAAATGAACTTGTCCATGCTTTCCCCCTCCTCTGCATCATCATTTACTATTTAAACACTGAGAGGGTGGGTAACCATAGCGACGGGCACTACCATCCGTCCGGATGGGGAGGGCAATGCAAAGCAGATTCCCCGCGGTATCTCTTTGATGTGGAAATCATTAGATGCAAGGACTTATCTTCTCTCTTTGTTTGGATTTATTTTATTTTTGTCTTTTTAGAGGCATCGCAATGTCTTTATGGTAGCGATGCAACACTCCCACAACTCAATTTTGTTTCTATGAAATAAGAATTGCAACTGGTTTTTATTCAAGGACAGGGGGAGGGGTGATAAGAAGCGCTAATAAAATGGACGCTTGGTGTGTAATTCTGCTGCTCTGAAAGAAGTTAATCACCTACATCAGTTTACTTTTCGCCTAAATTTAGCATCAGCCATTTCTCATTTTGCCTAATTTATTTGTCTATCTTAATAATATACATTTGAATTCGATTCAGTTACAATAAATAAATAAATCGTTGTAGCAATATCTTTTTTTTTTTATTTTTTTGAAATTTCATAGTTATTGTTGTTACTGTTTCAAAAGCGACTTTGTCTATGCTGCTCCAGAAAGAAGTCAATTAACCGAGCAAATTGAAAACAATGGACAGAAAGAGAGGGAGAAGGTGAAGAAAATTCCACAGGCAATTCCAAGAATTCGAACGGAAAGGGCAAAAAAAAAAAAAAAGTAACTTAAAAAAACATTCATAACTTAACAGGGATTCGATGCTGCTGAGCCGCAACCCGGTCGCTTCCCAACAACATGAAATGCCTTGCAAATGTAATGTATATGGTGTACCTTATAAACGTTGGTTATTTTTGATTTAATTCCAAAATTTAAATACTTAATAATTTAAATATATAAATATTGCTTTTCTTTCTTTTTCAAAAATTTGTCTTACTATAGAATTTATTTGTTTTTAAATATTAAAACGGTTTACCATCCTTTTTTAATATATAAATAAAAACAGTAATTTAAAGTAACATCAGACGTAAAAATAAAAGTACTCATCATGACAAAGGACAGAATTAGATGATTAAGTATTCCAATTAAAATAATAATAATAATGATAATAAAGACCCGCCATATTGTTTTTGCTGGGGAAACCCAAGGTTTGAAACATACAAACATAATAATAATAATAATAATAATAATATCATCTAATTTAAGTCATTACTTTTTTAACGAATTATTTTCGCTAAAAATCCAAATTTACTTTTAATTAGAGAGATTTTAAATTTAAGCCAACAGTAATAATAAGAAGAAAAGAATTGATTTTGCGAAGTTCGCAGAAATCAGAAATGCCTAAATGATGGCTTTTTACGACAGTCGAAGAAATTCAATAGGGACTATTGAATTACGGAACTAGGGGGAAGGATGAAATAGGTGAATTACGGAAATAAGGGGAAATAGGGAAGGAGATAATAAATAAAAAGAAGAAAAAGAGATAACAGAAGAAGCATACAAAGGAACAGACAAGGGAAGAATAACAAGAGATCTTTGTTAAACAGTATTTTATTAAAAAGAATTTCAAGTTTAAGTTTATTATATTTTTTATTTAGAAAGAAATTCATTTAGAAATTCAGCTAAACTGTCTATGATAATTTTGCATTAAATCAAAAAGAATGGTCGCAGAATCTTTATCATATTCTACTCTATTTCTGATTACATTCATGCTATGTATCTCAGATATACCAAACATAGCAAACCTCAAAAGGAAAACGGATTGAAGTAGGGGAAGCGTATTCCAAATTGTTTTTCTACTATCTTTCTTAGTTTATCTAGTAAGTTAGTTTATTTTGTGCGCTCAAATATTTTGCTGCACAATAAGACATATCTCAAAAAAGCTCATATTTTTCGAAAACATCAATATATTTCTAATTAATAAAAATGTCGTAAATTTCCGTCAGTTGCATTTTATGGTGGCTTATTATGAAATATTTAAAGCTTTGACGTTTCTTTAGTATGAATGAAAGTTTCAGAGCGTTACTATGCTTTGTTAGCAATATTTCTTAAACAAACTTATTAATAAAAAAAATCATGAAATTATAGAGCATTTAGGAACAGTTATTAAGCTGTGTCATAACATGTATTCTTGAAGATAAAGAACTATAATCGAAACTTGGCGCAGCTTAGCCACAGATGCTTTTGCGCCATTAAACTCTACTAATCAACTGTAATCGAAATAAGTTCTCTTGGTGCAATTGCGTGAACTAACGATAACGATATACTGTATTAGAATATTAAATTTATTTTCGCCTGTAAATAAATTTACGTAACCGAAAGAAATGGGAGAGAATATTGTATGAATATTGAAAAATCAAGTAGAAAAAAATATAGGAAGAAATTTATTAAGAATACAATAAAGCGAAAATAAAGTAAGAACACTGTAGATAATAACCTGGAATCCAGGTCCCAGGTCAATCATTTAAAATAATGAGTTTTCCCGAAGTCGAGACCTAGCTAAATCGCTTTATTGCACTCGAAACAGTAGATTTACCCCATTTCATCAAAATCTTTAGACCCGTTTTCAAGATAAAATTTAAAAGAATTGATCGCTTTCTATAAAACTATTGACATAACAAATGGATGCACCAATAATGTTTACGATTTTTCGCCTATATTTGACCAATGGTCAGTTCGATTTTAATTTGTTTACCTAGATATGAATCACAGACGTAAACTGATATGGCTAGATCTGTAAACCTATATCTTAATATCCGTAATATTGTAGCAAGATTTAAGATAATACATTTCAACTTTGTTCAATAGAATGTTCTTAATATTTTCTGTTTCATTGTCTTTCAAAGAGTTTGTTGTTAGAAGCTTCTCTACTTCCAAAATTTCCTCACTCTTTCAACTGCAACCTATTGAACTTTAAAAAAGAACAAATGAATAAGAGAAGTAGATGTACTTATTCCAATTAAAATTCCAAAACTACTTTTTTTTTCGATTTTAATTATTATTTTGGTAATTACTCGAGATAATATTCAATTTATTTACTTTGAAAAATTTTAGAACACCACATTTAATTTATTCTATTTTTCATTTACTCATCAAAATTTCTATTTATCTTTCCATTAGGTTAAGTCAATATTTAAACAGTTCTAGTTGTTGATTTATAATTAATTGGTAGAAGTGTATTGGACTATTCTTTGCAGTCAGGACAGAAATTAGTTGGAAAAATCTGAATTCTAAAGAAATAAGTTCGTTATTGAGAAATGAGTTAAATTCATCTTGAGTTAGCAATTAAAAGTTTAATTTAATCCAGAAGAATAATTTCAGATTTGCAGTTAATAATTTAAAATGAAATCAATAAGTTTCGGAAGTCAATAAAGTTCATCATTTCTGAATAATGGTTAAAAAAAGTTAAATAGAATGCGCTATGTATAAAGAGGAAGCAAAATTTGCTTTATGACTTATCATTGATTGTTAATTGGTTGAAATGAAAGTAAAAAATTATCTAAGTTTTGACATTTGTAAAATTTATTTATCTATTTTTATAAAATTTTATGGAAAAGAAAATCCTTCCTAAGACCTTAAAACTGCATCTATCAATATTATTGTTAAATGCATTACTTTAACATCCGTATTCTACATCCATTAAATATATTTAATAAATAACTCGTCATATACTTGTAAATGAAAGAAGCAAATCATGTACAGAAGATTGTACTAAAAAAAAAAAAAAATAGATATTATCATGGAGTTTACTCTCTCCATATTACTATTTACCATGTTAAAGAAAGTACAGTGTAAAATAGTTAATCCGCAGGTATCACACTTTGATTTTTAATCATTTTTCTTACATGTTTAATATAAGTACATGGTAAGATGAAGTACATAATCATAAAGGCTACATTATATATACAGATAAATCCATATATAAATTTAATTTCTGTAAACTTGTACGAGGTTTTATATGACGAATATAAGAAATTGGTTAAATAGTATGAGACCTATGGGTGAAACTTTTATATTATCAACATGATATTTTTCACAACAATTATTCATTGAAGATCTACAATGAATTGTTGCAAAGGTTCAATAATGAAACAGCCCCCTGTGTCTGTACGTTTAGTCTATTTTTTTGTTGCCAATGTGTGAATGTGGACATCCTTGCAAGAGAATCGAAATTACTGATGCACGTAAGAAATACTTGTAAATGAAATACTTACATTATGCTAAGAAATACTTCATGAGAAATACTTTATTTTTTACTAACTTGTAAGTGAGAAGCAATTCATTTATCTAAAAAAAATTGGTGATGATTATCTAATAATTCGTAGGCGCGTTTGCAGACCTTTCTCTTGAAGCACAAGACGCAGGTTTCTTAATTGTCAGTAGTTATTTCCTCTTTACTAGACCAAGGGGACACTGGTTGAAGTTAAACGCAATAATCCGAAAACTAAGACATTCACAACTGGTACCGGAAGTGAATCGACTCCCCAATTGAAATTTAATGCTTTCTTCTTTTTTCCCCGCCCCTCTTTTATTGCTTCCTTTGCGTTGTGCATATATATATAAACCACAGGCGGATAAGAAACCACAAAAAGGTCTGCCTTTGGATCTTTCTTATTTTTTTACTTATCGTAATGGTCAAAAAATAAAAAAAAAGAGGAGGGCTCATATGGTGCCGTCTGTTGCCAGAGGGCAAGCCGTACTCTGAACGGAAGTCTGGTTTACCCCAAGATGGTATCTAGGTTTCCCCTCGCTTGCACTGCATGTCTTTTTGGACAATAACTCTTAGCTTTACTTTGCAGTCTCTCATCTGGAACTTACGCCAACAATAAGATAACACCAGGAACAAACGACCCGTCTTTTTCTTGACCCCAGGGGTTTTAGGATTTTGCCATCGTAGCAAAGGGTCGTTGCTCGGTAGTTGGTTCCGACTGAGAGAGTGTGTTTACCGAAAATCTTATTTTCTTCTTTATATTTGTAAAAAGAACTTAATATTTGTTTCGAATGGAATTTCATTTCGGATTTCTGAAGAAAACAATTGCAAACACTTCGTCACTGTCAAATATTTGCAGTTAAGGAAAGATTCTCAAATATGTTTGCTAAAATTAAGAGAAAATATTTAATCGTAAAGATTTCGGATTTAGTTTATTTTTTATTGTTATTTTTGAAATTGTTGTTCTCTTTGGGCTACTTATTGAGTACGTTTCATAAAAGCAACAAATATCTTCATCTATTTCTCAGTCAGGCTGGTCTGCCTCTCCTTGAGAATGAATTAGGCGAAGATTTTGAAAGAATTTCATCCATTTCTCAATTAATTACTAATCAAAATAAATGCTTTTGAAATAAAAAAATGTCACTATCGTAATAAATTATCGATACTTATTATTATTCTTTTCTAAATAAATATCTATGTTATTAATAACGTAGCTTATTGAATCAGTTGATTAAAACAATAACAACTATAATTTATCTATTTTTATAATTAATATTCTCTTTATTTAAATAAGCTATACTATACATATAAATTACTTATATATGATAAGTAATAATCATATAATTTTTGAATAGATTACTAACATAAAAACGTTGTAATTTATTTAAGCAATTTCCCCTCAAGCCTAATATAAGATTTTGTGTAGTCCTTCCAAATTTTTATTTATTTTATATTTATAGTTATATAAATAAAATTCAAATTAAAAGTGTTTTCGATTAACACAGTTTTTCTTCTTTTCTTATCTTGTTAATCGAATAACATCCACAACTCTTCTAGTATGCTTTACTGAAAGAAAATTTAATGTGTGCAAACGTTAATAATTTTTAAAAATTTTTAAGGACAAATTAAAAAAAAAATGTTTTGAAGTCGTATGAATATAAGTTTATTTAAAACTTATATTTATATGATTTCAAAACATACAAAAAGATACAATTAAAATTTTTCTGAAACTCATCTTATTTTCAGTTTTTATACCATGCATGGTTAACTAGCTACTGCAGGTTTTTTTCTTTATAACATTTATAAGACACCTTAATTTGGTTAGAAAAAAATGTGTTAAAATACAATTTTAAGTTGTTATATCTATATCCATCTATCTGTGACCACGATAACTCAAAAGCTATCTACCTTAGAAAGCTGACATTTTAGATGTAAGTGTAGGATGTTGTGAGGAAGACCACTGTTGATTTTGGAAGAAACTACGGGTTAAAAAAAACCATTAATATAATGTTTTTATTTATTTATTTTTTAAAATAGCCTTTAAAAATGAACTTTTCCCATAAGGGTATTGGAAACTTGCCAACAGTATCTTGTTTTTAATTCTACTTATAATGCACGTAACGTAATAATTATCCTTCGAAAGTACTCATTGTTGTAATATCTAATCTCTTGTGAATGAAGTCTTAGGTAGGAAAAAATATTACAATGCCAGGAAACTCAGGTTTCAAGTTTAGCGCTATAAATTACCTTTAATCCGAACCACCTGAGCTTCGGTAAGATTATCCTTCCTGCATTTTTGGGGGTCTTAGCATTTTAAACTATGATGGGGATAATAAAACCAATGAAAAGTACACTTCTAAAATATCCGTCTGTTTTCTTAATCATTAAAAATATTTGACCAAATTTTAAGTTACTTCAATCAACTCAATCTTAGTAATTGATTCAGACAACAACGTCTTATTTTAAATCAATTCAAAGTTCTCACAAACTCCTGATATACATCTACATATCTATCTAGGGATTAATAACAACATAATCTCAGAAATAATATAAGTTCTATAAGATGTTAAATTTGTGAAATTCAATAACATTTAGGATCCTTTATTTGTTATTGAAAAACCAAAAATCTCAATTATTATTGAGATTACTTAAATCTCAATTATAATTATTAAAATTAATCTTTCTTGTTTGTTCTTTGTAAGTAAATAAAAATTTTGATTCTTAAAAAAAAAAAAAAAACTGCAACAAGTTTTTGAAAGAATTTGTTTTAATCGTGCAAATGATACAATTGAAAATTCTTTGAAATGAAATCAAAGTAGTGGATTGCTAGAAGGAATGGCATTACATAACTATTCTTTCTAGGAATGCATTTCCGTTGATGCAAGGATTTCTGTGATACCGTCCCGTGGAATCGTACGTATTATGTTACAACGCTGTGATCTTGGTCGATGCCTTGGTGTGTCCTTTGCAGTTCGCAGCTGCATCTCTATCTAATGCTACTGTTCTGCTCGGAAAGCTTACATTAAATCCTGTGCTTCTGTACAACAGAAAAAAAAGTGAAAGTGTCGAAGCTTTACAGCAGAGTTACAAATTTTTACAGTTTGGATTTACAGTTTGTAATCATTTTTGTACTTTTACTCGAAACAATTATCAATTGTTTTTCATAATAAAAATTCGAAAATTTCAACACAGAGTAGGAAATTTGTAGTGCAGTTAGAGAAAGAAGAATACGTGTATATTTACTAATGTTTTAAATTATTTATACAGAATATGAACGTGTAGGATATTAAGCTGTGAAATTTTTGTTGATAAGAATAAATGCAGTTTTCCATTTGCAATATACCTCATTCGCAAATCGATTTTGCAGAAATACTATAAAACCATTATTTTGTGAATGAGCCCCACATATTTATTAGAATATGGGGAGGAATTGAAAATAAAAAAAAAAAAAAAATCAAAGGCAATGTGCTTCTTCAGTTTTTGCTGTTTTTTTTTTTTTTTTTCCATATTGTAAAAGCAATAATCATTAAGCCTGACCGATTCAGACTTTAAGATCACGGTTAACTGCCTAATAACGATTTTCAAGTATTTTTTTTCTTTGTAAACAACGGCAATGTATAGTGATCATTAAAATTGGTGATCTAATAGAAAGAAAGTTAGTCTACATCACTACAATCATTAAATCATCTAACAATCCACACAAATCTGAGCGGTCTATAATGTGTATAGCCTTTCTGTAATCGCTCGAAAACACGCAGGTGATTGTCTTGAAGTTCGGGATTATTAAAAGAATGGTAAAATTCTTGAAGAGAAAAGATGACGAATGTTGAGAGATTCCAGAGACAATGTCGATGATTACTCAAGTAATATTTTAAAAATAGATACTGCAGTATGTTTAAGCAAATCTGGTAGGTAGATGAGCATTCAGAGAGACATACAGTTACTATTTCTGCATATTTAATGTCAGAGTTGAACAATATTTCGATAATGAACGATTCAACTGATTCAGTTCTAAGTATTTTATACAGGTACAGTGTTTTAGTTGATGTACGAGATTAAAATTTCAGAAATCAAAGATGTTTATACTCAAATACGATATTCAACTTAAACATAATTTAGCTCTTCGTAAATTCCATTCGTAACAAATAAGTTTGTTAATTTTTAACAGACTACGTCAATAATTGATATGACGCTTACTCAAATTTATTACATCAAAATTGATTTTCTAATAATATAAGCGAAACAGTATACAACGTGAAGTCGATTTTGCGACTTTCAATTTCATTTCTTTCGTAACTCTTTATAATCTAAAAGGTCACTTGTTCTCTCTTGTTAGGAAGCGAAATTTGATCCGTCGATCCACTCACGATGATAACAATCTCGAAACAGTTCTTTACTAATTCCTATTAAGTAAAAAAAAAACAATCAAATTTCGCAAATTTTCTGTGCTCATTCGTGCTCTATTGCACATTAACTTACGTTAAAACGTAGCAGATTTGTTTCAAAAATTTCATACAAACTAGCAAAAAATAAATGCTTATGCTTATATTTTAATGATTTCGAGTCAAGCAACAAAATCGATAATCTCTCTCAGTTCTGAATTAATTTTAGCTAAGGAAAAAAAAAACTACAAAATGAATCAATTAGAATTTAATAATGTTTATCATTTAGCTTCATTAATTAATGTAAAAAAATTAATTGGCTGTTAATCAGGCTTAGGAAAGTTTAGCATTATGTAATTCTAAGTTTTTTGCAGTTTGAGGGTTGAGGTAGCTGAATTAACTCCAGTCTTTGGCTAATCCCTCGTCCTTAATCGCTGTATTGTGTTCTTAGTTTCTCCAGTGTTCATCGGCGCCATGTTGTTAGCATAGTAGTCATGGCAACCATTTTGTAATCGGGGATTATTGCTAATCTCCTGCCTCCATTCACACTTCCTACCATCAGGTGGCATCCTGCAGGTAATTTAATTGCACTTCAGCCCGTTGGAGTGGAGCTCTCTTTAACATAAGACCCGGAATTAACAAATATTGGCTCTAAAGATTAGGTGGGTGCGCTACACAGCTTACCTTCTAATATCGGGGCTGACTTCAGGCTGAGTTACAGCGCCGCTTTGCGGAGAAGAGCTTGAACCAGAACGACTTTGGTTATCAGGCGTTGGTTGTGGTTCGGAATCGGCAGGTCTAGATCGGTCTCGGGGTTGAATCCGGGTCACTTTGAGGTGACAGGATGATTATCTATCGAAATGAACAACGGACGAGGGAGTGGGATTGCGTTCGCAAGCAAACTCAACCAGAACGTAATTAAATTCAGTTTGTGAGGTTTGTTTTCTGAAACTAATGTTGCGCAGGTTTTCAATCGTTTCAATCGTTTACGAAAATCAAGAGTTCCTGATAATAGTGCTTCGCGTTGATCCATTGCTTTGAGAAGAACTTTTGATATCTTAGTTGGTCTTACGACAGGAATCCGTGTTCTGGCAAAACGCCATCACTATTAGCAAAATTATCTGAGTAGATTTCGTGTCATTTTCTTAAAATTCTTATCTTCTTTCGTTGTTGTTGTTCTTCTTTAATCAAGAGCGTAATTAGAAATTAAATAAAAATAACATGTTGACAATTCCTACAAATTAATACATTGTTTCTGTTTTGTGCTTAAATTGTATCAACGCAAACATTAAGAAAAGATAAATAACTATAGAGGACAAATGACAACT
>JAFIDM010000001.1:117078909-117118685 GCA_023159025.1 Thereuonema tuberculata | reverse complement strand
AAAAAAAATAAAAAAAAATAGGAAATTGCACGGTATTTTTATCGCTATGCCGATCGGCTTTAGTTGTCCCCTAGGGTCTGCCATGCAGACCGACGCCATTACCCCACGGTCGAGCAGTTCCGTGTGCAAAACACTCGGGAAAGCGGCAGAAGTGGTGCCGTTGAAATAGTCATCGACGGTGATTACACTTGCGAGTTATGGAAGGGAATCAATTGGGGAATGGCCTCACGTCTAATCAATACTCAGCTGATCTCCCAATAAATTTTAGGAAAGTCTCTCCTGGCATGCGCGGTTCCTCCAACCTATTTTTCTGTTTTCGATTTCCCACCTACCCATCCCCCTTTTCTTGGAAGATTGTATTTCTTGTTTGTAACGTTTCCAGAGGATTTTGTTTAAAAACTGGTTAATAATCGTGTTTTTTTATTTGTTATTTTTGCTGAAAGATTCCTGCTACAGTCTAAAACAAGTCAACTTGAGAGCAATGCTACATTTTGAATAAAACGTTCTATATCAACATAACTATTTTAAACAAATACTTATTGTTACGTAATAAATGCAACAACCATCACATCCATATGTGATGTTTCAATTATAATTATCAAACATGATGTTTCAATGTTTGTTTTTACTATTGAAGCATTTCTAAAAACCTTCACATACTGATCTCTTAAAATGGCTGTTGCCACGAAAGAAGCACAGAGACTTATCTGATTGGTGCTAAGTCAACTGTTCAGGTTTCAGCTTTTCTGAAGCTTAAACAGAAAGCTTACTTCCCATGTTAAGCTTTTGATTCAGGGTTGTCTTTGCGAAACCACATAACAAACTGATAAACGGAAGAAAAAAAAGAACAGAAGTCGATGCGACTTGGAGCATCAATGTGTCATCAACAGTCAGGTTTATTTTAAACGTTACTCCATCCGCAAGATTGAGTGTTTTCAATGCTCTGTTCAAATTATATGGTTTTGTTTCGGTCATTTTAAGCAAAATTAGGTTCATATGAACAAATATTCTATTCCGAACGGTTTCCGAGATAATTGAAATTTGGCGCACAATGTTGTCACTGCGCCTGTTGGCCGTCGTTTTCCTTCTCTTCTACCGCAGGGCACCAAGATTTCCAGACCTTACTCCCTTGGAGTAACATTTCTGTTTGTGTGGTTGGACGATGAGTGAATATAATAATTGATCATTCACATAATAGATGCTTTTGCTTGCATAAAAGGAACGTCATGATGAACTTAGATAAGCAACACGTCATGTTCTCTAAGAGTTGAGAAATATATTGATGTTGGCGGCGAAATTTTTGAAGCTTTATAATAAACTATAAGAAAATGCGTCACTTGACCAATTAATAGATCAGTAAATATTAGAAAAAGTACGTAGTACCTCTTTTAGCATTTCTTTTGAAACTGTCGGAAACCAATCGGAATAAGACACTCGTTCATATGTTTCTTTAAAATGACGATACTCGCATTTCCACAAAAACTGATATTTCCTCCAGGGACACCCTGTTTAGTCGTAGCTTGATTCAAATTGGAAATCAAATGTATATAAGAGATATCTTTTCCAAATAGCTATTCAGGAAGAGAAAAAAATAATGCAACACCAGAGAACATATAGTTAATACTGTTAAAAATAATGCTTTTTTAATAGTTTTTCTTCTTTTTTTCTTCTATCATTTTTATATATTTTTCTTAGACTCTAATTACGTATTGTAATGCTGTTCTTCTTTTCATAAAAGCAATGCACGAGACAAAAGTACTGGGCGATCCAACTCAAAGAAGTGTTTACACATCTCTATAGGAAAAACTAGTGGGCGAATTGCAATAAAATTTCGTACACATACTGTCCTGAGTATGCGGTTTCGATTTATGAAGAAAAAAAAATGTTCAAATTTTGGTCGCTAAGGGTGAATTGTGGCGCTTCTGTCCCCGTAATTTGCATATTGCCTAATTTATCTAACAAATATCTGCAAAAAAAGAGTTAAAGTAAAGTTATTGCAATCACATGTGTAATCATACTAACATCACAAATACGGCTCCATGTGCCTTCCATCGCCTTGCTCTACAAATTCCATTCGCTGCACAACACACTCGACAGCAGAAAGCAACTGATATGCGTTTAGTTGTGTCACATGTTGCGAAATTCTGTTTTTTAACACAGCTGTGTTCGGAACATTAGTTCCAAAAGATCTCTACAGGTAATGATCCTTGCTACTTACTTAAAGTAGCTCCACAGCCACAACTCACAGAGGTTCAGATCTGGGAAAATGATCTACTAATTTCTTTGTCGTCCGAAAATGTTTGTCGTAGAAAGGCTTTCACAGGTAAAGTTAGGTGAGGGGGTTGCACTTTTCTTGAATGAAGATTGTGGTGTCAATACAATTCCTCTGTTAAAGTGATGGAATTACAAAGCTCCGGTACATATCGCGCGAATCTGGAGCCATTCACATAAAATGTCACTGGCCCCGATGCTGTGTTTTCTTCAAAGAAGTAAGGACCAATGATGAAGAATGCCGGGAAGCCACACCAAACCGTTACCTTTGCGGAATGCAATGGAATTTGGTGATGAACTTGTGGATTACTGTCAGACCAAATATCACAGTACCATTCCAATGGAACTGAGCCTCATCACTCCACATATTCGCCAAGGCAATCCGAGCAGAGGATGTCAAGGCAATTGCTTTGCACCTATCAAAATCACCAGGAACCAATTATTGTTGACTGGAATATTTTAAAGGGCTAAAAACTCAAGACATTTCGCAGAACTCTCCATACTGTCTTATAGGCATGTCCAATTTCCAGTTCATATTGTACGTGCACTACTGCTACTATGTCCATTTGTGATTTGTACATTTGTGATTGCAACTTCGTCTGTTCTCTGCAGTCCACTTGGCTTGCGACCTGGTCTGGGTTTTACAGCAAAAGTTTCTGTCTCTTCAAAATGAAAAATCATTTCCCTTAGATTAGTAATCGTCAGTGGACTTCTACATAAATCTTTCAATTTCCGAAATTTCTTAATTGCAGCAGAATCATTGGTGTGTCGTATCAAGAAACGCGCGATCCTGTGGTGAACTCTTCGCTAGTCGTGGATTTGTGAAAAATGCTTTGTGACTCCTCTTATATGCGGAGATTGTTCTATTACATCGCAATATGCAAATTACGAGGACAGCAGCGCCACAATTCACCCTTAACGGACAAAATTTGAACAATAATTTTTTTTTTTTTTTTTTTTTCAGAAATCGAAACCGCGCATACTCAGGACATGTGTATGTGTATGAAATTTGGTTGCTATTCGCCCAGTAGTTTTTCCTGTAGAGAGGTCTAAACTCCTCCTCTTTAATTTGGATCACCCGGTATTTCAACGGTTGCTATTGAGGTTTCCTCAATCGTTTCTTCTAGGATTAAGTGAAATTCGATTCTACTTTCATTGGACATTAAAATGACGTTTTTTAAAAAATTAAATTAAGATTAAGATCCTTTACACAAAGAATTACATAGTATACTATTTTATGTATAGGAGTCTACTAAATATATAAGCTATCCTTTCAGGAGCAATTCTTTGCTTCAAGTTGTTGGTCCTAGTCTTTTACAACATTATGCCTCCCTCCCACGCGCAAAATAAAAAGGAAATTGGAATTTTATTGGGTTTCATAAAACCATTTTATTTTTTTTTTATTTGAAAAGAAAAACTTTATTAAAAATTAGAACACTTTTAATTCATGAGAAATCTTAAGACATTATAAATAATATAAATTTATCAAATCCGGAGATAAAATTTTCAATCCGGATATTGTAGTCGGAAATGAATTCCTAAAACCGTTTATTAAGGATTTCTTTTATTTTAAAAATATTTTATCCCTTGTTGTTGAGCGTACTAGAACGGACAAGTTAAGGAAATTACACTGTTAGAAATACAATAATTGTCAGTATGGTTTTTCTCTTTTTACTAATTTTGCTTCCCCGGGGCCTTACAAAGGTTAGAGATGAATTGCTGGTCTTTGGAAATTAATAAGAAAATGATGTAAAATTAAGTAAAAGTAAGTCCATTTTCTAAGTAGCCAAACTATTTAATGTTTTTTCATTCATTGTTAATTTTCATATTGTATGAACAAACACTTTATTTTCTTCTGTGGTTGCACGTATGTCTACTTAAGTATTAATTTATAAGAATAACTAATAATAAAAAAACATTAAATGGTTTGGAATCTTCAGCTACTTAGAAAATGAACTTAGTTTTACTTAGGAAATTAATAAGAAAATGATTTAAAACTAAGATCTGCAATTCCTCCTAATCTTCGTGGGGCCCCGGGGAACCTAAATTAATTGAAAGAGAAAAACCATACTCACAATTATTGTATTTCTAATAGTGTAATTTCCTTCCATTAAATGTCGATTAGTGTATTTTGTCCAATTTTCTGTTTTACATGCTTCTTTACAATTTTGGCTAGGGGTCCTTTAGACACAGTTGAGGAGCACTGCTTAAATATGCCTAAGAGCGCCTTTCAGAACAAATAAGAGTAAATAAAAAGAAAGATAGATTTCAGAAAAGCAGAGAACTGGCCAGTAAAGAGAAAAAAAACACGAGAAAGGCGAATTTATTCAGAAAGATACAAACCAGCTACCGTGAAGAATCCCCAGCCGATTTTAAGCCAGACATGTCTATCATTGATTTCCACGGTTTAATGAACATTCTTCATTCCTGTTAAGAATTATTGATATTTCTCGGCGTCTTTCACTTTTTCTCTTTGATATCCTCATCAGTAATTTTCATTGAGGATTTGTTATCAGTTTGAATCCGACTATTCACTACAGTCTCCAGATCGAATGATCTATTAGATTCTCATCAATTTACCTTAAAATTATACACAATAAGTCAATGGAATTAAAGCTGATCCTAGCGTTCTCCATAGAACATTTGACTCTTGTGATTGTAGTTGAACAGTAAAATTGAAAGAAGCACCTAAGTCTGTTCGGGATTGAACTCTGACATTGTAGTGTGTAGCTATAAGAGCTATAATCTAAAGATTCGACTTTGTTAGTAATTTTCTAGTATTCTTAGCTTCTAAAACTTCCTCTTCATTCTTGATAAATGTTGAACCATATACCCACTAATCATGTAGTTTCTCTTTCGTAATTTGATAAGAATCAGTGAATTTCTCAGTAATTTGCTTCCATTAATTTAAAATCTTTAGAAAAACAAAACATTGAATTAAAACTATCATGATTATATCATATCAATCCGAGTGCTTTCTATTTTTAACACTTTGTTATGTTGTCTACTATAGGAGTCAAACTTGTATTGTATGGTAATTCAAAAAACCAAAAAGCTACAGCTTAATTTACTTCGACTAATCAACAATCTAAATTCCCTTGTTTTGTTATTTATACGCGCTTCTGACTTGTTCAGCTTTATAACATTTTGTTAGTTTTGTATCATTAAGATTTATTGAAAGGTAAACGATCGAAGGTAATGTGATTTCAATAATTGACTGTTAAGGTAATTGAACTTCTTCCTCTACGTATTTATGGGCAATCAAAATTAATGCAATCATTACTATGTCATAATTTATTAATTTAACGAGAGAAAACTTTCAGCCACATGTTGCTGTTCGAGAGAAATTGATGATTCATTGAATATTTGTTACATTACTTTTTCGATGGTCTAATAAAAATTAAGTTGATTTTTTGTAAAGATATGCTCAGGTGCTCTTTATTATCACACACTGACTAGTATGTGATGATAAAGTATGTAGTTACAGCTTATTTTGTAAATTTGAAAAATTATTTTCTTAATAGGATATTCCATGAGGATAATTCTTTCAGGCCGTGCTGGCGTGGTCGTGCGGTCTCGGCGGCGGCCAGCCGTGGCGACCAGTGCGCCAGTACCCGGGTTCGAATCCCGGCAGTGGCATGGCTGTTTCAATTTCCTTTCCTGTGTTGTCTAGCCACTTCTTCGCTTTCTCTTCTGTCTGACGTCATTCCTTAATGGCGTCCTGGGGGCAGGCAACGGGAAACCACCCCCAGTATCTTTCCTCAGGTGTTTCTAGGAGATCCATGTGAGACCTCCATAGAACTGGACCTGTCTTCGGACAGAAAACTATGGATGGATGGAATTCTTTCAGATTTACATTATTATGATGCCATTAATGATTTGAATTGCCTTAGGAAAGCAGCTTTTGCTTTTCTGATTTCAATAACTGATTAGTGTTGAATTATTCTCTCCTTTTCTTTAGTGTGAGAAAATTTTACCAAAAACATAAAAGTAAATAGTATGAATAATGTGAAATTCTTAGAGACCAGAAGCCGTAATTATCACAAACAATAAAATATATAGGTACCTACAGGGTTGTATAAAATATATTAAAGCCCTACTCGATGTCTGAAGAAGGCTGAGGATAGTAATTGGACGAAATATTGCCAAACATTTCATGATATGTGTGTCCCTTATAGGAAAATAGGGGTACTACTGGCAGTATTCCATCCCAAAAAGGCCTTCATCAAAATCTGTATTGAAAAATATATAAATAAGGACTTTATAGCACCTGACGAAGCTGGCAAAATTAATTAACCCGAGAAACCGGTAGTGAATTTTACTAACAAATAACTTTATTTTTAATCTTTTATAAATGTGTAGTGGTTTAAACAACCCTTTGAAATACGAAGAACACACGTTAAAGTACTGTACAAGGATTTCATAAATTTAGTTTTCTTGAGTAAAATCAAACTTTGAATTGATAAATATGTTGAATGAAATTGAAATGCTACAGAATATTGCTAAACCTAAATATTTTCACTGATAACCTTAAAAGAAAGCCCACACTTTATATACAGGAAACCAAATGGAATAAAACAGCTAGTATTTGAAGTTAGTTTTAGCCCGAAATCCATAAAACAGTAATTGTACTTGATGATAAAATATTTTTAACTGCACTATTATCCTTTGAACTTCCTTTTTATTGACATAGAGGTTTGAACTATCTGAAGCTTCCACTACGCTGTTTAGTTTTCTATTTTTAAATTCGAGAGAAGTTTTTGTGAATTTCCTTACTTTACAAAGTAATGGAAGTGCTCCCTATATTATAAAAAGTTTTATTATAATTCTTTACATATTTAATTTAACAAGCATTTTTTTTCTAATTTCTAGGAGAGTCGAACTGAAATTTAAATTTTTGCAATATTATGTAATTGTTTTTGTTAAGCATGTCTTCATATATAATGGTTATAATATGTTTCCGAAGGTAGTTTAAAAAAAAAAAAAAGAAATATCAAATTTTCTAAAAAAAACCCTAAATTTTCTATAATAATAATAACAATAACTTCTTGATTTAATCTCCTTTTTTTTTGGTGTAAATTTAAAGAAGTGATAATGATGATGATGGCGCCATATTTATAGGATCTATTGATGGCAACCGGTAGTGCAGCTCCCTCTGTCGGTTGGCGATAGGAATGTTGATCAATGGGAGCCTTTGTATGGAGAGACCATAACTCGATCCTTGACTATCAGATACGTTTGTTGATTCTCGCTGCTGCCCAGCCCAAAAGCTAAGATCGGATTCTATCCAGGGGCTAAAATTGAGAATGGTCATGTGTGTCTTGGGAACCCTAGAAATAGCAGCAATATTTTAAAGGGGAAATAAAAAAATAATACCTTGAAAAAAACAAAAAAACCCAGGACAGGATTTCTCATATCACCTCGCCTACAAATAAAACTATAAATCAGCCTTGATCTAATCGCACCCCCTTCATTGATAAACTATTATGTTTCCAATTGAATTCGTGAGGGTCAACAAATGGGAAGCAGATTGGGGTCAGGCGAATAAGCTATCACTACATGACAGATTGGAAGCTCGTGTGATCATATGATCATTTCTTATCGGGAATTTCTACTAGAACTCAAACGCTATTGTCATGGTCCATCTTTGAATAAAACTTCAAATTATGTATTTCTTTACATTTTTTTCTATGTATATACATTAAAGTTAGTAGCTACAAATATCGGACAATTTAAAAAAAAAAAAATGTTTATTAATAATTTTTTTTAAAAATTGTAACAATTTTTTTCTTTTTGTTGTCCGATTTTGTAGCTAATACCTTCATATATCTTAATAAACATTTAAGCGAAAAATTACACAATTTAAATATTGGAAAGGATATTTAATAATTCTCTAACGGCATATGTAGATCTTATTGATTTTTGAATACAGCTTTATCTATCTTATCCAATATGAAAAAAAAATTGCAAAATCATGATAGTTAGTAATCTATAAATTCGATGTAGCTGCTCTTAATTCATTACCTCACGAAGTTTAATTTCTATATTGAAGTGAAACGGTGGTCACAAAATAGATTTCAAATTTATATAAAACAAGCTATCAGCTTACCTGAATGAAATAAATGTCTTCATGTGTAATGTGTCAATCAATAGACATTCCCATACTCCCTTGTTTTAAACATTGTTAGATGAACATTTTATTTTTATTTTTGTGCTTACACATTCGCTTATTAATTGCGATAAGGATTTCAATGCAATAAAGTAGTTAATTTTACTAAAATACTGCTTGAAGATCTCAGTACATCTTCATGATTATGAGATTTTCTGACATCTGCTTACTTTTAAGCAATTAAAATAAAGATAAAAAAGTATCAAAAACTATATTAAAACATTAAGATTCTGTAAGATCCGAGATGCAAAATTTGTGTTGCAGTTTTGCCAAAATTAACAGAATTGTTAAGGTTTCTTTATTTTGTTTTCGTTCTTGACCAAGGTCAGGATGATAACAAGGAGAAATTAAATTTGCGGTGATGTAGGAGGAAAGGTCAGGATTAAATACAGCACTATGTGGTTGGCTATAGCGTCTGCTCAACGTCTGATGAGATTGAGGAAGGAAATTGCCTGAAACCCTATTCGCGCCCTGCATATTCTGACTGAGTTTTCCAAAAGCATTCTCGGAGTTCCAACACGTACTTCCTTGATAAGAATATTAACTCTCAGGAAGAATGAACTTAAAAAGCTAATGATTATCCACAACAGCTTAATTTAGTGAATAATTTTCTTTATTGCTGCTTGTGATTGATTCTGTGCTGATACAGCCAAGTGAAGTCTTCAAGATAATTTTTAGAGACTTTTGCCATTTCTAGCAGATATCTATCAGAAATCTTCTATGTCGTTATTGGACATTCCATTTGTTTGACTTATATTCTTTATTGATAACTTTGAAACAAACGGACTAAGAATAATTGTTTATACTTTTAAGCTTCATTACAGGCATTGATGACATCCATCAAATAGAAAGTGTGGTTGCATACATTTTAATTTGCCAAAATTTAGGATCTATTACAATCCTTGTTAGGAAAAGAACAATTATAGCAACAGGTTTAAGTTAATTATTTCGTACTTTTTCCAAATGTAATACTGTTATTATTAAATAAACTAACATTATTAAATCACAATTAATTTCTTCTTTCGAAACATCTTTTGCAATAAGTCATTCTGAAAACGAAATAAGATATCTATTACGTCTCCTTTTTAATTTTTGGCCAATGCAGATTAATATTCTTGGCCCAATCACATTCTGTAACACACATATAGAAAATAGCACGAGGAGTCAGAACGAATCTTTTTGTTGTGGTAGCGAAAATTAACAATTGAACACAAACAAATGGGCGTTTCTGTAAAAAGGTGGAATTGCTGATAAGATAATTTAATCATAATTGTTTAATTATTTCTTATTCCTATTGTTTTGGTTGATACATAAAGATGACATTGATACATAAAGATGACCTTGCCCACTTCTTAATAACTTATAATAATTGACGTCAGTTATTGAGTTTTTAAGTTTATTTAAATGATGTTTTTTTTGTGTATTTTGTAGTTCATTGAAATTGGTATGATGACATTTTAAATGTTATTATTATTATATCTACGTGATTGCCATATTTATAACTTTTTCTTGAACAATGCAATAAATTTCATTGCCATCCAAGGCATCTTTAAAAATGAAAATACAGTTAAGCTGATCATCAAGTTTTCTATTTAATTAATGAAGTCAAGTATCAATAGCAAAATATGAAAGGCTGTAATTATTAAATTCAGGATTATGTAATACTTACAGTTTAATCTTGCTTTCCTTCCTTTATTGAATTTGGCCAACTAGGGACCACAGAACTAGCTCAACCTGACAACGTCAGGGCGAAACTATTGAAAGTCAAGAAGGGGGGACGAGATTCACTTCCCATCCAGGATAACCCTAAGATAGTAAGTCCCAGGGAGAAACGGACGAAACACAGAAGAAGAAAGAACAGCCATGCCACCACCGGGATTCGAACCCAGGTTCCGACACAACGGCCACAAGGCAGACCGCCGTCTAGATCGCTCGGCCATGCCGGAACGGCTTTAATCTTGCTTTATTAAAGGATATTTTACTTTCGTAGGAATTATTATTTCCTGCCAAAATATTACGTTAAAATAGATACCGGGTATACATTATAATTACGGAATATACATTCTTGGCAATTCTTAAAAACTTTTTTAACTATTGGTTTTCTGCTCAATCCACAGTACAGTGATTATTTGACGAATGTTATATAGTATAAACTTAATTAGGGTAATATACTCTAGTAAAAGAGGACAGCATCATTGAAACCTTAAAAGTTGCTATTTTTAGAATTCAGAAACTTCATAAACTTTACTTAAAATCTTAAAGAACACTGACTATAAAAAAAGCGAGATTAAGTCTACGAGAGGCAGTAGTTATTGCATTTCCAACTTGAATGTCTATTTCTGTAGCTTTATTTCCAGGTAGGTTGACTTTTCCTCCGTCCAGAGTAAAGAATATATTTTATTATTATGTAGCGATTACTGCTGTTGTTTTAGATACACAAAAAATTAGAATGAAGGGAACTTTGATTCCTGCACTATTGAAAATTTAGCTGTTTTGACTAGACCGAAAACAGAAAAAAAGTTAAATCTCCTTTATTTTAAATTTACGAATATAGTATTCAAATGTATGACGTATAGCATTTTTATGTTTACTTCTTATGTAGCCTAATTTGTTTACTTTTTTTTACGCTGATATAAAATTCAGCTTTCTAGTTTGACATCAGAATCAGGCTTAAATGCAGATGGTTGCGCTTACCAAGGACTGATGCCATTGCTGTTCCTGAATTTCAAGATGTGAAATGTTTTCTAGAGCCAATGCTGTAGAGGAAACTTTTTGAAATCTTTGTAGAAGTTTTGAAATCTTTTTCTTTTGCGATGAAATTTATAAATTTGAAATAGGGATGCTCTTCTTTGATGACGGTCCTACGTTGAGAAGTTCGGTCTCTTGAGACTTTTAAGTCTAATTTATTCTCTTTGGTAACGATGTCGAATCTGAGGGTAGTAGATCTTCCAGTAAACAAGGCTTTTAGTATTGGAATGCCGGGATTTGTTCTTTGGATGTTTTATTTAATATCTGAACGATGCTGTATGTGCACAAAAACATATCTAACTTGTAAGACAAGGATTGTGGACAATGATCTGAAATGTTAATATGAACAAGAAGCAGAACTGAAGAGTTTAAAGTCGATATAGTAGCTGTAAATGGCTTTAATTGCAATAGATTGGAGAAAACTCATAAGAACAAGAGACAAAAGATAGGTATGCCAATGCACAAAGACTGTAAACAATATAATCAGATAGTTAATACGGTTCTGATGTTGATTTATCGATGACTTTAATATTAAAGTAATTGTGATTCTGCTTATTTAATTACAAATGCTAAACAGATTGTTAGATTTTAATGTACGTAAATTGTATAAGTACTGTTGAGTTTCAAACTAATTTTTAGTAAAACCAGAAGCTTTGTAGCCATGGGTAATAAAACAGAATGCAATGCTCCCCACTGCAGTAGAGCTTTAAACTGCCCATTTTCATGTACCCTGAGCCAAGTTTAGCGAAATTATTTATGGCACTTACTAATTCAACCTAGTTATTCCGTAATTCAATAAAAGTAATTATTCTAAGTAATACAAAAAAAATCAGCATTTTTTTAAAAGAATTCTGGCTGCAAAAAAAAACAAAAAACCTTTGAATGTTAAAAAAGCACAGATTAAATTATATTATATTATATTACATTATATTATATTATATTATATTATATTAATTAGGTAATGGCGATCAAATGTGAAAAACATTCAGCCTACAGATATGCGTCGATTTCTCCATTAACCAAGGTCTCTTTTAACAGTTCTTTTTTTTCCTTATTAGCTAAAAAGGTTTTAAACGTAGTTTCTTACTGTGCTCTGTTAATGGATAGTATATATTCAGAAATTTAAAACGCCAATTATTAAGTTAAATAGATTGGTATTTCTTGTATTTCTTGTTGAAGTAGTTGGCATTCTAATATTAACTTGCTTTCGTTTTCAATTGATGAGGTTTTTTTTTTTAAGTTTTTTACAGCTTTACAAAATAATAATAATAAGTTGTAGTAGAGACTTTAAAGAAACATAGATCTTTTATATTGTATTATTGGAGTGGAAGCTAAAAGCATAAAAGATAAGGATAAAACAATAAAATATGCACTAGAATTTGAAATCGGGGAAACCAATTGTTAGAGATTGAAAAAGAATTTTTTCTGTAATCAATATATCTCATAGTTTGATTTTTTTTATACATGTAAATCTAATATTTATACTTTCACTTATTTTTAAAATTCGTATTTTGATAGCAGCTTTAATAACATTACACTTTAAAATCAAGGCTGCTTTTCGTGCAAATATAAATAGAATAAATAAATATATAATCATATCAGTTTTGACATAATTAAAACAGATACATATAACCTGGAATTTCATCTTTCTTGAAAACATTATTTTGGAAAGGGCAAAAAAAGCCTCAGGAAGTTACTGTAAAAAAAGTGTTGTGAAATGACTAAGATGTTCTCTGAGCTTAGATTGAAGCCCATGATCTGTCTTAAAATTCTACATGACTTAGTGGAATTAGCTCAGTTTGTAGAGGTATTGAAAATGCCTCCATTATACTGATTAATTTGGGTCATTCCAATTACAACAGCAAACCCATCGACTATTCTGCCAAATTCAACCTTTAAAAATTTACACGAACTTTGTTTAGTGCCAAGAAGATGAATTATTACCGATATTAAGCATAAATTAAGCAATTCCTATTGAAATGCGATTTTGGAGAACGAAAAAAGTAAATGGCCCATAAATTATTCAACTATTAATTAATGCTGACCCTTCGTTGGTATTAATTGGTTCGCTGACATCGTTTAACCCTGCGCGCGTCAAGCCTAGCAATATTGTTAATGTCAGTGGCCAAACAACCGGTACCCTAGCACACATGCACGAATTAGCGTCAATTCTTCGTCACTGGCCGTTCGCTGTTTGAGCTTTTAATTGTCGTACAATGAATGCTCTCCTGAATCCCAACAGAGTTCAATAACTCTGTTCCAATGACGGAACGCCATCGGAATCACTTGAGTTCCTGTCGTTGGTGAATGTTTGTAGAGAGACAGATTACATCGACCTACCATTTCCGAACATCGAATCCTCATTTGAATTCCGTAGATGGGTGATTGGATTGAATTGGGCCAGCAGTGTTTTTTTTTCTAACACACTATTGCAGGCTTTATTGCTTTTATATCCAAATGAAGTGGAAAATAGCCTTCGATTAATATATGTAAAACCAATCAAGAGCTTGAGTTGTATGCTAACGTAAAAGATATTTATTTGTTTAATTTTTTAATAAAAAGATAAAAGCTATAAAACCAATACTCATTCTAAGTATTGTATACGTACCCAGTTATGCAATAACCACTCAATCCACAAGAGATAATTTTGCAGAAAACAAGTTCAATTATTGTTACCATTAATTAAATCCACAAGACAAACAAAAGACTAAGATTCACAGTAAGGAGGGTATCTTTTTAAAAACTGTTTTTGTATTTAAATAGCAAAATAGGCCGTAGTAAACATCCATTTGGATCTTTTGTGTAGCTAACACATTTTTTTATGATTGTGTGCGTTGAATGGTTGTTGCATAACTGGATCCATATTATGTACTTCTTGAAATGGTGTTTTATTAAGTTGATGTCATTTGTTTAAATTTGAATTGAAATGAAAAAGTAAACCTGTAGAAGCAAAAGATTCTAGTAAATTCTCACGGCCGAATTCTCCAATTCTTTTAATATTAGCTCTTGTCTAACACTATTGGATTCAATTGAACTTAATCCAGGAATAGGAACAACATTTGGAGAAGTCAGCAAGGTATGGATTAGCTAAGTGTTGATTAATCCGGATACAAAAAAAAAGAAATAAACAATACTATACATGTCAAACACATTTAACAGAACCAGAAACACATCTTTTAAAACAAATACATTACATTTTTAAATAGAGATAAAAATATATTTTAGAAAAATGTTAATTCCAGTAGTCTTTTATATAGGATGCTTCAGAAAAATAATGGTACTATTTGATAAGGATGTCGTATGAGAATGGAGCAGAGTACAGTAAAATAAAGGCCCAGAGAAAGTATTTCAAGTTTTATTTATTACCTTACAGATGTTCAGTATGTCCGCATTTGGTCACTCGGCAGATGTCCAACTGAAAGTCGAGTTCCAGCCACATTCGATGCGTATATAGATATGTATGCGTATCTTTAGCTCTCGTAGGTTTCCAGGGAGAGCTGGCATAAAAACAGTATCTTTGGCTAGCCCTATAGGAAAAAAAAATCACACGGCGTCAAGTCACACAGCATTGATGGAGGCATATTGCACCGATAGTGGCAGAAACTCGACTATCGGTCAGAAGTCTGCCAAATGACCAAAGGCGAGCATATTGAGCATCTTTGGGGATTTTGGAGATTTTATATTACCGTATATGCTCCAATAAAGACCGCCGAGTCTCTTATTGTCGCCGGTCTCTAATAAGCTCCGGGCTGCAGAGGGGACACGGTCAAATAGTAGCCGGTCTCTAATAATAGCCGGGTCTTTGATATTTGCCTACCGGTACTAGTGTAAGCGTCTGTACCTTTATAGTCGTGCATTTACCTTACGGTACATTGCCTTACAAAATACCGCCCAAACGGTCATTTGACATTGCCTTTAAGATTCCCGCGGTGGAATACGCGGCCGCCCGTCATTAGCAGCGAAAGGTACAGAAAGACATTGCCATTTATCTTTAACAGTCTTATGTAGCATGTGAAATTCAAATACAGTAGCTGTTGTAATATTAGCCGGTATGTAAAAATATTGCGTTCTGAAGGTTTTTGTTAATAATGGCCGGCCTCTAATAGCAGCCGGTCTCTATTAAGCGCCGGGAGCCGAGGCTAGTTTTGCAAATAAACGCCGGGGGCCTCTATTGGAGCATATACGGTAATTAAAACTTGAATACTTCCTCTGTCCATCCGTTCCGTTCCTCTTATTTTACTGTACTCCGCACCTTTCTCAAACAATATGAAATAGTACTTTAATAAATAGTACTTTAAATTAATTATGAAAGACCTTGTATATTAAATATCGTGTAATTGTAGTATTGCAGTAAATACATTTTAATTAGAGTGCATTCACTTACGATACATATAAGGAATACATGTGTCATGTAAAGAAAAATGAGGCCTTTTTTAAATAATTTTGGGGATTTCAATTAGAAGACTTTATTTTCTTTTTCTCCTCCCCCAATATTTGAATATCAATTATTAATAGCTGAAAAATCGTATGCTAAAATCGTTGATCATCTCTCACTTTTGTTCAATACATATCATTTTTGTTATTTTTTTTTTATCTCCTATCAGATTTATTAAACAAAGACAAAGTGTAAAGACCCGAAGACATATATAAACAGTTCATTTCATTCGTTGCGTTTCTTTCTATACAACCCTGTCTTTTAAATATCCATCGAAAATTGTTGCAGAACAAGACTTCTGCAGAGAACAAAGTTATGACGATAGTTCTAGATGTTGACAGAAAGTTAATCAGATCTGCAGCTTCTTTGGCAAAACTCCATTGCAGTAGTACTTAAAAGAAATGGAACGATCTTATTCCTCTACGTGATCTTCTTGCAATTACAGCACGATTAGGTTTTGGCTAAGAATGGTATCTGATACGAATCTTAAGACGAGTTTTCCTAGAGACAAAAGATGAACACTTAAAGGAATAATTGGTACCTGCTAACTTGTTTCTTTTCCTCCATCACAGTTTTAATGGGAACATGACACGAATGAATGCTGATACAAGGATTTAAATATAAATTAGCTTAAACATATAAATTAAATTTAATTACATGATGTATTATTATCTATTGAAAAAACAAAACGTTTAAACTATGTATGTATTACTTCATTGCACTCGGAAGGCGAGCATCTTTGGAAAAGGATATATTTCTTTATTTATAACATCTAGAAAGTGGTAACATCTTTTAGTATATGTCATTGATGAAAAACTGTTAATGAAAAAGTTAACTCTAAGACTATTTATCCTAGGAAGTTGGAACTTTTAGTAATTTGTCTATTCAAGATGTGCTCTATGTTATATTATATTTAACTTTGGCGAATAGCTAACATAATATATTTACGGTGAGGTTTCCGAAACTGATACATTGAAAATAGTTTCTTTATTTTGCTATGTAGAGTAAGTATGTTATTATTGTCTTATTTCTTATTAAGTGCGGTGTTAACTTAAAAGAATTAATAAAACTTTTGTACAATTTTGAATCACCTTTCGAAACTGTCAGAATTTTTTCTAAATTAATTGAAGGAATGTTCCATTTTTCATCTCTTTTTTGATAGACGAATGTTATCAACTGATGTTTGAACCTATTTGCAAATCTTTAAAATGTTTGACTTTTGATTCCAAACGTCTTTAAGCAAACTAAAGCTTCAATCCAAGACAGCTTTGAAGATTTCTGAAGAGGCAGATAAAAAGTAATAAATGTACTTTGTGTCTTCATTCCAATTGATGGTCATAGAATAAGTGAATACATTGACTGTTTGCTTATCTTCCCTTAGTGCTTTATCTTCGTTGACTTGGAAATCTTTTCCAGAAAATAGAATTCTCAGAATGAGTCTCAATAGTTAATCGAATCATTGGATAAAAAGTTTCTTTTTCGTTGTCGATGTGGAATTTGCTTGGTTTCTCTCTCTTTGCCTAATATGCATAAAGTTGATTCGCGTGACCTTTTTCCTTTGAGCATCTTAAGGTAGATCTTTACATTTTCAGGGACGATGGGGGTGGATCGGTACCGTGGAAACCTTCCCAATATTTGAACTGTGCAGGTACATCAAAGGCTTTTGCTGCGCGTCTAAAAGTAAACCGCCAATACATTATCCATTAGGGATAAAGCATTGGTGCAGGGCAGAGCTAAGAGCCACCAAACATTAAGGTGCCGTCAGAAGGAAGCCATTATTCCACTCAGTCATAGTTCTCTATCTCTTATTTCCTTCCTCGTTCGTTGGACTCGTCTTTTTCAAATGCTATTTACGTACAAAATTCTATAAACTACCTCAAAGTTGATGTTATGAAAAGCAACTCTTTAAGTAAGAAAAAAAATTCCTTTTACACTGTCAGTAAAATACAAAAAAAAAAATCAGATACTGAACTTGAATAAAATAGAAAATCCCTTGGATGACGATTCTATAATTCATAATTTTAAACGTAATTACAAAAATTAATGTTTATGCAACATGCATAGATTGTATTCTAAACATAACATTATATTTTAACAAAGAGTTAGTTTCAAAAACGTGAATGCTTTAGTTAATCAAAATTTCATTTCAAGTATCATTCATATTTTATCGACAAAAATTTCATCAAACGTTTTTATTTCATTCAAATGTGTTTTTATCTACAACTTGTAGTAGAGCAAATTGCTCTATTTTGCTTGTGCGTTTATAAGCAAGTACCTTATTCAGTTTTTGAATATTCTATTTTCTATAGCTGTTTGTTTTATCGCTGGCTGGGATAATCCAAGCAAATGTCACAGTCCAAAGAAAAGTTAATGAAATTTTGAAGGAAAAAAAAATAGGCCTAACTGAATTATGTTCATGTTGATCCCCGTTTGACGTAAAATTTCTGTTGTTTTGGTTTGGTTTTGAAAAATATGCAATCCCAAGAAAAGGAAAAAAAAATGTTTCTGACAAGGAAATCCGAAAAAAAATATTATATATAATATATATTCCTTAATTTGATTTTTAAATCAAAAATACTAAATATCATTATCCATTCTTACTTGATTTTGAAATTCAAAAATTTTTGGACAACTTTATTTCTTTAATTTATTACTCAAAAGCATTCATTAAAAAAATGTATTATAATTATTATTATTAGTAGTAGTAGTAGTATGTGCCATTTTTATAATGTTAATTGAACTCTTCTAAAAGGTTAAGTTTTTTTTCGGTTGCATTTTGATGAATTTACATAATCTTCAAAACATTTCGTCATAAATAAACTTATAATAATTAAAAAAAGATCAATAATTCTTTTGTAATTTTTTTTTAGGTTTCAAAGCTTTATTTCTTCTCTTTGAATTGCTTCCAATATGTCCAATGGGAGCAACATTTAAATGTTATTTAAAAACATCTCTTAATATTAGATTTAAAAGGGTTAAGAAGGGTTTATTATAAAGGTAGAAATATTATTTCGGAAAAACCTAAAATTAATATGATATTAATTATCACAATTACACGAGTGCCAATAGTACATGAATTACCTCAATATTTATTTAATTATGTATTTATTTTATTTTTAGACTTACAACTTTTTTTTTTCTTACTCTAATTCTCACTTGTTGATCTACAATGATTGCTTAGTATTCATCATTTATTTAAATCTCATACAGTTTATTTCTTTTCTTTCATAGGTAAGAAAAACAAGCTTTATGTTGCTTTAATTATTAGGTAAGAATAATACTATTTATATTTAATGATACAACAGAAATGTAAGAAATTTGACTCTGAATGTTTTCTTTAATTTTACTAATTATAACGAAATATTGTAAAAATACTATTTATGGTGTAAATAACATTTTATCACTTCATATTACCTCAAAAACTTACACAGTTATTTTCCTGTTTATTTCTTTAATTTATTTCTCTAATTTTTATTTTCCAAAATTCATTTAATTAATACTTCAAATCTTAAATGAATTTAGTAATATTTTATTAAAAACGAGAACATATTAATTAACATGATGTAAACTTTCTAGCCTAAATTGAAATTGCACTATTAGAATTGCAATTAGGAACAGGAAAATGTCCCTTGTAAACTTAAAATTTACCATTCAAATAGATGTAGAAATTTTGTAAAAGGGTTACAGTCCAACTGGTGTGATTCGAAAATTACTTTTTAACTTATCCGATTTTCTGATAACTTATAGTAACATCTATCATGAAGGCGAAATGGTGTGATATAAATATAGATTTTACCTGAAAAATAAAACAAAGAAAATAATAATATTAATTGGACCTCTGGACCTAGTTCTAGCAATGTCAATAGCATGAAACCTGTCTACTTCATGATTTTTAACTATTCAAATAATGTCTAATGAATTGCAACGATTAACAAATACGAAAGAAATTATGATAAAACTAGACGGGTACCGTCGCTTCGCTCCGAAACCCTTGCATGTACAGCATTAAAAAAAAAACCTTTATTTATGTAGCAAATTAATATGGAGATCCGAGAATACACGACTTCCCAGCTCGTTGTGGGCTTCTCCGCTGAACTCAAGTGTATTGCGCGTTGGCACTCACACGGGGGGTTGCCGCAAAAACACTTCATTTTTGCATGTATCTTCCAAACGCAGAAACGTTTGTTAATGACTGATATACCGTTCGATAGAACTTTCAAATACCAACATTTTCTCAATATAATGTTCTCTTCCAACTTTTATACTTTTCGTTTAATTTGAGAAAAAGTCAAAATTTGACCCTTTAAAAGGCGCCATCTTGGAAACCAAAAACCAGTCTATCTCTTATAGTTTGGTCACAAAATTGGAAAAACGTAAAGTCTTATAACACTGACAGACAGAATAACGCATTTATATAATATAATTATAACTTAAAAAAAGACTAAAAAGTTCAAAAGATTAATTAAGTGACATTCTAATACAGTTTGTTGGCAATCGTAGCAAGGACTAATCATCTGTTAAACACGAATATTCAGATATCTGTAAGGAATGTAACAAAATAATTATTCTGAGGGAGCGAAATGATTATGGAAAAAAATATTGATTTCATAATTTATTCTTTTGTTTTTCATTTTAAGCAGTTGTGAAATTTAAGACCATTAAGGAAAAAAAAAAATTGCGAAACTCTTTAAATACATTTAAATAGAGCTGAAAAAGGCGTGATGATCCGTTTAAGATGTGCTTCGGTGCTTTTGTTTTTAATGTGCTGTATGATGAATAGCTTATTTTGCGTATCTCCTAACTGCATGTGAAAACTACGGACTGGGCATTATCAATCTTCGTAGTGATTGGCTACGCATTCTGAGAGCGTCATCTGGTAGCAGCAAGAAGAGTCTAATTTTAATTTGGACTGGGATAAATATGACTCCGCTTGGTTTATTCCAGGAAGTCTCGGTAATCCGGAAGAGTGAGATAAGTCGGAGATATCGATTTCATCAAGGAAGGCATTAAAAAATATGTATATTTTGAAGCTGATAAGAAGAGATTAGTGATTTTTTTTTATAAGATTCTGATTGTTGTAATTTTCTTTAAACTTCAGACAGTCGGAGGACGACGATTGATGAAACGAGTCTATATTTGGAAGAAAAAAAAAACTGATGTTCTAAAAAGACAAAATACTTGTTGGTAAATACTTCATCCTCTTGAATTTACCTGTTTAATACATGACTGTCAACGCTTTTATTGCGCATCACCTGTGGTATCTCATAATCTTAATATAGGCGTTAATAAGCTTTAAAGTAGCAGTTTATTTAAAGTTTATCTGTCAAAAATAGGAATAACAATATAAGGAAAAATTAATATCAGAATGACAATGCAATAAAATGAATTTTTATTCCATTTTATTTTTACAATGTTTGTGTTTGAACAATTTTCAGTTCGTGTAGTAATAAAAACTCATTTCATCCTCTTATACATTTTATTCCTTCCCTTCACATGTTGGAAATACAAAAAGAACTTTTAATATTATTGGTAAAACATGAATTTTTCTTAAACGATTTCAATAACAGTGCGTATTCGTCTAAACAAATGACCACGGATTAACAAGGAAATATTATACGACAGATTGAATTAATTATATGTAAGATATATGATATAGGATACTGCCTACATAAAATATTAAAAAAAAAAAAAAAAAACAAAGGATTGGAGGGCTATTTCTCTACTCCCAATTTTGAAATGATATTATTTACGCTTAACTGTTAAATGTAATAGATGCATAATCCAATGAAACACTTACAGTACAAACTTTTCAGCTGGATGGCAAAGAATCTGCTCTGCTGGAGGGCGTAGTTTTATTTGCTTATTTATGTACTTATTTATTTATTTATTATTTAATAGTCTTTTGTTTGTTTTCGTTGTTTCTTCCTGGTCTTAATTTACTTATAAAACAGTCTTTGTTAATTTTAGTGATTTTCACTTATATTATTAACATATGTACCTGAAAAAATAAAATACTGTTGAAAATTTTGAAACAAAAAAGCCATAGGCTCTAAGTGCCAAATTAGTGAAAATTCAGGAGAATTTATGTTCAAAATTCTAAGACAATGATAAACTCGTTTTTTGCGACGACTCCCGACGGGGGAAGAGCTCTAACGGTAGGGGGGATAATTTTTTATGTGCATTTGAGGAAGATACCTGTAACTGGAGGTATCGAAACGTACGTCATGCAATAATATGTTTTAAGGATGTTTTGAAGTATTTTTAGTGTTTTTTTCAAATATTTTTAATATTTTGAGACATTTTAACGTTGTTTATGTGACGAAGTGTCGAAGCATTGCAATTAATAAAAAAAAATCTATAAATACTTTTTTTCCTTTTTTACCTTTACTTTTATTGTAAAATTTATTAAAAGATGAAGTGAAGGATTAATAACATAAAGAATGCAAACGAATTGAAACGCCTGAATTGAAAAATGTATTTTGTTTTTGTTTTAAAAGTGAGATAACAAAACCTCAAAAGTCTATAAAATAATGAAAACCACTTTAGTACTGCAGCTAAATCTCATTGGTTCACAGGTTATGGTTTTACTTCCGTTGATTTAATGAATTGCGACAAAAACCAAATATACGTAAGGATAGACTGTAATACCAAAAGTATCTTCTACTTTATCTCACAGTATTTTTCTTACAGAATGAATGCTAAAACCACATTTTTTTTTTTCATCAATAAAGTGAATTAATGATTCTAACGCAAGTTGGTTCAAATTTTTTCCATAGTGTTTGGTACCTATCTGAATTTGAGCTCAGCATGACGTGACATGTAGATTACGTCTCTTTCTCTCTTAATCAATTTCTGAACAGTGTCTTTCACTACCACCATTTAAAAAGTCTAATAAGTCTTTCCTATATTTGGAGGATATGAAGAGTTATTTTAAGTTAACATTTCTTAAAATTTGAGACCAAAGGTCATTTATGACATCTCAAGACAGCCTTTTTCTTGAATTTTGAATTTTCTTTTTCTTTATTTTTTAATGTGTATTATTGTTTTTAATTTAGATTTGTGGAGGTTCCATTTGTCTTCCCATTGCCACGTCACTTCACCTCCGTTATGAGACCTGCTTGTTCATTCTGACTATTCTCAACTGATGATCGCCAAATTAGCGTGAAACAGGCTGTCTTGAGATGTCAGAAATGAACAATGGTCTCAAATTTTAATGTGTTTATGCATTTTTAGGCGCTTTTTATTCATTTAAATGCGCATTAGAAATTCATTCAGAGCCCAGCACATGAATTTTCTTTTTCTTTATTTATAATGTGTATTATTGTTTTTAGTTTAGATTTGTGGAGGTTCCATTTGTCTTTCCATTAACATTTCTTAATATTGGAAATCATAAATAACTTTTAATGCGATAACCAAAGATTAACACTATCGAAGAATTTTTACGTGTACGACAAATCTTTCTCTAAATTTGAAAGCAAAAGTTTGATTTTCTACGCTGTATGAGAAGGTTAAAAATATCTAAATTCAGCAATTTTGCTTGCTACAGCAAAATGTTAACGTTACATAGTTTTTTGGGGGGTGGGGAGCATTCTGTAATTTTCTGTGCTATGGCCAAAGATTAACAACGCAAACGAATGACATCATTTATACTTGAGACCAAGTATAATTTTATATAAAAAACAATAACATTAGTTAAATTTGTAGGCGAATTGCGTAATTTTCTGTACTACATCAAAAAAGCTGACGTTAGCAAAATTGGAAGATCCCCTGTAACTTATATGTGAATTGACTCCTCTGCATTTTTCTAAAGATACGGCTGTGTCAACACTAGAATTAACTTGCGGAGCCTTTCACCATCCACAAAGTATTTCTGAGTCGATTACTGACAATTTCGTTACGAACCTTATGGTATTAGACCTAATGGTATACAAAGAAAATGAGTGCATTCTGAACTTCACTGAAAAGTGTATATGTTAGCTACATTAATTTTCATTTAAGAAAAATATTGAAGCTTAAAATTAAGAATACAAATGTTTAAACCGTTGTATTTAAGATGTCAGTCAGTATCCATAGAGCTTTTAAAGCTTATCAGTCAATTTAGTTTTTCTTTCTTATGTTATTTGATATCCTTTACAATCTCCGCGGGAAAAGGCATTTGGCAATTGGTCATACTCAGTAGCTGTAATGTTTCCGGAATATTAGCATTTACTTTCCATTTTTATTTCGGAGTGAAGTTGGCTGGTGTATTGATCGTCGTGCAGACTCATTTCGAGGTAAGAAAGACCTGCGATTAAATTTAACACCAGTAAGAAGGAATCTTACCTTGAAAGGGACTCTTTGGCCATTTCTCGGAGATGTGTTGTTTTCGTGCAAATGTAATCTTATCAGATTTAATCTTGTTATCTACGCCCGCGCTCCCTTCATCGCGTTGCAAATGCACACATGAAAACTTGACCTGGCCTTAATCCAAGAGGTTAAACAAAACATTCATTAGAAAAATTCATTTGGGCAGGGGTCACGCCGGGGGCAGTCGAGGCATCGTAAACGCTCATAGTTAATCTTGTTTATAGTGACACGATTCGCCTCCGCTCTTACCTGTACTTCTCTAGAAAGCCCACCCCCTCTCCACCCTCTTTTGCTCCATTGTCCTTCTGTAGTCGTATCTAGGGGTCACATCGGTTGACCCATTACGCTTTGGGAAGGGAGAGGCGCAGTCGAACAAATTTCCGCTCATAACATAGCGGAATTTCACTGCAATTCAACGAGACTTCTGTGGTTCTGGACAATACAGTCTCTTCTGAAAAGGAACTATATAAGGGAAGATCACATGATTAAATATTGATTATTGGAATTTCGAACATAAATAGAGAAAAGTATAATATACTACATTCAATTAACTTCTTGGTAAAGGAAATAAAGGACAATTTCTTTTAACAAATTTGTGATGTGTATTTTGTTTGTAATTTAATATCGAAATTATAAAAAAGTTCTCGATGGGAAAAAGTCTACGAACTTTAAAATTACTCCGGAGTTATGAATTAATATAATGTTATGATCTTTACCGGTAATATCTTGATCAAGGTCCTTCTGTCATACTATGCTACATTTAAACATTATACTTTCTCAGAAAAACTTTAATGGAGAAACCATCAAACCTATTTAGGGAGTTCATTATTTCTACATTAGTTCTGGCACGGTTTGAACGAAACCAAAGTTCCTCTATCCAGCATCTGACGTACTTAAATATCCCAACAATTGCTAGCGATTGAATGATAATAGTTAACGCTGCAGCTCATTATCCTATCTTATAACTTTAAGTGATCCTTTAAGTGATCCTTGTTATTGCTAACATTTAACAGATTATTTCAAAGCTTTATCTTAGTTTTTTTATCAGTGTTGTTTGCTGGTCGCTTCTAGAACAATTTATAAAAATAAGAATAATTGCCAATTAGCTAAAAGTTTGTGAGAAATAGTTGAGCCTTACTTGTATACTATTTCTTAAATATCATTGTTAATATCATTACACGCTGATTTCCTGAAATTGATTGTAATTTCAAAATAGTCGTACTGGAATAAGTGAAGATAAATTTTGATACTAATTAGCAATTCCAGAAGCTGTACATAAAATAATTAACGAAGCGATATCATATTAGTTAGAAATGTGATTGATTACTAGTTTTTGAAATATTTAATTCCATGAGTTCTGTGAAGAAAATCTTGTCCAATTAGTCTCGGAAAGGCTTAAACTAAAAGTTACAGTAAGGTATTTGTTACATTAATCAGAAATTTATCTGCTTGATAAGTATTTACGAAAAGCACACATTTTTTACATATTATTCTTAATATCATTAACTCAAATTTACAAGATTTATCATGCAGCTGTTATAATGTTTCTTAGTTAACTTCAGTTTAAGTATGTCAGAAGTAAATTAATTCTGGAAGGCTTTTAAACCTAAATTGCTGTTGTAGAGGGAAATAGATGAACTCTGTTATAAAATCGATGTTTTCGTACTCTTTACTTATCGTTCAATTCATCTGAATCTTTATTGGAAAGCAAAACTTTAATTTTCCTCATATTTCCTTTCTTCTCATATTTTTCCTCCAAGGTAATATTATTTTTCAAATTTTTCTTCCCAAAGAATTTAATAAAATGCATCGTAGCAAAAATGGTCAACTGAATTCATTTTCTCTAAAATTGTTGAGTCATTTCATAAAATTGCTGCTTTCATTGTCTTTATGAAAAAAGCATCAAAGCACCTGAATTTGGGCTGACGCAGTTCACCAAGTGTAGATGGCGCCTTGTGCTTGTATTTACTAAATACATATCTTAATTCTCATACATACAAAATAAATTAAAGGCTATTTTAGAACAATTAGATTTATTTGAAGAATTTCCAAACTAATATTGTACCTCCAAAGTAAAAGTGATTTAACAACAGATAATTATTCCTGGTGTATTATTTAGCATCGTTTATTTGTCTGAAATTGTATTATTACTACTAAAACTAATAATCCCTGCACCAGTTTGAAAAAAAAAAAAAAACTTCAAAATAACTGATATAGATCATTTTAAAATTGCAACTTGAAAATTCGTTAGATCTAATTTTGAAAAATTTATTAGTTTGCTATTATCGTCCAATACTAAAAGTTTATGGTAATTAGTACCTTATTACTTCAAATTCTTAAACGTAATTCATCAGAAGCACTTGTCATATAATTATAATATAACTTTAAAATCACAAATTGCGAGTTGATAAATATTGGGTTGGTCAAAAAGCTTGTTCGGCTTTTTTTTTTTTTACATAAGTTGGTTCTACTAGCGCTTTGTTGTCTTTAATCATTTTGTTAGATTGTATTGTGATAGCTTTCATATCACATCAGAAACAAAACATTCAGAATTGATGAATTTTGTGTTGCCAATTGAAGATGGAAGAAACTAAGCACGAATATCGTATGCTTTTTTGATAATCTGGCAAAACCTTATCCGCCGTATTCATCAGACTTTGCACCTTCGGATTTCCATTTATTTCAGTCTTTACAAAATTCTCGTAATGGTCCCTGGAATACTCCAAAGGCATCTGGTACATCTTTTGGCTCAAAAAGATAAAAAGTTTTGGGAAGATGGAATTATGAGTTGCCTGAAAGGTGTCAGAAGGAAGTGGAACAAACCGTTGAAGACGTTGTTCAATAAAATTATTGGCGACAATAAAAAATGTGTCCCGAACGAACTTTTTGGCCTACTTTTACTTGTGTGAAGTAGTGTAGGCGTAGGGAAGCCAAGTACTGCTACCGTTGATCTATTATGATATCCCCACGGAAAGACAGAGAGAAAGATTGGTGGAAACGGGAGAACCCCGAGAAAACCTGCTCAACTTGGATCGACCACCACCACATGAGAACCGAACCCCGTTACTGAGAGATGAGAGGGCATTGTCTTAGCGACAACGCCAACAGCGCGGCCTTGATAAATACTTGAAACGTCGTCAATTAATAGGATTTTGGTTACTTGTTACTTAATTATTATATTATTTTGAATTAAGATTAGTCAAATTTAAAAATAATAATAATAAAACAACCATGTATTAATAAACTTTCAAGGAAAATTCAGGAAAATTTTCAATATTTGAATATCAATAACTAATTATCAAACCTCCTAATATGGAAGAAAAAAACCTGATTAAGTTGTAAAACTTAATTTTTAAAATTTAAGGTTATAAATAAAGTTTAACAAACAATCATTACTATATACTGTCCGGCTACTTTATTCGTTACGCCTCTGCTGTGTCTCACAATAACTCTTCAAGCCGGATGGGGCATTGTTATGGTGTGGATATGTTTTCCTGACACACGTTGGGTCCATTGATATCTCTGAAGGCACGTTAGGATGCTAGAGTGTACCTAAACATCGTAGCTGACCAAGTGCAACCGTACGTGTTAATAGTTTATCCTCATGCAAATGGCTACTTCCAGCAGGATAATGCGCCGGTCCACAAAGCCCGCATCACTATGGGATTATTTGAGGAATATGACGATGACTTTTCCTTGCCGCAGTGCATGGCCCGCTCAGTCATCGGATCTCAGTCCGATTGAAAATTTGTGGGATGAGCTGGAACGGGCTGTTCGCTCCAGGCCGTTCATCAAATCTCCATCAAATCTTCTGGAACTGCGTGACACACTCATGTCTGCATGGTACACAATACCTCAACAACGTTATCAGCATGTTGTGGAATACATGCCTCGACGATGTCAGCTGTTTTGAGGGCTAAAGGAGGCCCAACACGCTATAAAAATATTAAGAAATGTTTATCAAAATAAAATATTGAAAGGTTAATAATTATGACTATCCATAACTTAATTTTGGCTTTCCTCTTAGGTCATGCAAAAATGGACATTCCAACTATAGTTTATTGTTGTTTGAAATAATAATTGGTATAGACTTGGGAGATAAGATAAAATAGTATCTATGAATTCTTTATTCTAAACAAAAAAATACTAATAAATTTTAGTCATGATGATTTTTTTTATTTTAATTTTGCGCTAAAAATGCAAAGTTCCTTAACAAAGAAAAGTTTAGCTTGATGAAATATGTTCAGATGATTACTTTGCAATTGTCTTTGCTCACGATTGTCTTGAATTATATTACGACAGCTTCTCAGTGACTTCTCGGGAGTCGAGCCTAGTGATCAATGGAGTTAATTACGAAATTTCGTTCAATTCGATGGATGGATTGTATAAAGGCAAGAGACACCTTCTCATAATAACCTGCCCTTGCGATCTCCAAGCCTGCGTTCCAGGTCGGTCTGCTTTAATACTAGACCATGACTGTTTGAATTGACCCCTGGGACAGCGGATTTCATATTAGAATGGAAATTCCAATGACAATACTTGTCATCGAATCACAGCAAAATTTGTAAATTCTGCACTAATCTTTTTAATTGTAAGTAGAATAATTCTATGAAGATCTATGTTTCTTGTTGTTGTTTTCTAGTTTAGAAAATGTGTTCATTCTTACGTAACTATTCTATTGTCATTACTACAGAAAGATTTCAGGTTCTAAAATTTATGCTGCATTTCATGCTACATTCTTTGCCTAAATAACTTTCGAATTATCAAGTAGTCATGATAAATGAGCACTTTACCAGGAAGTTAAAGTTATAGTATGAAAAGTTACAAATTGAAATCTGCAGTAGATGCATTGTGCAATATAGTGTAATGTACAGTGTATTAATTTCAATAATTGCACTAATAATTTCTAAGAGTGATTGTGCTCTAGTTAAATACGATTGTTTTTTAAAGGTAAAGCTCGTGATTATCTTTGAAACAATGAAAAAATAGATGTGTGTGAAATGTTGTTGGGACAGTGGATAGGAATCATGATCGAAGGAAAGAAATATGTCTTACTATTTTTAGTTCCGTTAAAACAAAGAGAAGCTGTAGTGGTAGAAGGATGTGTAGTGCCAAGTACAAAGTTATTCTAAATCAGAATACAGTTGTTTAGAATACACTAAGTGTATTGCGTTCCAGTGAAATTGAGAAATTAACTTCCCAACAGAGAAGATAATATACTGAGAAGAAATCTCTATTCAATGTTGGATCACGTGCACCGAAATTGTGTGAAAATTAATAGTGCAGTGATCTATCCGTGTTCTTTTCAAGTGTATGTAAAACACAGCATTAGCTACAGATGAAAGTTAAGGTAAAACTTTACTTAGTGATTTTTGAACTTATGCCAAAATGGAACGGTTAGGCATATTATCTCGGATGACTAAATTCTAGTTGTTGTATCGTTAACAGCAAGATTTTAAATCTGGAGATTATTTATTTATGAAGATTTATTGAGAAAACATTTGTATTTGTTTTGTTAAAGGCATTTCCATCAAGATATTTATTACTCTGCTTAACTCTGCTTACGTGAAGCCTACCACAGTTATAAATGCTTGCTTTCATTGTTTTAGTATCGTTTGTCTATATGGAACTATACTATCAAAACGCGAACTGCATTCTAATTTGTTCTATGTACAGGCTTTTAGTAGACGGTTACAGTTGGTGCAAGTTACTTAAACTCTTTTAAATGACATCAGTAAGTAGAAATTAAACCCTCTAGTTACGACAAAATAGTTAGTTTGGATTGGATTCAAAATTTAATAAAAGCGAATTTGAAGAAGAAAAATATTGTACAAAATAATAATTAGTTATGTGTGTTGTTTCTCCAATTGTAACTTTCTTGACTTTAAAATTAAATTAAACTTATTAACAATAACAATAAACATTAATTTAAATAGGTGATGCACTGTTTTGATAGACCCCATGACAGGGTTTTGGAATTACGACTATTTCGCAAACATATGATAACTTCCAAGTTGGAGACATCGGAAGTTAACTAAGTTGAGGAAAAATAATAATTGAAGAAGAACGAAAATGGAAATTTTAATTTAAGATTGATTTACTGTAGGATATTAGCCTGTAATTTACAAATAGAAATTTATATTTATTTTATATTTTTCACGTCTGTATTGTTCGGCTTACTGGCTGCAATACTAAGGAGGTTACCCAGATCCGTAAGCTAGAGTAAAATAGCATTGTTTATATTGATTTCACAAAGAAAACAGAGTACACTATATACTAAGGAAAATGAGTTTTACGCTCTTTCTGGAATTTCTTATTTTTATTTTGTTAATTAAAACCACATTATACACACCCAGCCATTGTTCACAGAAAGCCATTGTTCACAGCAATGGAATTACATGCACACAGACAGTGTGGTTCTGCAACTCTGGAAGTGCTTTAGCGGTCCTCACAAAAATTGACTATTTTTTCCCTACCCACTGCCCTCTTTTTCCATCTTTTTACTACTAGGGTTTTCATGTCTTTTTCAACATGACGCATTTCGTCATGGGTTTACCGGTCATCATCATCTACCTGGGCGTCTGTCAAAAAAATTTTTACCCTCCTATTATTTTCCTTAACCAGCTATTCATCTATTCTGAATTGTCTTCAATAATGTCTCCATTCTAAGTTCGTCACTAAGATTATAATCCTCCATTCTTGACTTTCGTAGCAAAATTTTCTTGAATATTTTCGTTTCCCTCTTCATTGACTCTTAGACATCTGATCTCCTCTGCATACTTAACTATTGGTTTTGTTACTGTCATGTATATTTTTACTTTAGATTAAAGTAGTGAAGTGCATGTTCCCATAAGATGTGATACCATACAGAAACATTTATTTTCATCAGCAAGTTCTGTCTTTCTTACTTGTACAATAAAATACATCTTTACAAATTATTTTTCTATATAACATATTGCGTTAAATACAAGAAATTAGATTATAACATCCTATAGTTTCTTGTAAATGTTCCATTATACAAATCCTTCATGTCATTAAGGATGAGTCGACTTGAAATCATTTCTACGCCAATCACGTCACACGAAGCACGTCCTCTATCCAATCGTCTGCTATAAATGGTGTTTTTATCTCATCGTGTTAATTGCTTGCAACAGGGCGAGGAATCCAGCAACACCCTTTCAAATGACAGAATGTACCAAAAAGCTTTCGAGAAAATACTGTGTTACAATTAAAAGAAAAAGCTCTGTTATTTACGAAATTCGGATTTAATTATTGAAGTATTTTTCTAGTTTTTATCTCCTTTTGTTCTTTATTTAGATATGTTCTTAATTCATTAATGTTTTGTTATAGGAATTTTGATTTACGATTTCTACACTCTTCTCGCTGTTATTTACAATTATTCTGTAATTCAGCAAGCTCGTGTGAGAATTCAGATTTGCTGTCTAAATTTCAATGAAAATGGCTAATTTCTAAATATTGAAATATTTGCTTAAGTAATTTCTGATTCTGTATTTTTGTTATCGAAATAATAATAATTAAATTCGAAAATATTGTTACGAATCATTTCTTCAGACTGCCACGTTAAGTTAGTTAGTTACTTTTACTTTTTATTCTAAATTAAGAATAATAATTAAAAATAGGAAATGGTCCTGAGAGCTGAGTTAGGACATTGTCTTAGCTAACAATGATATTTTGTTATTTCTATTACAAATTTCTGTTAGATCACAGTAAAAATTACTTTTATTTGACATTATTTACTTTTAAGAGACCTAATCAAAACAAAAACGTACGTCATTATTATTTAGTCACCTAAAGAAGCCGAGCTATGAGAGTATTAAGTTGCAGTTTAATTCTACGCATATAATGTCAGTATAAACATTGATGAAAACTCTTACAATTTTTTTCGGACATTTTTAAGGTCCTAATTCTGAAGAACTGCAAGGTTTACAAGTTAAAAGTACTCGAAAAAGAAGCGATGGAGCCTTTGTGATTATTCCATAAATGCAGCATCTACTTTGTTGTGTTATGAGTATTTACTTGTTGTATCTCACCGTATGCGTAAGTTCTACTGAAATTATTGGCATTAAATTTTAATCGAAAAGATAAGTTTTACTTTCCTATTTTGTCATAGGTATGCTTGTTTGATTGTCTTGGTTGGCCATAATAGTTATCATTACAAAAAAAAAATACAAAACTAGTTATTCAAAGCTAGAATAATAAGTTGGCAGTGGTATTAATGCTTCTGTTCAGTCAATGTAAAACTTTCAATTCATCTTTGAAAACCATTCAAAACATTATTCGCAAATCAATAGTGAACTTAGGTAGACAACGCTTATAAGAAATTCTTTAACATATGTGTACTGTACAGCTGTTAAGATAGAAAATGTTTTCTGCAAACAATGAAGCTAATTTGTGGAATTAAACTGATCTGAAAAGTGTTACCCGAAAAGTTCAAAGAAAGAATAGAGTATAGGGAGAAAACAATAAAAAAAAAGAAAGAAAAGAAGAAAAGAACGAAAAAAAAAAGAAAGAAAAATGAGAAACCAGTCCTTCCGTATCTTCTACCAAAATTCCATCTCCGTTGGAACAAAATCCGAATCCTCAGTAATTGCTTTAGAGAAGTAGAAAACCTGGTCGACTTCTTGACTTAGGTCTTTGACTTTGATCTGGAAAGAAGATGTAAAAAATGTCGGAGAAAAGAATTTCGGAAGAAGCAAAGCAAAAAAGAAAGAGAAAAAACCGTTTGAAAGCAACAAATTGGTGCCTTTGTCGATATGTCTCTTTATAGGGTTCTTTTTATTCGATTTAGCGGATTCTCTCTGTTTAATGCTGTGCTACTGTTCACAGACACTTTTTTTTGTAGAATTCTGTAAGAGGAAATTGCTCGATTTCAATTTTGTTTCTGCTGTATAACATAGTAAATACGAGTATTTCTCCTTCTTCTTTTGAGCATTTTTGCTTTAAACTCGAAATCAAATTAAATACATATGTTTTTTTAAAGTAAAAGTCATTCTTTTCTCAAAAATCGTTGTGTTAACAGCACTTTACAATATTTTATCTGTAACAGTAGAAAAATAGTGAAAATATTAACATTTCACCCCAAAATGCCAGTTTAACAGTAAACAATTCTTACAGAGGAATTTACAGAAATAACTACCTAATAATAATTTAGAGGGAAATAGGAAACTAACATTCTCAAAAACTTTAAAATCAAAATCTTCAAAAATTTGCGAGGAGATTATTAAATGCTAAAGAAAAAGAGATATCTATACTTCAGATGGCACATGACCCCTCAAGAACTAAAGATAACAAAAATAAAAGACAAAGAATATATTGTGGGAAAATCAAATGCTTGGGCAGCTAAACGCTCACCACAAAAGGAATTTGACCACAAAGAAAGAAATCTTTTCTGTATTTACATATTTGTATTACTTTTACCTATGCATTATAAAGAGGTTCTATTTTTTTTGTGACTTCGCTAAAGCAAGAATTGCTTTTTATAAAATTTCTTTATTATGCAAATATAGTAGTTACAAATTTTGTTATGGACATAAGAGTAATTAATTAATCTTATGAAATAAGCCAACAGGGCAAATATCTGTAGTATAAAAGTGATAAAAAAAATTCAAATGCCACCTTGACCTTACTTACTAGCTAGCTTTCAAATTCAGATAAGTGGAAAAGTTATTCTTTCCTGTTATTCTTTCTCCGTTTTGTAATTGAATTTTCTGACTAAAGCCATTGTGCAAATAGAAAACTATTGACGATTTCTTTTTTTTCCCATTAAGAAACAGCAGCAACAATTGTAAGTCTCCACCCACTGCATCAATGCTGCTTTTTGGAACTAGAAAAATATTCATTTCCTATTTGATTGCCCATTGAGGATCAGTACTGTAGCTGCTGCTGGGGACTTTGAAGCTATTGTCTTGTCTGGTTCAAATTCAGAGTAATTTATGAGATTCTCTGTCCACCATTTTTCCTCTGTGCAGAGACAGTTTGGTGGGGATAAGAGATATTCTTCGATGTTCGGTTGAATTCTACCCTCGTCTTCGACTGCCTTTTGGCGTTTTCCCAGAAGCACAAGTCAACTGGAAAAAAACGAATAGTCTTTAATTGAATTTCACAGTCCACTTCCGAGATATCTTTGTCAAACTTGTAGGATTCTTGTCAGTTTATATAAAGAAAATCCTATATTTTCACTTTGGTTTCTCTAGCTAGTCTTTATTAAGACACTATAATGAGACCAAATATTTTCACTGAATTCCCTTTTTTTTTTTAATGATTTTTTTTATTAACATGTTCGATTAAACTACCCGTATTTAAATCTCCTCTTGTAGTAAGATTTAGATACTAAGATTTAGTTAATCATAGATCTAGATTTACCATCCAATATTCTATAGATCAATAATCGAGTAATTTAAAAAACAAAATCACTAAAAATAGGTTATCCGAAATATCTTATCTTATATATATATTTCGTATATTTATATATTTCATTATTTTTTTAACGACTTTTTAGAAAATTTTCCATTAAATTAGTTCTTATTTTAATAATGAAAAATTTGTATAATTTGTGTTTTGATGAGGTAAGGTAGAGCTTGGAATCGTCAGGCAAATCGTGGCATGTGGCTGCATATTGTTGGAATTAACATCGGATTTTTATATCTATTAGGTAAATTAGTTAAGTTTTGTTATTAGTGAAAGAGAGATTTATCGCTAAAGATGATTGGGCGTCTTTCTGGTACGTTCGACATTCGTAACACAGACAACGGAAGACCATTATCGGGGAAATATGTTACAGTTGTCTTCTTGGCAGTGTAAGAAGATATGGCGTCGCATGTTGTGTACCACTGTCACGTTAGATGAGGAATTCGGTACTTCGTCTACACCTTCACGATGATCGCTGACACCTTGCTAATACCAAGCAACGACATTCACTAATGTATACAACTGCCGCTGCAGCAATGAATTGAGTGTTTGTCATGCGCATCTTGTCCACAGCGTTCACGACGCTCGCTGACACCTTCCTGATATCAATAATCGATGTACTTAACACGTTGGACCACTTCCATGAAGGGACAAGTAGACCAATGTACAATCCTACTCAACGTCTGTCACTAGAGCGAAATTTGCTTTCTCTCTATCGCACTTTGCAATAAATTTATTGAGAATGTCTTATAGATCCTCCTTTTGCCTCGTGAAGTCAATTTACAACAAGCCATCGAGCCAATTTTGATTGCCGAATGTTCGCAAGTCGATAGGTAGGATGCTTGATAAACTTGGAAATGAATTCGTGTCGATCGGTATGTTTTACAGCAAATTTGAATGCTATTTATATCGTTAGTTTAAAAATAAGGATTAACTACATCCACATATATGTTTATGTTGCCCATTATTTAGAAAAGAATACAGCAACTCCCAACAACTTGTAACTTTAATTATTAGTTAACACCACAACTTTCCCCGTAAATGGATGGACGCAAATTAATCAACTGACAACTCAATGTATATTATTACTATTTTTCTACAATTTAGAAATTTAATTATGGATTTAAAGCTTTGTGATGAGACGATGTTAAAATCCTTTTCTTCAGTAAAGTTCCATTCATGGTTATGGAAAATGGATTTTAACATACGTAATAATACACAAAATTTTAACCAAGGTTCTAGGTTTCATTTGTACCATCCTTGGTTATTATTTTGTAATTTTCCATTCATGCTTTTTAAAGATGACAAGACACCTTTAAAGAATACCACTTGAATTTTACTTTAAGTTTCTTTCTTTTTTTCTTTCGTCTTAGATTAAGTTAATCCTCTACTTCAGGCTTTTGTAAATTGAAGATGCTAATACCAAAATTGTGCTTCAGCTAGCTTTCTTCATTCTTTGGATAACTCCGTTTAAAATTTACTCTTGACAAAAAAATAATAATGAAATCGGATTTCGATTCGAAAACTTAGGAAGACTGAATTTGTATGTATAGGTATGTTTTCTTTAGGTTTTCTTTGTGATTTTTTTTCCTATATTCTTTGTTTTTCTAAATTCTGTCTTATTATATTAAAGAATAATTAAAAGAAATTATTGGAAGCAGACGTGGCAAATTATCTGGTTTATTTAAGCTTATTAAATATTTTCATCCTAGTTTCTTTGGCTCATCAAATCGGTAAGTCTGTGTATCCATATTAACTTTTGAACTGCTAGATGGATCTTCTTGAAATTTCGTCTGTATATTTAAGGACAACACATCCTCTGACTGTTTTAGTTGAAATCTTTTTCAAATGGTCCTTGTTGAGAGATTAGCTTAAAATAGAAAAGATAGAATAGATTCCAATAGAAAAGCATTAAACCCTAAACACTGGACTTCTATCTATGTCTTGAAAATGCAAAAGTAATCCTTTTAGTTAATCCATTAATTTGCAAGATTTACTAAGATTAAAATTAATCTTGATTGATACAACTTCAGAAAGTTTGGCAAATTTAATTATTTTTTTTCAGAAAAAAAATGGGAAATTTATACATTTATTTTTAGCAGTTATTATAGTTTGAAAATAAATATAGATTATTCTTTTTTATTGTTGTCATTTTCATGACTTTAAAAATAAAACAACGAAGAATAATAAATAACATTTTAAGGAAAATTAACTTTGTTATATTAATAAATAGATTTTTATTATTTGCTATCATATTTTCGAATTTCACACCTTTTAAAAGAATCTACACTTATTAACATTTTGTTTGGATGTTAATTTTTGTTCATTCTTTCATTTTATTCCCAAGTCTATGACATTTAAAATTACTCTAAATTTGCAGTACTTTGGCTTTTTATCATTAGCTCGTCCATTCATGTAAGTTATCGGTTATCGTCAATAGTTAAATCTTAGGGATTATTTAATCTAAAATTATTAAATTTTACTTTTTTTTTTTTAATCGCTATAAATAAATCTCCTTTAAACACTTCCTTAGACGTTCCTTAGACTAAGGGAACCCTTAGTCTAAACGACTACATCGTTTCATTGTGATCTAGTTTTCTATTTTATTTTCCCTTATTTTGGAATTACTAGAAGATATCGTTTAAAACCTAGAAAATGTCTGTTTTGTGATATTGATTCTCTCTTGAAGCATTAAGCGCACCTGTTCAAATATAATTACTTCAACGAAGTGATTATGCTAATTATTAAGTAAAAAAAAACAACAACTAATACTGTGAATAAACTAAAGTTATTTATATATTCTAATTAATTAACGTTGCGCGATCATCAGTGCTTGAAATGTGTCTTAAAGAACTAAAAGCCTACTTTCGTTAAAACTTTCTTATTATTTCTTTTTCGAAATTAGTGAAAACTATAAAAAAAAGGAAAAATCTTCGTTTAATTGTAAATTATAATATTTGGTGAATAGAAGCAGTGGAAGTTTTACAGTAACCGGATTACCTATTTTCCCATTAATTTAATCAAATGCAATATACGGAATTAGTGGATTAACTATTACTATTGTTTTGTTTGAATGCTTTTCTATAGGGATTTCTTCACGCGCTGATTTTTCTACAGCAACCCACACAGAAATAATATCAAATCTAACAATCAGACCGTGTTTATTCTTACATATTCATGTCAAGTTTCAAGAAGTTCCGTCAGCAGTTCAAAAGGTACTAGGAGGGGAAGGTACAGAGGCACACATACACACAGTGTCTTAATGAGGCCCTAAGAATACTACTGGCTATAAAAAGAATGCAATAAAAAAAACCTCATGGACTTCATGAAGAATTTATCGGCTTTAATGAATTCTGAAAAGGATACTTGACATGCGGTTGCATTTTGCTGTTCTCTTCCAGTCTCTGACTATGTTCTGCGGTGAAAAAAGAATCGTTGTACAGTTTGGTATTCTGGGACCAAACACAAGGCACTTTGCTGCAGCGAAGCCGAATTCAAATTGAAAGCTGTTGATCCTTGCTCGCCTTCGTATTACACCTCTTCGATTTGCTAGTTATCAATACGGGAAACTGACTTTTGCATGTTATCAGTAGTGTTTCGCAATTCGTAGCGTCTCCAGCGTTATTTGGTGAATAGGTCGTTACGATTATGAAGGAGCAATGAGTGTGATTATCTGGTGGGAAATTATATGTTCCAACCCCTCGACCCCCTTCCCCACGGGGCTACCACACAGAGACGCCAACGCTGTCTATTGATCCGCAATTGTATCAGACCGCGAAACCTGTGGAATACCAAACAGTTGAACGGTGGCCAAGATGAGGATCAGATATATGTATTTGACCACCCTCCCCATTCACCTGATACGTGGGTAAGATCCACTTTCACGTTGCAGGGAGAACTAATCCCACACCATCCAAAAAAAAATGTGTATCAAGATGCTATAGTAATATTTTTTTGATCAAAAGAAAGTTTTGATTTACATTTGCAAAAAAAAGCTACATCTATAATCTACATTATGAGCCTCATTACTTATAGAAATTTAATAATAAGAGTTGTATAAACTTAGAAAAGCAAAGTCTAGAAAAAATAATACTATAACATTTCTCTTAGAAAAAAATGTTTCCAGAATCTAATTTTAGAATTTAGGACATAAAACAACTTATAATATTAAATGATTTATTAAAATGATATATTGACATTAAAATGTCATATTGCTGTAAAGTTACTCTGGAATTTTGACCAGAGCAAAGCGGGTTGTATAGCACGATTCACAAGTGCAATATATAATTTCTTGAATCTGAAAATTACTATCTGAAAGAATCAGATAGATTAGTGCTGTAGTGAAAAAGTGAAACGATTCATATTGGATAATCGGTAGCTCAATCCAGCCTTCTGAGCGACATCTTTAAGAAAGATATTACATTATTTTTTATAGTTACTGTCAATATTTTAAAGTCACGTGTTTCAGGTTTTTTTTCCCTGAATTTCAGAAAGAAAAACCTCTGATTGTTGACGATTGCAAACAGTTGGCAACAATTAAAATATACCCTTATTTCCACTTGTACATAGTAATCCAGGCATAAGAAATCTATCAGGTCAAAATTAGTGGTTACCTTATAATAACATCCTAGTGTCGAAGTATGGTGGTTGCCGTATAATATCATCCTAGTGTCGAAGTATGGTGGTTACCTTTACTTCGACCCTAGGATGTTATTACTTCCTTGGAACAAATGCCATCAAACAGTTAAATTATTTCTCTTTGCATTTTCAACATTCCATTTGCGAATGTAATATATGCTGATAGTGCACGATCGTTTAATCATTTTGTTATAAAATTATATTATTTCTTTGATTATATCATAGCAATACCTCATAGCCCACAAGAAATGAAGCATTATCTAAGAACTAACTTATCACACATCTCTCATATCCAGAAGTTCCACAAACAAATATAAGAATTTTATGCTTTAGTTGATTTTATTAAAACCGTCAAAAACTTTTTCTACCTTATTTTTCTCGTTTATATACTGACAGTAGGAGATCCAGAACATCATGACGAAGTCCAAATGGCCTCAAACCAAAAATTACGAGAGTAATTCTACTACATATTTTTTCCAAATAAAAAGCCCCCCAAAAAATAACATCAGTATTTTTTCGAGCTTAAGTTTTGAAAAAAAAAAGGAGGAAGAATTTGACTTCAAATTTATCTGAAGTTTACTCAAATCTCATATGTTAAAATATTTGAAGTCTTAGTGCCATTTCAGTTGAAAGAATATTGTGCAGAATTTATGTTGATATGTTTGGTATCACAATAAGATTTTTGGATTGAGTTAGATTGCCAGTATCAAAGCACCATAATATCTTAAAATCTCGTAGCAC